>JADLZN010012048.1:0-229784 GCA_018155175.1 Sinocyclocheilus anophthalmus
GGGTTTAAGTCAGGGCTTTGGCTGGGCCATTCAAGAACAGTCACAGTGTTGTGAAGCCACTCCTTCGTTATTTAGCTGTGTGCTTAGGGTCATTGTAAACCTTCGGCCCAGTCTGAGGTCATGAGCACTCTAGAGAAGGTTTTCGTCCAGGATATCCCAGTACTTGGCCGCATTCATCTTTCCCTCGATTGCAACAGTCGTCCTGTCCCTGCAGCTGACAACCACCCCCACAGCATATGCTGCCACCACCGCTTCATCTCGTTGGTGACTGTTATTGGATCGGGGTGATGAGCAGTGCCTGGTTTTCTCCACAAATACCGCTTAGAATTAAGGGCAAAAAGTTCTATCTTGGTTTCATCAGACCAGAGAATCTTATTTCTTGGAGTCCTTCAGGTGTTTTTTTTTTTAGCAAACTCCATGCGGGCTGTCATGTGTCTTGCACTGAGGAGAGGCTTCGTCGGGCCACTCTGCCATAAAGCCCCGACGGTGGAGGGCTGCAGTGATGGTTGACATTCTACAACTTTCTCCCATCTCCCGACTGCAACTCTGGAGCTCAGCCACAGTGATCTTTGGGTTCTTCTTTTCCTCTCTCATCAAGGCTCTTCTCCCCGATAGCTCAGTTTGCCCGGACGGCCAGCTCTAGGAAGGGTTATGGTCATCCCAAACATCTTCCATTTAAAGGATTATGGAGGCCACTGTGCTCTTAGGAACCTATGCAGCAGTCGCAAGCACATGAAATACCGCTTTTTGTAACCTTGGCCAGATCTGTGCCTTGCCCAATTCTGTCTCTGAGCTCTTCAGGCAATTCCTTTGACCTCATAATTCTCATTTGCTCTGACATGCACTGTGAGCTGTAAGGTCTATATAGACAGGTGTGTGGCTTTCCTAAAAAAGTCCAATCAGTATAATCAAACACAAATGGACTCAAATGAAAGTGTAGAACCATCTCAAAGATGATCAGAAGAAACGGACAGCACCCGAGTTAAATATATGAGCGTCACAGCAAAGGGTCTAAATACTTAGGACCATGTGATATTCCAGTTTTTCATTTTTAATAAATCTGCAAAAATGTCAACAATTCTGTGTTTTTCTGTCAATTATGGGGTGTGTGTGTACATTAATGAGGAAAAAAAAATGAACTTAATGATTTTAGCAAATGGCTGCAATTAACAAAGAGTGACAAATGTAAGGGGGTCTGAATACTTTCAGTACCCACAGTATATGAGTTGAATTCTATGTAATATATATGCTAAGGGCTATAAATGTGTTTTAATTTCACATTATTATTTTTATTTTTTTGACTCATAAATCCTAAGATTAAGATTTTTATTCTGTTGAATAAATATATATTTTTTATCTTTAAATGGGTCATATGATGTTGCTAAAAAAGAACATTTTTTGTGTATTTGGTGTAATGAAATGCGTTATGCAGTTTAAAGTTAAAAAACACATTATTTTCCACATACGTGTAATTATTTGTGTCTCCCTCTATGCCCTGCCTTTCTGAAGGAGCGTAGAGTTACACAAACGCATCATCGGTCTGAAAGCGCAGGGTGTGCAATGAGTTGGCAGCTCGCCAGGCGTCGTGATTGCCGACTACCTCAAGCGTGTGATGAAATGTTAGCCCCTTCCATAATGTAATGCCCTGTCTGGATGAAGCGACGATTCAACAAACATAAAAAACCCATTATAAACTAGGAATTGTTTGCATCCAGTGGGGGACAAAGTACGGATTATAATGACCTTATACTGTCTTTTTCCGTTTTAGTGCGAGTTGAGGTATTTCCCAGCGACCCGCACGGATCAGCTATAGGCTGATGAAGCGAATCGTCCCTTTTTGGAAGCCAACTAAGTAGTTTCGCGTTCACAACCAAAAACACGGTGACACTTCACGACATGGTGAGCGGCAAAACCACTACTTACACAGCTGCGAGATAAACGTTACGCCTTTTTTTTGCGTGACACATTTGGGCGGCGTATGACAATCTTCACCTCGATCATCGATTGTAGCTGCATGTGGGGCGTTGTGGTTAGAACGAGCAGTGTTAGGTAGGCGTGGTGCCTCTAAATTTTATAACATGAATATCTTTGGATTTTGACGTTAGTCTTTGCCAACTTACAGAGTTTCTTAGGTCACCAGAGCTTGTAACACTCCAAGAGAATAAGGAAAAGTTGACAACTCGCATCATAGCCCTCCTCTTGATGCTCAGGGATGTGAATCGTTGGGAGGGTAAACTACCAGCGAATGATAGTTGATTCACCGATCATAGGTTTTCGATTTAATTCAGAGAACGATTTTGAAAATTAGAACGATTCGATCACGATAAATGCGATTCGGTTCGAGTAACGATGTGATTACTTCATTTTTAAGTGCATCACAGGATTATTTAAATGTTCACTAAATCTTTAAATGCTTAGTCAGGGGGCAAGTTACACAGCAGCCTTTATGGTTACAGAACCATAGGTTAGAAAAAAAAAAACACTTTTGTCCATTGTTAGATGCTAGTTTAATGATGCTATGGCATGACATGGCATATGTAGAAATGTATGTAAGCCAAGATTTTAAAAAAAAGAGCTTTAAAAGTATTATAGGCTAACATTTTGTCACACCAGGGGCGTAGCCATCATTTCAGAATGCCCAGAAATGCAAAATAAATAATTTTATGTATGTAAATTATTCGTATTATTATTTTTTTTTTTTTACAAGGAATTATTTTCTTAACTCTTACTTTGAATTTGCTATAAGAAATCAAATACACTGCTGGACAATAATCAATCATTTGTAATCTATAATTTTTTCCTAATGGCAATTTTATGATTGTTTTATATACTACAAACAATTATTTCAATTTTCTGCACAGAATAAGGTAAAAAAATATATACTTTATAGTTTCTGTACTGTAATAAATGATATGTCAGTTAATTAGCACTGCATCATTCATAAATTTTATTTATTTATTGTGCTTATTGTCTTAACGTTTCATCAGTTCATTTAGCTTTTTATTCAGATTAGCTGCAGATATAGCTGGCACGTCTTAAGTTCTATGAGCGTGGCTCATTCTCTTTCAGTGCGAACAAAAAAAAAAAAAAAAAAAAACAAAAAAAATCTTCATCTCATTTTCATACAATTAAAAATGCAGCGTATTTAACTTTTCCTCTCCATCGGCGAATGATGATTCTGAAAGAAAACGCGCCTGATGTCTGTTTGCTATAGCAACGAACGCTACTTTCATGCATCTGATTATCAGATAAAACCACACATCAGCTGCTCAAAAAATGTGCCAGTGAGACGAACGGAGCGCGAGCGCAATCATCTGACAGTCATTAGGCGGTAAATAGTGGAGCGCGTGAAAGATGCGAGGGCACGAACACTGTTCAAGATCTCCAATAATTAGTGCTTGTAGTAATTTAATGTGTATATATTTTGAAAGCATTGAATTGCTATAGAAATCGCGATTCATTCGATTCTTAGCGTTTTAAATCGATTACTGTCCGAAATAGACGATTCACGATTAAAAAAATCAGTTTCAGATCGATGCATATGCATCGTCAGGGCTTGTAATCGATGCATCGATAAAATGAGTGAATCGTTACACCCCTACTTTAATGTCTTTGTCTCTTTATTTAACCTTTCTCTAATAGTGGGTAGAAAAAATATATGCTGCCAACATAATACTGCATAATACAAATTTTCCTAAGAATATTTTAATTATTTGTATTTTATTTACAGTGACAATAAAAAAAAAAAATTAATTATTCATTTATAATACATCTTATTGTTTGCATTGATATTTCTCTCACGCGATGTAAATGCTTCTTTGCTCATAATTATACAGTAGTCTGTATCTCTAAAAAAAGTTGGTCCTTCAAAAAGGGGTCACATTTGGGGGTCCTTGGCGTTAAAAGGTTTGAAACTCTCTGGATTAACCAACCAATATAGAAATTGCAAGGTTGCATCCTTCTAATTTTAAACAAAAAACATTGGGAAATAGGGAAACATTGGTTGCATATTTGACAATTATCCATTGATGCAAAAATGCTTTTATTTGTAGGGAGTAGGTGTGTTTGGTACCTGGAGATGAAATGACTGGATATGCACCCGAAATCTGATGTGTTTCAGTTCAGTGTGGCTTTCTGCTCATGCAGCTTCGACAAATTTGGTGTGTATTGCTGACATGCGTCTGGTTTAAGGTGCAAGTGTTAATATAATTGAGGTTTTGAAGGGTTTAACACCATGAGAATGTTCTGAATTAGATTTTTTTAAATGAGTTAATACAATGCATGTAGTCATTCCCTATCCAACCAATAAGAGATCTTGATGGGAAACTGGGCTTTTCTGGACATTTGCATTCAACTTCAAAAGTGCTTTGTCAGATAAAGCCTAAAATTTGGCATACTTGTACACCTGGTATAGTTTATAGAGATACACAAAGCATCACACAGAAAGAATCTCAAGTACACAAATGCGCCCAGGTGCCTTACAAGATCCTGCAAGGTTTGAACAGTGTGATCATTGTTCAACCAGATCATGGGAATCCACAGTTGTGTTTGCCAAAGGTTTGTGGTTCAGAAGTGCTGTAATGGGATCTAACCTGAATCGAATACGCTACGGGATGAAAGGGTTGGAGACATTCTGCAATTATTATTTTTCACTAACTGAGGAGTATTTGTTTTGTTTCTATTTTATTATCATTTTTATTTTATTCATATTTTTTTTTTTACTGGTTAATCTTTCTTTTTGTTATTTAGTTTTATTTGTACCTATTTGCTTCATTTTTATTTTGGTTGTATTTTATTGTTTAATTTATTTTATGTTGTTTTGTTTATTAGTTGTTTAAATGTAATTGTTAATATTTTAGGGTTTGTTTGTTTATTGTAATTTTTCATTTGATTGTTATAATTTTGTTGTTATTTATTTTTATTTAATAGTGTGTTTTACTTTTTTTAATAAATCAAGCCAAAATATTTTGCTTTATTTGGGAAAACTAACCTGTGGAGTTGTTTTTTGCCTCAAAGAAAAAAAGAAAGACAATTCCGACTTTTTCATATATTTATGACTTTATTTCTCGGCACGACTTAATATCTTGCAATTAAAGATTTATTTCTCATAATTGATACTTTATATCAAATATTGTGAATAATTCATATTTAAGCTTTCTCACAATTTGTTTTTACTATGAGGCAGAAGTGGGCTTCACTATTAACCTGAATTTTTTTATATAATAGACCATTGAGTTGAATGTTTGTTACTATCGCTAACCAAACCAATTTAAGTCATTTACAAGCTGTGGTTTCTGTCGTAGTCTCAGTCACCATCTGCTCTTATTAAACCGCTTGCGCTTTCGAGGATTAAATGAGGGGAAAAAAAGACTCAAACTACACTTCCAGCCCCCATCAAAGCTCATCTGAAGCTAACGCTCACGTCTCTCCTTTTCTCCCGCTTGCTCCCTGCGTTGTTTCCGTGGTGACGCAGGATGATGAAGACAATCACTCGGTTGCACAAGGCCATGATGGTGCTGGAGTACTTCACGAGCCACTCGTGGGTGTGGAACACAGACAACGTCACCATGCTCATGAACCAGATGGGATCTGAGGACAAGAAGGTGTGTGTGTTTGTATTAATGCACTCACAGTCTGCCATTGGCACAGTTAAATGAGTCTCATGTCGCTTAAAACGTGTCAGTATGCTATTTGAAAATCTGAGGTTTTGTGTGTTGTCAATGAAACGTTCATTCAAGCGGCTCATAGCTCTGACTTTTATTAATGCTTTAACTCAATGAATATCTTAAACGTCTTTTTCTTGTTCAGGTATTTAATATTGATGTCAGACAGTTACACTGGGCAGAATACATGGAGAATTACTGCATGGGCACGAAGAAGTATGTTCTCAATGAAGAGTTGTCAGGACTCCCAGCGGCACGCAAACACTTGAACAAGTATGTATTGAAGTTCTCTAGGTCAGTGTTTTCCAACCTTTTTTTAGTCGCGGCACCCTTTGGAAATTTTAACAAACTTGTGGCACCCTACAAAATAAATTGTCACAATATTTGAATTTCTAACTTCGATATGATAATTTGAAAAGTATAGATATTCGGTACAACAGGGAAGAACTGCAGAATATAATGTCATACAGATATTTTTAATATTATAAAAAGAAATGTGTCTATCAATGGTGGCAATCAGTAAGCTAATTTCTAATGAAAAGACCAATTAATATATTACAGATTTTAATGTAGGCTTTTATACAAATGCAAACATTATTTAATGACCATTACAACTTTCTCACAAATTTTTGCTCACGCAGTGTTTTTTTAATTTTACAGTGGGGTAATTTTGGTGCAGTAGCACGAGATAGCTTGATTTCAAACTTTGAATTGAATAAAAAATGACAAGTAAGCAGTCAGTAATAAAATAAGAACAAATAAAGAAATTAATAATGATAGCACAAATAAAAAATAACGACAGGCCTTCGAATTAAATAAATTGCTTTTTAGTTTTTCAGGTAGGTCTAACAGTAGGGTTAAGGGTTATATTGAACTTTTTTTTTTTTTTTTTTTTTTTCCAATTATCCAAATAATGTTTAGTCCTAGAAAGCTATTATTATCAGAACACGTGAGCATAACATAGCGGTTAGCAGATCAATGAATGAGAGGGCAGCGTTACCAGAGTTGCCCATTTACACCATGTTTGACTTTGGTCGACTGCAAATAATTGTAAAATTTATCATGCTGCATAAAAATACGGAATGGAAATTCCAAGATGTGCATACAAGTTCCACAATGTTCATACATGCCTGCTTGAGGTGGATACATTTATTCACTTGTTTTATAGTTTAAAGAAAACACATTTTATAAACAAATTCCTAGATGTGCAAAATCATGTGACTTTTCCTCACTTTTGGGCGGTTTAACATTAGGTTTTTTAATGTGTGCGTGACTAACAATGTGTTGGGTGTAACACGTTCTTAAAACTGCATTTATTTGAGTAAAAGTACGGTGATAACCAACAAAATCCATAAATGGTTTAATACCCGAACTTGTCCAGCAAAAAACTATTAAAAAAATTACATTCAGTGCACTGCTCTGCAGTGTAATTAGGCCCACAGATGGTATTTATTTACGGTGTGTTTTATATTTTGGTAAGACATAGTAACAAAAATACAATTATATTTTTGCATATTCTTTTTTTTGATTGTAATTGATGATAAATTTGATTAATTTGCATCTATCTTCTATAGATCTATATAAGATGAGTATTAAGTCTTGTGTAATATATAAAAGTCCACATAGACAGTTTGAACGATGTGTGTGATAATGAATCAAATTACCATGTTCCAAATCCATTATACTTAGATCTATAAAATAAATTAATTTTTTAGGAACTGCGGTTAAAATCATATGTATAAGATCTCACAGTGTTTATTGCTTGATTTTACATCACAGAAAAATCATGCAAAATATGTGTGAATATTGGATATCCTCCCAGACCCTACTTGTGCCTTATTAGAAAAAAAATTACCATAGACCATAAAAGAATCATATTATATTTTAGGAGGTAGTTGACTATGAGTATTACTGGGGTGTGAAACGACTGGCTGGTACTTTTCTGTTGGCGTGGTTTGCACTGTTGGTTGTGTTTGTGTGTAACCAGCAATGCACCTCGGCTGTTATCTGTTATGTGTCAGTGCAAACAACACAGAAGACAAGGAAATAATCTACTCCAGCTGGGTAATTGTGGTTTGTAAGGTGATGTTGTAGATTCAAAGGTTCTATTGCCGTATGTACAAGTTGACAGTGGATATATGCCCTTGCATATTGTTTTTTTTTTGTTTGGTTGGTTTTTTTTTTTTTTTTTTTGTATTTTTGTTTTTTTTTTTTTTTTCAGTATGATGTGGCATTTTACTGTGAGACGCTTGACATTCTAAAAAAAACAAAACACACTTACAAACCCACATACACATTTCTAGGAAATAGAAAGTATCGTCATCCTCTGCTTTGGCAAGCTCACATAAGAAAAACAGTTCATAAGTTTATGCATTCATTAGGGCTGGCAATTTAACATGTAATTTTATTGCAATCAATCATATAAAGATGAACTACTTTCATCTTGACATTGCAACCGTCACTGATGCATATCTAGTGCCTGTTTACATAGAAAAACACTGTGGATGGACAAAACTAACTTGAAGTCTACCTTGAAGAGAATGACAAACTCGACTGCAAAAGCGAGCGCATATTGATGTCTTAAGGCAATTTTTCTAAAGTCTAATCAATACTTTGATCTGTAAAATCTTTTGGTTGTCTTCTTTTGGGGGCTTTTCTCAGCAAATTTGCAATTTATCAATTTGTTGCAAACCATGTAATTCATTTGATTAAAAAGTCAATTGACAGCCCTAGAATTAATTTTAACCCAGCACCAATCCACACATTAAAAGGATGCTTCGTCACTCTGTGTGATCAATGTTCGGCATCCTGTGAACAATGCAGCTGTGAAGTTCAACCTCACATCTCCCATCACACCTAAAATCAACCATTGTGATTGCTCTTCTCATATTGTTCTCCTGTGAATGATATTCGTGTGACGCAAAATGTCTTTCACACCCCCCCCCGATGTGTTCTGATAGGTCAGTGCTGAATGTGAGTCGTGCCTGTCGGTTTCCTTTGCACCTAATAAAAGCATGACTGCATTTCCTCCCTATCCTTCCGAGTCCTTGAGCACCGCCATGAGCGTGTACTAAAAGCGTGTGATATGCTGTTGAAGGCTCTGTGTGCTGTTTTATGTTGTTGCATATTTTGCAGACGTAGGATCTGTGGGATTTTTTGACCACTGCTGCAGGTCAATGACGTTGGTAATTTTTCTTTTCCATTTTTCCTCCCTCCCCATGAACAAGCCTGGATACTAAAATATCAGTAGTGCCATTGTGTTCCTTAATAAGGTGGCGACTGCATATAATAGAGCTTCTGTGCAGGACCAAATGGTCTTTAGTGCTGGAAACTATGGAAGCCTATAGAGACCATGTGTTATTTTAATCTGCATTTTTTCCTAAGATCTCATCACAAAAATATTGATGCATGGCCTTTGTGGGTTTCTGAAGTAAACTGGGTTTGCAATACATTCAGGGGCTTTTTATACACCTTGTAAAAAATAGTGTTCAGCAGGGGTGTAAAATGTACAGAGAAATTGTGTGTGTTCAGTTATGACTTTGACTATGACATTTAATTTATTAATAGAATAAAATAGAAGAAAGAATTCATTTAATTCAGTTTTCTTAGTGTTCTGTCTTTGTAATGCCTAAAGACTTACTGCTTGTTTTCTGTTATTTATATTTGTATTATTTTACTTTTTGTCTATGGAAGTGCTTTGAAACAATGTATTTTGTAAAAAAGAGCAATACATGTGTATTGTATTGAACCTTTTGTTAAATTGCTAAACTTTTAAAATTAGCAGCACTTGTAAATGGACTCAAATAAAGTTCAACAAAGATCAAAAATAGTTACTTAATTGCTTTAGGTCAAAGATTTCTGAGGATGCGCTCCGACACGGAACAGAACACAGACGTGTAAAGTCAACTTTTAGCTGAAGGTGCGCACGAAATGGGCAATACATGCAAAACTGGGTCAGAAATGCGGTGCTTGGTGATTATCACGTAAACCTCGTCGGTTAGTTAGTTTAATCAGTTGAGACGATGGCTCTAATATTCCTGCTGCGACTGTGTGCTTAATATTAATCAAACAACAAAAAAACACATTCAAAATCACTCATCACAAATAATTTGACTGAATAAACTTTGTAGCTTATAAGACAACAAAGACACGTTTAATTTCTTACAGTGAAGGACTCTGATTTGTTTTATTTTATATTGATATCAATCTGCAGCATTTAATAGGTTGTCCAGCAAGAGGGCTTGAGACTGCATAAAAAAATTAAAGCACTGCTAGTTTCAATTTTTTTACCTTTTCTGTATATTATCCTGCTGCTTTTTTTTATCGTCATTATGATTGTGACTGTTTGAAATTATTTTCAAATAATTGACGGACTTTCTTTGTTTTATTTGTATGAGTTACCCTAGGATACGCTGTGGTATTTAGAATGTGACATGGCGCTGTATCTAAATATAGAGTAATAGAAACCTTATTACAGAAACTATATAGTTGATATATATTGCTATCTGGTAACTAAATCACATCATAATAAAGTTTGGTCCTTTGCCCACTCATAATCGTTGTTAAATAAAGTGGATTCAAGATTGACCAACTATAATCGTGATTGATTTTGCAATAATCGCGCAGCCTAGGTCAAAGTGTCCATGCTGCTTTTCAGCAGCCATACAGTTCGTTTTCACAGTGTCACTATGATCCTCAGAAACTTTTTAAAGGGATAGTTCAACCAAAAATAATAAACTTGTGTTATTGCTTAACCCCAGGGCATCCAAGAGTAGGTGACTTGTTAGCTCAGTAGAACACAAACTGGAGAATTTTGAAACTCCAAACCGTTGCCAGTCTATATGTCGTATAATTTGCATTGGCAGTGGTAGCAAAATCTATGAGAGTTAAAAAAAGACATGCACAGAAAAATCCAAATGAAACCTCGGCTCGTGATGACACATGAATGTCCGAAAGACATGAAAACGATCGTTTGTGCCAGAAAATCCGAACAGTATTTATATATTGGTACCTCTCGTACACCACGATGTTCAAATGCGCTTGGGCATAGAGGCGGATGGCGCACGGCATCCGGTGCGTGCAGGCGTTCCGCGCGCTGGCGTAGTCACTCACGTCACCATTGTTATACAGTGCACAGTCATTGTAGGTACAACGGCTAATCAAAATGGTACTTATTTGCGCTTATCCGGGTTGTTCAAACCGACTTAAAACTAAAAGTTTACGTTCTCTCGCGCGAACTCATTCGGAGTGGTGACTTTCCACGTATTCCCAACTTATGAGCCTACTCGCCTGAAGTTATGGTTGATTGCTCTTCGGCAGGATATCAACACACCCATTAACGTAAACTACACCAGAGCGAGTACACACCTCACGCACCCGAAGTCGTGCACGCGCCCAAAGACAGTTGGACACAGTGGTGTATTAGAGGTAAAAAAATGATATAAATACTGTTCGGTTTCTCGCACAACCCGATCATTTCGTGTCTTAGGACATCAATGTGTCGTCACGAGCCACAGGGTTTAATTTGGATTTGTCTGTGCATGTTTTTTTTACTCTCATAGATTTTGTTACCATTGCCATGCATATACGACTGATAGACTGCGACGGTTAAAAGTAAAAAATCATCATATGTGTTCTACTGAAAAAAACAAAGTCACCTACATCTTGGATGCCCTGGTGGTAAGCAGATAAACATCAAATTTTCATTTTTGGGTTCGTTAAAAATCTTTCTAATATGCTGATTTGGTGCTCGAAAACATTTCTTATTATTATCAGTGTAGAAAAGAGTTTTGTTTGTTGAAAAGTGCTGCCTAATATTTCTGTGGAAACCGTAAATAAAAATAAAATCCTGCATTTAATTGAAATAATTATTTAGTGACAGCGTGAAAGTCTTTACTGTAGGTTTTGATCAGTTTAATCTATTTTTTTTTTTCCCGTTCATTGAATGAAAGCATTACTTTCTTTCAAAAACAACTAAAAATCACACCCAAACTTTTGAATGATGGTGTTTATACATGCAACAAATGTATTGTCAAGGTTTAATGCATTTAGTTCCTTTTTCCTCTTTGGAAATGTAATTGGGTAAGAATACAGTTTTCCAAAAATAATACATAAATATAGCAATTAAGTGCAATTATTTGAGTACTTTACACCCCTGATGTTCAGCAGTCTATCAGACAGTCAAACACATTAGTCACTGTTGATTTATTGCAATAATGCAATCAAGCTCAATGGCTCTTAGCTCTTTGGATTAATTTGATGGGTGGCTCAAGCCACACTCAGTCTGGCAGAATGTTGTAAGTTAATGGACACTGATCCACACTCACTCAGAAACACATCAACACACAATGCACAGATCCTCCTCACACATCATCTTAAGACGTTACCAACCCTGCTGATTCACATCCACTCTGTTTTTTCACCCACTTCTCTGTTTGGCCTACAGGTCGTCAGGTAACACATTTAACTCCAGTCTGAGTGACTCTGTAGCGGTTCATCATCATTTCCTTTGTAGAGCATAACAGTACTGTAGTACACATATGAAATTATTTTGATCTTCTCATTGATTTCTAACAGATTACTAACTGATGATTTTAGCATTGTACTGGTAATATTAAAGGAATTAAATGATCAATTTCCTTACTGCTAATCCGTATGAGTTAGTTACTGTAATGATCCCCCCCCCCCATGATGCTACTTTTAAAAATTAGTTTTTATCTATTTTATTGTTAGAAGGGCAGAATATTTATGTCTTTTATTTCTTTCCTATGTCTTAAAGCAAGGTGCAGGCAATGCTGAGAAGTTTGACTATGTAAGTCATTTATCAAAAGATTACGATAACATTTTTTCACAGGAGCTGTTGTTTTTGAGTTTGATTTACCTGTTCTGATTTCTGTCTTGCAGGTGTTGAACTTCTTGAAGAAGATGGCTGGAAATGAATATGTTGGTTTCAGCAATGCCACGTATGTTAAGCTACCAGTTCTGTAGATTTGATCATAGATACAGTTGGCAAACAGTCAAAATATATAGTCCTGACCTCTTCAGTACATTCAGTATCTGATTTTATGTTATGCATGATTTGTGTTGTTGGGTTCAATTAAGGCAACTGATTATTTATGTCAACTGATCTAGATTCCAGTCGGAGCGCGAGTCAGGAGACAGGAATTTCGCTATTGGCTACTACCTGAAAGAAAAGAAGGTTAGTATCTCAGGGAGCTTTTGATGTGATTAAGTGATTTATTGCTCCCAATCATCTCTCCGTTTCTCGTCACATATACCCTTCACATTTTATATGCTGTAATTTGCTTTGGTTTTTTGGGGGCCGTTGAAAAACATGAGACGCAGGCAGTGGAAGAGGGAAAAAAGAGTGTTTCTTTCTTTTGATCTGTTCTTGTTTCTCTTGTACGCAGTGCTTTCCAACTGGTACAGACATGACTGCTGTTCTGGACTTGTACTTTCAGGTGCGTACAGAGATGCCTTCCATTTTCTGAGTTACTGTCAGATTGAAACATAAAAGTTATGAGCTTGTTGCAATGCATTTTGGGGTTGCCTTCTGAAATGTTGATATTGTAACTGATATAAACTACCATTCTAAAGTTTGGGTTTAGTAATATTTTTAACAAGTTTTTTAATGCATTCATTTGATCAAAAATACAGTAAATGTAATAGGTGAAATAATATTGCAGCTTAATATATATTTTATAAAATACATATGTAAAAATTATATTTTAAAAATCTATTTAAATGAGTTAATCCATTTTTAAAATGTTAATGTTAATTATTTAATTGTAGTTTATTCCAGTTATGGCAAAGCTGAATTGTCAGCAGCCATTACTCCAATCTAATATAATTCTATTATGCTGCTTTGTGACTCTCATCAATGTTGAATCTGCTAATATTTTTACTGAAACTTTTTTCAGGATTCTTTGATGAATTAAAAGTTCTAAAGAATAACTTTTATTTGAAATTGAATTTCAAATAAATAAAAAAAAGTATAAATGTTTCACTTTTTATCAATTCAACGCATCCTTGCTGAAAAAAAAATTCTTAAAAAAAAAAAAAACTTTAAACTTTCGAATGGTAGTATATTACCAAATGAGTCAATATATAAAGAAATCACATCAAAATTGGAATCAAAGCAAGACCTTGCAAATCAAAATCAGAAATCTGTAAATCACTGTCAATGCACTACAATTGAATTGAATAAAAAGTTGATATGCTGACATGAATGGCTCTTGCTTAGTTTGACATGGCAAAAGCATGGCAGGACTTCAGTCTGGTGACTGTCCCTTGACTCCTGTCATGTGCTTCTGAGATCATGCGGAGTGTGTAATGGGATAGTGCAGCTGATGGCTTTCTCTTACACACAAACACAGACACACACGTGGACAAATTCTTAAGGTGTTGTTTTCAGTAAAATCCAAGAGGAAAGCTGCCAAATGAAGCATGTTGAAATAAAAACTGTGGTTTGGCGTCCTGGCCTAATAATATTTCTTATTCATATGTGTTTATTTGTGTTTGCGTCCATATGTGCAGCTGTGCTCCATCGAGGTAACGTGTGAGAGCGCTAGCGTCATGGCTGCCACACTGGCCAACGGTGGCTTCTGTCCAATCACAGGCGAGCGTGTGCTGAGCCCTGAGGCTGTGCGAGACACCCTCAGCCTCATGCACTCCTGCGGCATGTATGACTTCTCCGGACAGTTCGCCTTCCATGTGAGTTTCACACATGTGTAAACACATCAAATACAAGTTACATAAATCAGATCCCCCTAGCTTTCAGAAATTCAGAACAACATAAAAAAATTATGTTTTTAAATTGTTGATTGCTTTATCCAAATCCAAAGTGTTTTTGTATGCTCTCAAAGTCCACATACACTTTTTAGAGAATATTTGTGTCCATTATTTGTGCTAATTAAAGTACACTTTTTTCAAATTCAAAGTCAAATTCACTTAATATTTGTACCACTTTAGCATGCAGTATTTCAGGCTTATTCAAATTTATTTCCAACATAACTGTGGTTTGCTTTTTTTATTGGCAAACACACCTCATTTAAATGCAAATCAAGCTCATTATAGAACATAAGCCACACTATTTATTCTTAGTGAGCCCCACTCATAATCTTCCAGCCAAACACAACATCTTCAATTATGGTTGTCTCATTTATCTGTATATAAGTTTTTAGTGTTAATGTATTTTTTTTATTTTGTTCAGGTGGGCCTTCCGGCCAAGTCAGGTGTGGCTGGTGGTATTCTGCTGGTTGTGCCCAATGTGATGGGCATCATGTGCTGGTCTCCTTCATTGGACAAACTCGGCAACAGTGTCCGGGGCATCCAGTTCTGCACGGTATGTGAATGTTCTTGTTTGCTGACACCTACACACACATAAACAAATTCATTTCTTATAAAGTTCAACCGATGTACTGGAAATTTTGGGAAAAAACATTTTGAAAGTTCACCAAGATATGATTGTAAATATACACTACTATTCAAACATTTGGGGTCAGTAACTTTTTTTTCCACTACATTAAATTATCAAAAGTGACATTAAATATATGTACATTGTTACAAAAATTTAGATTTCAACTAAATAGTTCTTTTGAACTATTTTTCCTTAGAGAATTCAAAGAAATGTCACAGTTTCCACAAAAATATTCGCAGCACAACTGTTTTCAACATTGAAAAAAAAAAAGTTTCTTGGCATCCATTGGCGTAATAGAATGATTTCTGAAGGAGCATGTAACACTGAAGACCGTAATGGCTGTTGAAAATTCAACTTTGCCATCACAGAAATAAATTGAAATAGAAAACCGTTGCATTTAAATTGCAGTAATATTTCAATATTACTGTTTTAACTTCTTTTTGAACAAATAAATGCAGCCTTGATAAGCATAAGAAACACCCCAAAAAAAATTATTTTTCCCATTATTGTAGCTATTTATTGCTGTGTTTGTTATGTTGATGCATATACATGATTCAGTTACTTATTTATTATTAATGTTAAAAATATTGTAAAATGGTAAATAATTTTTAACTACATTTCTAAAGTCTTTTACAGTTAGGGTGAAATACATTGAAATATATTTGGAAAATTGTCAAAATATGTTCCTATTTTTATTTTCATTATTTTGTTAACCTGTATAACCTGGCCCTAGTTGCATATCGGCATAAATACAATAAATGTGACAGAACGTTTTTAAGTAAGCTTTTTATCATGTATAGTTTGTCTTCTCTGTTTACTGTAGTTTTGATCCTATGATCCTGTCCCCTTGTGAGGGCTTCTCAACAAGTACCTGCCAAATGATCAGAATCTGTCTGTGTTATTTTTGGTCTCTCTGAGAACCAGCACTTATTAGGTTTTGAATATCAGTACAGCCTCTCAGACCCTTGTTAAAGGTCAAGGAGTCTATAATTACTCTCTGTGTGTCGTAAGGAAATCAGTGCCACCACAATCCATGTCTTTGACTCATTAGTGGTGATAGTCTGACTCAAGATGACCCCAGCAAGGGGACCAGAGCTAATTGGTGGCGTTAATTCTGGGGTGGGAAGTATGACTAGAATTTTACATCATTTATATGAACAGTTGACAGATTTCTACTGTCACACAGTCACATAATCAGTGGTGAATTCAGAGCCAGGGTGATAATTGAAAGCCTTGTTTCTGTGATCAGTGTTGCTGTGCCAAAAGAACGGTGACAACTGGCAAGTCAGAGGGTCACCAGACAGAAAATGGGTGTAATATTAGACATTCAGATATTTTTGCCAACTCTTTCTAAGTTCCCAACAAATTCAGGGAGTGTCCCGAATGTATGAACCCTTCCAGTCATAGTTTATAAGGTGAAGCAGAGTTTCAAGGTCAGCTTCTTGGTTTAACTGCACGCTACACAAACTTAAGTCAACATGAAATCAAAATGGAATATTTTTTATGGAATATTGCAGTATTTACTATAAATTATTTATTTTTTATTTTTTTCTTGTTCAAGAAGTCATTTCACCCTGATATGTGTCACAATAAGGAATAAAAGACTTTAAAAGAATAATTCTGTGTTTCTGCCCATTGATATCAGAACAAAAGCGATATGGCAGTGACATTATTATTATTGTTGTTGTTGTTAAATAATGATGATAATAAAATATTATAGCGTATAACTATATTTTGTTGTTGTAATAAATATACAAAATAAACTATAATTAAGGAGATTCATAATTGATGATAATTGATATAATAATAAGGATTAATAATGAAAATTTAGAGTAGGTATAATAATAATACTGAGTTTTACATATATTATAATAATCTATAATAGCTAACACTATTATTGTTGTTACATAAATATACAAAAAACGATTATGAATGTCGAATAATAATATTCGAATTAATAATGATCATAATAAACTATAATAGCAAAAAAAAATTAAGTAGTAGTAATAATAGTTAATTTGTACAAAAACACTGAAACAGAAATGTAGGACATGCTAATATGCTTCTCTGTTCTCAAGAAAGAAAGAAAAAAGATCATACAAAAACTGAATATACTTAAAAAGGAGATATCTTTAAAGAAAAAAAAATGGATTGCTCCATAACCCTGAAAACACATTAAATATATTTTTAAAGTGGAAGTCTATGAGGCAAGGCAACTCTAACTTGTACGTTCTATGGTTTAACCACATACCAAATAATGTCCTGAAAAAACACATACTTGAAACCTACAAAGGTCACCTTCATAAGGCGAAACTGGAACTGAGACGTGTAATGACAGTGGAAGCGAGTTCATCAGCATAAATCCTGGTACAAAGGGGCTTTCATGAAAGCAGGCGCTTCTCCTCGGCACTGCCACACTGTCCTGTCATAGCAGCCACCTTCAGACAATCACACAGGTCTCAGTGTGTGTATGCACTGATCTTTGACCGCTGAGATGACTCCGTGGCTTTTCTCTGCTGTAGGATCTGCGTGTCCTGTTCAACTTCCACAACTATGACAACTTGAGCACTTCACCAAGAAGCCCACGATCCCCGCGAGAGGAGGGGACCAGGGGTGAGTGCCCTCTTCCTATTTTGCCCGCCAGCCTTGCACTCCCCATGTCCCCGAAGCATTACACCACGTCTTGTATGAATGACTGCATGTAATAATTTACTCAAGACTCCGAAGCTGAGAATACCGCAGAGGATGTTTATTTCCACTAAAGGCCTTGTATAGGGCCTGCAGTCAGCCATATACAATCACGCCCCCTGCAGGAGCATTTTGACACTACATGCCTAGTTAGGTAGCTACATTACAACCCAAATAGGGTATTTTTTTTTTTACCAAATAGGGTAAAAAAACGGCTGTTTTTGCTGTGCTGTTGTCTTCATCGAGCAGCACAGTTAAAGCCGCGTGTAAAGAGCAGCGGTTGATTCATCATCAAAGTTCTGTGCATGAGATTCTAATTTTTGCATGTCGATTGCCATCTCTTGTTTTGCCATGTTTCATGCCATTTTTCTTAAGAGACTGTCTTTGCATGCACTGATTCCATGTGGGCCTGGTCATCTGTTATTAATGATTATGACTTAAATCAGACTACTGCAGTTTAAAAGATGTGTGTGCAATTTCTGTGATAAGACAGACCTGCTATGTTTTTTTGCTGTTGTTTTAAAATGTTGAAAAATGTGACCTTTTCCTGGCTGTGTGAATACGAAGGCTTTCTTTGTGACTGTTTTTGTTGACTTTGAAATCTGTTCACACGTCACTATATTGAACAATGTGAGTCACACACTTTCCCTGGAGGCCCCTAAAAACTAATGTGTTCTCCGTGTTGCTCAACACAGCAGTATACCTTCGGACCCCTGGATTACGAGAGCCTTCAGAAAGAGCTGGCTCTCAAAGACACTGTGTGGACAAAAGTCTCGCCCACTGAGTGCAATGAGGACAGCTCCACTACTGTAGTCTATAGGATGGAGAATGTCGGAGATGGCAACTAAAACGGATCTGACTGACCTCGGCGAGCTCTTTGACAGTATATATTTATGTACTTTAACGTTATTTATTTTTAATGAATCTCATTCTGGGCACATGTTGGTTCTTCACCAGTCTTGGTGAACATGAATGACAATGGTAGAGGATATGGTCTAAGTCCTTATGCCTTGGCTTCTGTTTATCTATCTGTGCTAATGCTGAAAAGCATAGCGGAGGGCTTTATTCTTAACTTGGACTGCATGGACTTTAGGTGCAGTGTGATTTATAGGCTCTATATTCTCTCATAGACAAGGAAGTGGGGGGCTTTGGCTGCTGAACAGAGACTGCAGGTGGTTCTGTTTTGCACTACGATTGAATGTGGGGGTCATGTATAATTAACCGCGTCTTTCCAGAGTCGTCTGTAAGGTCTTTAACACGATGTCACGAGCACATGGACGTCATCTGAAACTTTTTGTAAGAAGTACAGGTGACCTTCACTCGAAAGCAAAAGTTCACTCAAAAATGAAAATTCAGTCATTTTTTTTATTCACCCTCGTGTTGTTTTAACCCTGTATGTTGCTGTTGTTGTTTCTGTGGAACACAAAAATAATTTTTGAAGAACTTTCATGCAAGTTTTTCCATATTCCAAACAAAATCTTAATTAAATAATCAAATAACCATAAAAGTTGTCCGTCTGACTATAATTGAAGTGTTCTGAAGCCATATACTAGCTTTTATAAGGTAAAAGATGAACATTTAAGTTATTGAAAATGGCATTTGGTGCAAATTTGGTATCTGCATTATCATTGGATAACGTCTAAAATTCAGCCTGTTCCTCACACAAAGCTATTACATGACTTTAAAAAAAAAATTAGAATATAGTGCAGACTTGGAATATACAGTCATATAGACTGCTTGTATAAGTGACGTGATGTGTGGCCAACTATGGTAACCCATACCCATTTGTTACAAGTCTGACTCTCTAACCATTAAGCCACCAATGGTTGTTTCTGATCCTTTTTGAAGGTCGACAGGTTACAATGAAGTCTTGTTCTATTGAAAAGAGCTGCATGAAGGTTCTTCAAAAATCTTCCTAACATGACATACAACATAAAGGTGAAGTAGTATTTTCCATTTTGGTTGAACTATTCCCTTTCTCCTGCTCCCTTTGGACACATTCCGACCAAGCGTTATAAGGTTAAAAGGGACCTAATGTTGCAAAGGAGTTATTCATTTTTAGATTAGTCACGATGCATTGCTACTGAATTGCTTGTCGTGGTGACTGCGTGTCCTGAGAGGACTGTTGTAATGTGCAGTGGTTGCATCATAGAGCCGCTCTAGTACTGCTCAGCGGCCAGTTGAAGCCTGCTGTCAGACCTTTGCAGTGAAATCACTGCAGGTTCCATTTCTGTCTGTGTATTCTCATATATTATTGCTAGAAACATTTATGCACATTATTGATAGTTCAAAATATGTTAGTTTATATCAAACTAAACATCGATAAGCTTTTGAAGTTGTTGTATTGGTGGAAGGATGCTGCCCCTATCAGGAAGATATTAAGTATATATATATAATATATATATATATGTGTGTGTGTGTGTGTGTTTTGTGGGTGTGTGTGTGTGTGTGTGTTGCAGGAAATTTTTATCCTTTAAATAAATGTTCATTTAAGTTTGCGTGATTTGCTTCGCTTTCACAGGCTTGTATATTTCTGGGTTTTGTTGCTTAGTTTCACAAGTTTTAATTCTTATTTTCATGTCTTGTTTTTGTGCTGCTTTAGTGGAGAAGTGTTTCTCGTGCTCACTGACAGATTTAACAGTCAATGTATGAGTTCATTACAGTCTGGCTTGACAAAGCCGCTCACTCTGGTTACTTGAACTCTCCTGAGTCTAACAGCTGTCAAATGCTTCATCACAATATATTATCATCTGATTTTACTCTGTCATAACAGTTCTGTTTATTTTCTCTTGTTTTGTCATTGTGTATTTATGTCATTTGTTCTGGTTTTCTTTTTTGTATCATTAATAAATGTATTTAATCTCATTGTTACCTGAAATCAGTTGTGTTCCATTTGTTGCTGTTTTGTGTGTTGTGTGTGTGGTGTTGTGTGCGTGTGGGTGTGGTGTTGGAAAATAATGAAGGAACATGTTCATTTTATTAGCTTGTGTTCTGACACTATTGGTCTCAAAAAACATTCTTGATTGCTTAATTGACAGCTTTACTTAAAAATGCCTGTTTGACTACAGCTTGCATGAAAACCACAGTAACAACAAAAAATATCTCTATGAAAGAATTCCCATGTTCAAGGAAAACATGAAAGTTGCAGAGATTTTTAAAATTATGATTTTTTTTCTTCTCCCAGACTGAGAAAGTTCCTGAATTGTTATTTATTATATTATTATTATTAGTATAAGGTTCCTTTGTATTATATTTATTAGAAAATATTTTTTCACATATAGAAAGTTGCTTTTAGTGAGCATGTTGAAATCTCCATCCAGTAATATTGCACGATATGTGAACTGGGAACTGCCATCCATTGTAGCTCTGCTGCCTTCTGTTCTACTTCATTGTAAAATAAGTGTTTGGCTAGCTTTTCCTTATGATCCATCATTTGTTAGAAACACAGCTAAATGAATTGAAGGAATCTGTAGCTGTGTTGATGTAATACGGTTTCATTCCAAATGTCTGATTTTGAGAAATATTATATTTACATCATTATATTATTTTGCATCGTTTTACTCCTCTCATGTAGTATCATTTGGCACAAAACTATGTTGATTTTTATTTAGCCTGCCATTCTGACTGTACATGTGAACACAAACACTGACTCATGTTACATGTCCATTCATACAGCAGTGGTTGTCAGTGTACTGATGGCACAGTGTAACTTGATACACAGATGGCATGCTTCACCTCAAACAGCTTAGCAAATCCTTCAAAGCAACATAAGATGTAAATAACCTTCAGGATGACCTTCAAGCAGTTTTAAACTCCAGCAAGTTTGTCTTGGTTTTCTAGTTGACTTCATCTGAAATTAACATGCACATTTCTGGAGAATAATTACACATTAGTAGACAGGAATAGTGTTTTGTGTTTCTATTTAAGACATTAAACTGACTTAGATGTAATTAGATTGATAGAGATTATAATTAAACACACACACACACAAGGAAATTCTGACATTTCTCGGATGATCTTTTGGGCCAAAGACACTGACAACTTCTCTGACTCTGAATGTTTGTGGGAAGGAAAGCAAGAATACGGCATATCAGAAGATAAGCAGAGCGAGGTATTGAAAATAACTTTAATTTAAACATTCATTAGATCTGAGTCTAAATGCATGATCATTATGTATTCATTTTTGTCATCTTTATGTAAAATGTAAATTTTTATCTAATGTTAAATACTAAGTGTTTGTGTTGTAAAACTGATCATATTTGTGTTTGAGCTTCTGATTGTTATTCGAATTGATGGTTTTGGTTGGTTTATGATCCATTTTTTTTGTACAAAACTGCTAAGAATGGCACGAATAGAATTTACAGAGAGTGGCTTTGCAACAAGATGGGCACTTTTTTGTAAGTTGTGTGTATATGTTGTCTTGAAGTTTGAGGTTTTGCTTACTAACATGAAGGGTTGCTGATGCCCCCTAGTGGTGCATTTCTGTCCCTCACCAGCACTTGCCTTAAAGGGGTCATATGATGCTTTTTTAAAGATCATATTTTGTGTATTTGGTGTAACAGAATTGGTGACCGCTTTAATGTTCAAAAAACAAATATTTTCAAATACTGACATTATTTGTAGTCCTCTATGCCCCGCCTCTCCTTTCAAAACGCTCGTTTTATACAAAGTTCCTCCTTCCGACCAAGCGCAGGCTGCTCGGATTGAACAGTCAATAGCAAAATACTTAAACTATTAAGAAAACATACTAACAGTAACTGATTCAGATTAAGCCCCAGATTGTCATAGCAAAGTCAGAATTACCTCCTCTCCTAGGTTCACGAAAGGTTGTCCATAAAATGCATTGCTGTTCTTTTGTAAGTGATCTTAAAGATTCCTAAACGCATCTACTTCCGGAAGACCAAATAAAGTGCTTTTGCTTTCGCCTAGAAAACACACAGCGTTTCCCTGACATGGCTGCATCAACACTAACTGCGGTTACTGAACCCACGCCTTCTTTCTTTGCGTGCACATTTGGACGCATTATGCAAATATTCCCACATAGAGAGGTAGATATGTGGGGGCATGTTAGAAAGAGCCATTTTAGGTAGGCGTGGTTGACTCCTCTTAACTTTTATAAAGAATATCTCTCTGGTTTTGAGACTTTAGTCTTTGCAAACTTACAGATCTTCTTTATGCACCAATAACACTTGTAACACTCCAAAGAGAAAGGAAAAAAAAAAATAGCATCATATGACCCCTTTAACACAGCATTTTTTGCATCTTAGCAAAATGCATGAGTGTTTTTTGCATGGCTGCTTTGCTAATTTATACAATCAAATGCTGAGGCACGGGTCTTTAATACAGTGTGTTGCATGGGCTCTGCCATTCATTGTTTGATGATAAAAAAAATGCAATATTAATTTAACTTAACTTCCAACGAGTTAAGAAAGTGAAACTTCAGCTGAATGGTTCATTGTCCATTCCAAATTAGGTCTATACATAAAAGCTGGAAAGTCATGGACATTTTTTTTTTCTTAGAAGGTGTGGGAATCAAATAAAATATCAAATATGAGCCTATACACATTATATGGCAGACTTAAAATGCAACCTTCAGTTTTAAACTGTATGAAGGAGGGGATCCCTTTCCCTTTCGCTCAGTCCACCTGAAAGAAGTGTTGAATTTAGGTGCCCCTTGAATTCAAGTGTTCATATTTCAATGCACTTGATTACATTTTTCATTGTCTATTTGGTGTTTCCTCTCAGCTGTTCTCTATTCATTTCTGTCTGCTAGAGCTAAAGGAGACACTCTGGAGGCCTCCGTTTCTGCCCACCATCTGACCATAATAACTTATTTCTATTCCACAAAGGCTCTTTTCTATCATTCCAGGTGAAATCTGTCATCAACCTCCTCTTTGCTGCCTACACAGGAGATGTTTCTGCTCTCAGAAGGTATTGAGTTCTTCATTGCCTACAAGTTTTTGAAGCGTTTTCTGTTCTGCTTCTATAACATTTTCATTCTACATGACTGCAGGTTTGCACTGTCCTCTGTGGACATGGAGCAGCAGGACTATGACTCCAGGACGGCGCTGCACATAGCAGCCGCTGAGGGTACAAAATTGCACACGCCGACACTTTAGTTTGTCATTTATTAGGGGCCAAGAACCAGTGGTGTCTGTTAATTTGGTATCTGATTGTTTGCCTTATGGCTGGTAGTCGATGAACTGAAGGATAACAAAAAAGATGATAGAAAGTAATGCTGTGTTTTGCTTTTGCAGTTTGACTCAAAATGTGCATGTCATTGTCACTATGCCTTAAATGCCACATAAGTTTGGTAACAGCGCCAATTGGTGGTCAAAAGTGGTAATGTTTTAAATAATGGTAGTTAGCAATGTTGCCCAAATTTACAATGTGTATATTTTTTGTAGCTATATTTTGTATTATGTATTTTAATTCGAGTTGAATCACTATAAATATAAGTCCTCAAATACTATATTGCTGGGAAATTATCCAGATCTTTATTTCATGCTTCTTTTCAATACACTGCCGATTTACATCTAAACTTATGTGTTGTATGAATAAAGCTATTCCTTTTGATTTTAGGACATACTGAGGTTGTGCGTTTTCTGTTAGAGGCCTGCAAGGTGAATCCTGGTCCCAAGGACAGGTGAACAAACACTTTTGATTTTAGAGTAAATATTCATTTTTTTAGCCTCTTTTATTTAGAAATGAAGTGATTGTAAGACATCAGGTGTCCCATGAGGTCTTGGAAAACTTTTCAGCATTTGACATTTTAATTAGATGTTGATAACATCCTAAAAAGTCACGTACAAGCCACCGGAATTGATTTCTAACAAGAATCAGGTAGAACTTTCTCTTTGTGCGTGCAATGCGTGTATTACTTAAATTACTTAAAATGCATTTTATATCAAATTTCATATACTATTTCATTAAGAAATATATTTAAATACATATAAATACTTTTTAATTGTATGTGTTTTTTATATACACATAACACAACTCAGTACAAGAGGCAGATGGGTACAGATATTTGATTTAAAGTATTTAAAATATAAATCAGTATAATTATTGGTATGTAATGATTTATATGGTATTGCTAATATAAAAGGGGGGACCGAGAGATGCACTGTGAATTTTAAATAATTTGTATAAAGTTATAATTTATAATATTGTTATAAATCCGCATTATAAGCACAAAAGTGTTTACACTCTTAATAATAAATTATAAATCTTTTACACTGTAGAAATTATATAAGTTTTGATTTACTGTTGTAAAGTAAATAATTGTTTTTAAATTTCATAGTTATCAAACGCCTGGAAGAGTTACAGAAAAGATGTGGAAACAATAAAATAATAATAATAATAAATTATGTCCTCTAGGTGGGGCAATACACCTATAGATGAGGCGACACACTTTGGTCATCACGAGGTGCTCGCGCTTCTACAGGAGTACTACAGTAAATACAACCCACTGGTGAAAGCTGGCACAGATAAAGAGAGCACCGAAAAACACCTGGATGGGATGCTGGAGCGATAACCAACTACAGGACACTCTTCTGGAACAGCCCAGTGAAGCACTGCCCCTTCTCATGATCAGTGTGCGTGTTTTTTTTGTTTTGTTATGTTGAAAACATGCTTTTTTTGTCAGTACATTTTTTTTCTTTTGAAGTTGTCTGACATTTTTGGCTTGTTCACAGAAAAGGGTGTGTCATGATGATGGCCATATTTAATGGTGCGACAAGGAATTCAAAAGACACTCTAATTGTATGAGCTGTCAGGACCACTATCGGCAAAGATGATTGACAATTAGCATACAAATTGGATTGGCGGTATGGTTCCTTTCTTGGCAAGGACTCCCTGCGCATCCATGCAGCCTAGCATGGATGAGAGCAGGGAGAGCAGCGATAATCCCCCAGGGTAAACAGAACAGAACTAACATAAATGTATTGCAGATATTGTTAAAGTTCAATCATTTTATGTACACATTTTAGAATTAGTCTGATTCAAAGGAGAATCAGAAGGCTGAATCCTGACTGACAGAGGAGGAGCTGGGGATGGAGGAGGGTAACTAGCTATTGAGCAATGCGAAAACTGCAGATAATACTGAGGGACCTTATATATGAACGCTTAGATAGGTGTCGTATTCCCATAAGTAGATGGGGATCAGCTGAAGGTCAGCTGATGTTTGAAAACATTTTAACCACTGCCAAAGACAGCTATTTTCGTTAAGTCTTTACTGTAATATCAGATAGATGGACTATATATTCTTCAGTGCACTCATATTTTAATATTTACACGCAGAGTCCCCAAAATGAATGAATTTTGAGAAAGTGCACAATGTAATCTGAGAACAAAAGCGATCACAAATCAAAGTTTACTAGATGACAGGAAGAAAAAAATCACATTACAAACCATATTTAATTTAAATCGACAACACCAGGATACAATTAAAAACTCCTTTATTTAGAAATACTCATTATTTGCACTGCATTTGTGCAAACCATCTGTGCATATACGTATATTTTATGAAGTGTTAAATGACTGTAAGTGTAGTTTCTGTTGTAAGACAGTTGTTTTAGCAGTGGAAAGATACCGTCAAACCTGTTCACCCGGACCAAACACTTGAAGTCAGTTAGTTGGACAAAAATTAAGTTCATGTCAAAGTAAATGAATGTAAACTATTTTAAAGACACTTTAGCACTATTCAGTATTCATTGAAGCAGATATTTCTTGCTGATTTCTATTAGACTGTATCTGGCTGACTCAAGTCGGTGTGTGTACATGTGCTATTAAAGCAATGGTATATATATAAAGATTCATCTTTGATGTGCAATAATGAATAAAATTGTGTTAGTAGTTAAAAGGGTGTACTTTTACATTATACATACAGTGCACAAAACTACATGCAACACAAAAATGTTAACCTGATTTCAGTTCAGTAATACCACTATAATCTCAACAATCAGCACAAGACATATTCATAGCTGAAATAGTGCAGGATGATTTATACACCAAAATATTATCCATCTGCAACAGTAACAGCGAGGCATGTCTAGCACAATAGCAAGACTATTTTCCTACAAGTATTTTATTCTAAACAATTTACGATGCATTCAAGGTATACATTTAATCAGTTCTCTGGGAATCCAACCTATGACCTTTGTAATTCTACCCACATTCTCTACCAGTTCAAAGCCTAAATGCTCTAAATCAGATGAGTCTGACAGAACACATACGATCATGTCCAACCCGTGGTCTTCACTGACATGCTGTTGTACCATCTTGGATTTTCAAACCAGAAAGTCTGTCTTCATTCATCCCTCCTAGAGCTAAAAGCGAACAGAATTTTACTGTATTGCAAATGTCCTGATGGTGTGCAAATACCAGGACAAAAACACAAACATAAGAGTCTCAGAACAGACGCAAAGTTGTTCAGAGAATTATTAGATGTTGCTTTTTATAGTAAAATTATTCTATTTGGTGATTTTTTTTGGTGCTTTGTTTCCTTTGCTTGTTATCAGTTTCCTGACAGGATGGACTGAAATGTTGGCTTAGTGAAACTACGGTCTCATGATTAAACTCTTATCTTATTTTCTTTCCTACACTCTTAAAAATAAAGGCGCTTCACGATGCCATAGAAGAACCTTTTTGTCTAAATGGTTCCATAAAGAACCTTTAACAAAACCTGTTTCACAAAAGGTTCTTTGTAGGCGAAAGAAGGTTCTTCAGATTACAAAAAAATAAAAAAGAGATGGTTCTTTAAAGAACATTTTGACTCAACGGTTCTTTGTGGAACCAAAATGCGATCTTCTATGGCGCATCGCTTGAAGAACCTTGATAAGCACCTTTATTTTTAAGAGTGAATGCAAGTTAAGTGGGAGAGCAATGGTCAATAATGGCACATTACAAATATGAAGTGCATAAATGTGAATGTAAAAGTCTTTACCATCAGATGCAGTGATATAGTAGCGACCAAAGGCAACATCTCTTGGGATGTCTGGGTAAAGGTAGATGAGGGGATTGACTGGATCCTTCTCTCCATCAGTGACAGTATAGTCACGGATGATGTTCGGTAAAGAGATTCTGTTCAGATCTACTTTACTGTAGGGCTCTGTTGAATGTACTACAGGTTCATCTGTGCTGACATGATAATCTCCTAAGAGATTTTTCAGACACGCCAATATATTTATCACAACATAAAATATTCCAGTTCAAACCAGCACAAACCATCCTGTGAATGCTCCACCCATGTGATGAGTCCTCCACATCGAGAGTTTTCACTGAAGCGCAGAAGGAAAGTGCCTGGGAGTTTGTCTCTCAACAAAGCCCTCTCTCTCTCTCCTTACTCAAAAACCCCATAATGTACCTGTACATAATAAATATTTATATCAAAGTAGTCACATGGACTCGAGTCAGAAGACTCGGAAGCCATACAACAGCTTTGCGTGAAGCCTGAAATTTAAGCCCCCTCTCAAATGTCTTAACTCTTTGAAAATCTTCCATGGCTTTGGCTTTCACAAGAGCAACATTTAGATGGTAAAAGTTAAACCCCTTCAGATTTCTTACCCATGACTCCAGATGTTCATATATCCATTGTCAGAGTGAATCACCAGACTCCGTAGAAGTCTAGATGAAAACACAAAAGTTATTCTACGCAATATATTGTGATAGAGAAACGATTGCTTCACCTTGTCATTTATCATGTTATTTCTCATCACAAAGCATCACATATACTATAAAAGCATTTAGTTAATGTCTGCTCTTTGCAGTATTGTGTTCTCACTCAGTTTTGTTTTAGCAGTAAATCATGTGGTGACAGCAGAGGAACACACAAATGTGAGGTTGTTAAAGAAAGCGAAAGCAACTTTCCTGTGTTTGTTTCAATCATTTGTCTAAACTCACTTTAAAAAAGGTATTACAGTGGATGAGTCCTTCACGGTCACCTTGGGCTTCATGACTTGAAAACTTAAAAAAATTAAAAAATTTCACTAGATAACCGAGATATACCACTGACCAACACCACCACAGGAAGACATGTGATCTGTTTGAACATAAGATCTGATGTTGCAGTTACAAGAGTTTCATGCTGTACCTTTGTCTCAAATAAATACTGTATTTCAAAACTCTCCTCCCCGAGCCCGGTAGACACCCCCCCTAACCCCCCTCCTCATATACCACACTCGCGGAACAACGAATGGGTTTACCCAGCGAAGCCAACTTACAATAGCAATAAATGGTAGACTTACTAGGGGGACTTTTCATTTATGCTTGGAGTCTGGCGAAATCGAAGTCTCACAGAAGGGTTTTCCCTATGGCCGCGTTAAGTTAGAGCAAGGGAAATGTCACAGTCGAGGAAACCACGGTAGACTACATCCACCAGGTATCCTAGGAGAGGAACACTATTGTCAGACAACGATAGCAAGTGGCAGTTGCGGCTAAGAGAATGAATTGCCTAAATCTAGGAGATTACACAAGCCACTGCATCAGTGAGGACCTGTGACATGCATACAAAAACTAAATGTATTGCTCTATATATGTATTTTTAATTATGAGCTGTGAGGAATGGTAATTCAGTAATTGTAATTAGCATTTATTTGTGCTCTTTGTTGTAATGTAATATGTTACCTACCCTTTCAATGTATCCATTTCAGAAAAACTCAATAATTTAAACTATTCAGAAACATTTGAAAGAGACAGACAGATACATACATACATAGATATTTACTTACTTGTCGATATAGATTTTGACCTTGGGTTGAGAGTTCAGTTCAGGGAGTTTGACTAGTAGTCTATAGTATCATAAAGCACAATTAAAACAATGATAATTACTATTAGGTAGAGTTCCATTACAGTGTGTGTTGATATAACAATAATGTAAAACCCACCTGATCTTGACTGACAATTTTCAACACCAAGGGTCTCCGGGGATGCCACAGTATACAAGGCTGTCTCTCCACCACAAGAGAACTGAAAGTCACATCACAACAGATTTCATGTCCTGTAATCTTTCAGAAGTGACACACCACAAAATATATTCAAATTCCCCTGTGAACCCACAAATCCTTCAATCAAAAAACAAATGTTTTTTTTTCTACAGCTTGTGCTCTACATATAGAGACACAGAAAGGTATGAACGGTTAAGGTGTTGTGTCTCACTTTAATATAAGGTTTTTGAAGAGTGAAAGCGCCTGCTCATCCAGCTGGCTCTTGCCCAGAGTGAGGGGGTCGTTGTTGTAGGTGAATTTCTGCACCAATTCCTGAATTTTCTTCAGGAGTTTTATGACGCCAGCAGAACATGCTACCTCCTACACCGTCCTGACGGGCCGAAGCCATCGCGCAAGAAGAGGATATTAAGGGACCCCGGTAAACCTGCTATCGCACCCCCTGCGGCCATTGGCCCCCTGCGCCCTATAACACCCCCCTGCCCACCACTTTTTACCACCCCAACCCCCCCCCTGCGACCAACTGCGCCTATACGACGCAATAGATATAATAAACAAGCACAGGACGTCAGCAAGTGTTGTTAAAAGCATAATCTTGAAAGGCATCTGATGGGTGCCACAAACATCTGATAGACGTCTTTAAGATGTCAGTTTTACATACACTCCAAATCATAAACATCTTAAAGACATCTTCTAAATGTCTATTTGACATCTGATAGGAAACGTCCTGTAGATGAGCAAACACTCTAAAAAATACGTCATAAAGATGTAAATGCAGACGTCAAATAGACATCTCAGTGATGTACGTGTGCTATCAGGGACAATCCCTCATTCACCAGCCAATCATAAACATGTCCTTAGAATTCACATTTTCGAAAACATTAGAGTGATAAATCAGGATAGAAACAGGCAGAAACTTGCATGCGAGCCACAACGTGTGAATAAATGAAGAAAAAAACCCAGTAGCATTATATAATAATTGCTCGGTTTTGTTTGCCATTATTTTCTGCCTGGGAAATATTATGGGTAATTTATGGCACAAACAGCGCCTGCTAAAGGTTCTCACCAGCTTTGCAACTGCTCCAGAACATTAAAGGGGTCATAGGATGCTTTTTTAAAGATCATTATTTTGTGTATTGGTGTAACAGAATATGTTGACAAATGCTTTAATGTTCAAAAAACACATTATTTTTAAAATACTATACTTATGTAGGCACCATATGCCCCGTCTCTCAAAACGCTCGTTTTTCTACAAAGTCCCTCCTTCCGACAAGCGCATTCTGGTCTGATTGGCCAGCTGACCCAGTGTATTGTGATTGGCCAAACACTGCAAGCACTCTTTGGAAATGTAACGCCCCTTACCATAAGCACGAGCTTCATCTTTCAAAATAAATATAAAAACAGGGTAAATAATGTCATTAGTTGTTACCATAAGTTAAAGCACGAAAGGGTATCAACAGGACACGAGTAAGGAGCCAGTACACAAGACGCGAGGTTAAGACAGCGACTCTACTGTGATGTAGGATGCTGTCTCTCTCCCCTCTCTCGCTCTTCTCTTCGCTCTCTCTCTCTCGCTAGCTCGCTCGCACACACTCACAAAACACACACACCACCGATGCGCAAAAACTACGCATTTGAACAGTAATCGCAAAATTAACTAAATAAGGCAAATTTACGGAGCGGATTCAGAAGCGGCAGATTGTCATAGTAAAGTCAGAATTTCCTCCTCTCCTAGGTTCACGAAACGGGTCGTCCATAAAATGCATTGCTGTTATATTGTAAGTAATCTTAAATATTCCTAAACGCATCTACTTTCGGAAGGCCAAAATAAAGATGGCACTTTTGCCTTCGCCTAGAAACCGTAGGCTTTGGTCCGCGTAACGGCCCTGACATGCTGCATCAACACTGCTGCTGTTCTTGAAACCACGCCTTCTTTCTTAGCGTGCACATTTGGGCAGCATTATGCTAACATTTCCACATAGTGAGGTAGATATGTGGGGGGGTGTTAGAACGAGACGTTTTAGGGGGGGCGTGGCAGAGTCTTAAATGTTAAAGAATATCTCTTTGGTTTTGAGAATTTAGTCTTTGCAACTTCAGGGATCTATCTATGCACAATCAGCTTGTAACACAAGGAAAACTTTAATCGCTTATCATATGACACTTAAGACACAAAATTTGTTTAATATTTTATACAAAACAGTAGGAAAAAAGTGTCAGAGAAAAAAAAATGTTGTACAAAAATTGTATTTCTTATTTTTATTCGTCTTGTCAGGATACAATTCGTTTAACATTGACAACACAATAGGGAAAAAGTGACACAGAGAGAAAAAATAAAAATGTTAGGTTGTACAAAAATATGCCTATTAAGGCTATTTATTGTCTTGTCAAAAATTTCAAATTCGATAGATCAGAATATCTTCGGCTTATATATCTAAATAAAGAAATCTCTGGGATTTGAGGACTTAGTCTTTGCAAACTTAAATGATCTTCTTAGCACAAGCGTTGTAACACTCGAAATCTCATATGACCCCTTTAAGGGTGTTGTATGGACTTCCGATACCAGGCATCTGCTGTCTCTTCTTCCACACAGGGTACTCTTCTGATATGAGTGAGAACTGGATCTGCTCCGCTAGAGTCAGTGCATTAGCGATTTCTTTCATCACCATCTGCACACACAATACGTGTAGGCTACAGGATGCCATCATGCGACCACTGTTATAACATTACAGATCTGTAGATGCTACTGAGGAAAACACGACATCGACCACATTCCTACAGATATTAATATTCATGAGGCCTAGCTTGCAGCTGACTTTACTGACCTACCTCTCTTTTTTTGTTTAGGTCAGTAAACATTTGTCCAATGACCATTTCCTCCTGTAGGCTCTCCTTTGTTGTGTGGCCCTTTGCGTCAGCCTATACCGAAAATATAAAGAATGATAATATCCACTAAACTGTCCTCTATGAAACATTTCTTCAAAATAAATCACAAATATTTAGGTCTTAAATGTTTTGTTAAAACAGTTGTACACTTTTTATTTAATACAACTGTGCGTTATCATTTGATATGCATTCTTTTCTTTCAGAGTAGAAATGCTTAATATTGCTCTCGCCTTGACCCTTTGAAGACTTGCTTTTTAAGTCGTACTCATATTGCAGATCTGCCAAAACCAGAATGTTCTGTTCTATTTCCTATAGAAAAAGGCAGCTATAGTGAAAGTTTCAAGAAACAAGAAGTCTGTTACAAGAGTAATTTAAGTCTCAATGAATGAATGTGACAGTAAAGTGCTATTTGAGTAAGATACCTGCACATTCCACTTCAGGATGTTTACTTTATGGTCCAGCTCTTTTTCTTGTTCCATCATACTTCCCTGTGAGGAGTCAGTTTTACTCTGAACACAATATCAGACTTGCACACTGTTACGTCCCAGTGGTTGTGCCTCCGTGTTTTTGCTTTCTCCTTCTCTCTCTGCTCTGTTGTATTCTTAGGTTCAACCCTCCTTGGACTGCTATTGGTTCAGGAAGCTGTCTGTCATCGTTAACGTGGGTGACGTCATTATCTCTGCTGCCAATCCTGTTTCCTGCCAGAGTTTAAAAGGATGACTGAATGAACGCGGAGCAGACTTTGCTTTTCTGTTTGTGCATTTGCATTTTGTTTGTTTCTTTTTGTGGTGTTCTTCTGTTACAGTTTTGAGTTGTCCTTTTGATCTTTTCTTTAAGTTTTCTATTTTGTATTTCATTGTTTACTGCCTTCGAAACATGTAGGACAACGTTCTCCTTGCCCCTGGGGAAAACTGGACCAGGTAGTTTGTCACGTGACATACATGTAGCAACATGTAGTGACTCTGATGTATTAGAAACACTAGTATAGAAGTGAGCGCCACTTTTTGTACTTTTGTTTTGGTGAGTTTAGAGCAGGTTAGTTAGGGCGTGAAAATGCCGAAGGCTTGTTTATTTCCCTGTTTTTTTTTTTCCTTTTGTTAGTAGGTTAGATTTGGTAACTTAAGTTAGATTGGTTTTGTTTTTTTTCTGTTTTTATTTGGCGCCGCTTGCGTCCGTTTTTCCCTTGTGGGGGTTATTTTATTATTGGGTTGTAAATATTGTGAAATTATAGTTCTCTTTTTGTTATCTTGGTATTTGATTATTATTATTATTGTTATTTGATGTTTTCCCTTTTTCTTCTTTTAAACTTGTAAATAAATCACCTTCTTTGGCAGTTTTCGTGTTGCACTCCTCTTTTTGCCACCTCCAACGCCACAACCATCACAACTACAAATGTTACCCCTTTTAAACCTAGACTTAAAAACAAGAGGTCGTAACATTTAATGGGGGCTCGTCCAGGATCTAATCTCAAATTTCTGTTGTGATGATTTGTGTGTGCTGGTGGCAACGGGTGTGTTACATTAGGTTGCGTTGAGGAGCGCGTTTGTTACGCTTGGTTTTTGGTTATGTATTATGGAAGTGTTTAGTTTACAGAATTTTGTTATTAATCCATCATTAGAGCAGATTAATTTGTTGCAGATAGCAGACCATTATCAGATTGCCGTGAGTAGACATGCCCTAAAGAAAGAGATAAAAAGTGGAGTGCTACAGCGTTTGAGTGAGCTAAATGTGCTTTCTATGTCAAATGTTGCGGATGATGTGGCTAGCGGAAATGTTAGTATTGGTGACGTTGCAGTGGCTCGTCTCACTTCTATGGATTACGAGGATAAACGGAGTGGTAGAGCTGGATCCGAGGTTGAGGCTGAGGCCAAGGCCGGCTTGCCACCGTTTGATCCGTTCTCTCCAGGTTCTACTGGTTCACGGGAGGGTGCGCGACTGAAGGTCCGTTTGGCCCGGTTGCACTATGAGGCGCAAGAGAAAGCCCACGCACGTCCAAGCTGAATTAGACTTGCGTTTGGAAGTGCGCAAGCTTGAAATAGAGGCTGACAAGCAGGTGAGGCTGCGGGAGCTTGAGTTAGAGGAGGCGAAGGTTACTTCTGGCTCAGCTGTGCAGGCGAACCCAGTTCAAGTCTCTCGGAGTCCTCCGCTGGCTGATGTGTCCCAGGATACATTTGACGTGAGTAAGCACATTGTATTAGTTCCTCAATTTAGAGAAACAGAAGTAGATTCTTACTTCAGTGCGTTCGAACGTATTGCCTCCTCACTTCGATGGCCAAAAGAGGTCTGGCCTTTACTTTTGCAGTGTCGGTTGTTTGGTAAAGCACAAGAGGTTTGCTCTACATTGTCACTAGAGGAGAGTTTGAAATACGAGTCTGTAAAATCTGCTATTCTTCGTGCATACGAGTTAGTTCCTGAGGCATATAGGCAGCGTTTCAGGGGGCATAAAAAGGGCGCTGCCCAAACTTTCGTCGAGTTCGCACGAGAGAAGGGAATATTATTTGATAAGTGGTGTACAGCCAGTAAAGTTAATGATTTTGATTCCTTACGAGAGCTTATCCTGTTAGAGGAGTTCAAGGGATGTTTACTTGAACGAGTTGTGGTTTACCTTAATGAACAGAAAGTCACTTCATTGTCTCATGCAGCGGTACTGGCAGATGAATTTGTTCTAACCCATAAGAATGTCTTTGTCTCTGTACGCCCGGAAAATTCACAAGCCGTTCCTTTTCAGTCGCAAATTGCGCGTTCTAAATCTAGCCCGTTTAATAATAAAGAAGATCGTGAATGCTTTTATTGTCATAAAAAAGGGCATGTGATCGCGGATTGCTTAGCTTTAAAGCGTAAGCAGCAGCCACCATCTAAAGGCGTTGGGTTTGTGAAAATTCTTAACGTGACTGAAAATGTACCTCTTGAGGAAAAAGTTGAGGAGAGTTATAAACCTTTTATTCTTAAGGGGTTAATCTCTTTAACTGGCAATCATGAGGACCAGAAAGAAATAAGAATGCTTCGAGACACTGGTGCCATGCAGTCCTTTATTTTAGCAGATAAAGTACAGTTGTCTGATAATACTTTTTGTGGCTCCAGTGTGATAGTGCAAGGCATTGGGATGGGTTGCGTTAAGTTACCGTTGCATCAGCTACATTTGCAGAGTGAGTTATATACAGGTTTTGTGAGAGTGGCTGTTTGTTCCTCGCTTCCCGTGAAAGGCGTCGAATTTATCCTTGGAAATGACCTGGCAGGAGGAAAGGTAATACCTGTGTTAGAGGTGCTTGATAAGCCAGGTACATTTTTTCAGTCTGAGGTTTTGTCTGAATCTTACTCCGATGTTTTTCCCGCATGCGCAGTTACTCGCGCTCAGTCGCGCAAGGTGGGTGAGGTGGATGATTTGTCTAATTCATTCATGCTTCCACTTTTGTCTGGTGATGCATCGCTAGATACGGTTCTTTCATCTGCGAAGAAAAATAATTTAAATCCAGAAGGTGCTAGTGGAAAAAGGTCTGATGCAGATATTTCAAAGTTACCTGTGTCTCGAGAGGAAATTAGTGCTACGCAGAAGGTGGATAAGTCTCTCACCACTCCTTTTAATTCTATTGTCTCTTTTGATGTGGCTAAGGATAAGCTAGTTGCCTATTTTGTTGACAACGATTTATTGATGAGAAAGTGGTGTTCTAGTCATGAACAAGATTCAGACTGGAATGTTGTATACCAAGTTGTCGTTCCTTCTCCTTATCGTCAGCATGTTTTGTGCTTGGCCCATGATCATCAGCTGGCTGGCCATCTAGGAATTACAAAGACTTACAATAGGATATTGCGTCATTTCTTCTGGCCAGGTTTAAAAAAAGATGTTGTTCATTACTGTCGCACGTGCCATACCTGTCAGACTGTCGGGAAGCCGAATCAGGTGATTCCGCCTGCCCCACTGTCTCCTATACCAGCAATCGGAGAGCCCTTTGAACACGTAGTTGTAGATTGTGTTGGACCATTGCCAAAAACTAAATGTGGTAACCAATTCTTGTTAACCATTATGTGTGGCTACTAGGTTCCCGGAAGCGATTCCTTTGAGAAAAATCACCGCGTCTGTGGTTATTAAAGCGTTGCTGAAGTTCTTCTCTACGTTCGGGCTCCCTAAAGTAATACAAACCGACCAAGGTACGAATTTCTTGTCGAAACTCTTTAAACAAGTGCTAGAGTCTTTAGCCATTTCCCACCGTGTTTCAAGTGCGTACCATCCGCAAAGCCAGGGCGCACTTGAACGCTTTCATCAAACACTTAAGTCGATGCTTAAGAAATATTGTTTGGAAACTGCAAAGGGTTGGGATGAGGGAGTTCCCTTGGTTCTATTTGCTGTAAGAGAGACCGTACAAGAATCTCTTGGTTTTAGTCCAGCCGAACTCGTTTTCGGTCATCAAGTGCGAGGACCGTTAAAAGTTCTTAAGGAAAAGATTTTGGCTACTGATTCGAGTCCAAGTACTAACATATTGGATTATGTCAGTTCGTTTCGGGATCGTTTACATACTGCTTGGCTGTTGGCTAAAGAGTCTCTCGCCCATGCTCAGAAAGGCATGAAGCGCAAGTTTGATCAAAAAGCTGTTGCACGATCTTTTCAGCCAGGGGATGAAGTGCTTGTACTTTTACCCGTTCCTGGGTCCTCTTTGTCGGCTCGTTTTTTGGGTCCTTATGTTGTGAAAAAGAAAATGAGTGAGACTGACTATTTGCTTCATACACCTGATAGGAAACGCCAGACCCGTGTTTGTCACATAAATGTTAAAAGCTTACCATACTAGGGAGACGCCGGTGGTGAAAGCTTCGGAACAGACTGCAGGGCCCGTTATCTCTTCTGTCGCGATGGTCGTGGACTTGGCTCCGTCTCCTGACAACTCAGGTGCTGATGTGGATGGTGTCGTGCTCCGTAACACTCTCCAGCAGTGCGCAAGGTTCGCTAATTCGGAGATATTGGAAGATCTTCACCCTTATCTTAGTCATTTAACTGTGGACCAGGAAACAGACATCGTTAAGTTAATTTCTGATTTTAACTGCCTGTTTAGCGATGTTCCTAAACAAACTAATGTCTTGCAGCATGATATTAATGTAAATGATGCTCGCCCTATTAAACAACATGCTTATCGTATCAATACTGCCAAGAGAGCTATTATGCGTCAGGAGGTAGATTATTTGTTGAAGAATGGTTTAGCCAAACCCAGTTCTAGTCCTTGGAGTTCTCCATGCTTGCTTGTTCCTAAGCCTGATAGTACATTCCGATTCTGCACAGATTATCGTAAAGTAAATGCAGTAACGGTGCCAGATAGTTATCCATTGCCCCGAATGGAGGACTGTGTGGATAACGTTGGATCCGCTTGTTTTGTTAGCAAGCTTGATATGTTAAAGGGATATTGGCAGGTCCCTTTGACTTCACAAGCTTCAGAAATTTCTGCCTTTGTAACGCCTGACAATTTCCTACAATACACAGCGATGGCGTTAGGACTTAGAAATGCACCGGCAACTTTTCAGAGACTTGTGAATATGGTACTGGCTGGTGTGCCGAACTGCAGTGCATATCTTGACGATTTAGTTGTTTATTCGGCAGACTGGACCGAACATGTGTGTTCGTTGAAAATGGTGTTTGAACGTCTTGCTAAGGCAAATTTAACGCTTAACCTGGCAAAGTGTGAGTTTGGACAGGCAACTGTCACTTACCTCGGCAAAGAAGTTGGTCAGGGTCAGGTGCGTCCTGTAGAAGCCAAAATTACAGCTATCTTGGAGTTCCCAGCTCCTATCACTCGACGAGAATTGAGACGTTTTTTGGGTATGGCGGGGTATTACCGCAGTTTTTGTAGGAATTTCTCGACTGTGGTTAATCCTCTCACTGCGTTGCTCAGTCCATCTAAATCTTTTGAGTGGTCTGTTGAGTGTCAGTATGCTTTTGATTGTGTGAAGACGCTTCTGTGTAATTCACCTGTTCTTCTTGCACCTGACTGTACGCGGGGCTTTACACTTGAAGTTGATGCAAGTGCTGTTGGTGCTGGGGCTGTTCTTCTTCAGGAGGATAAAAATGGTATAGATCATCCTGTTAGTTATTTTTCACGTAAGTTCAACAAACATCAGCTTAATTATTCAACCATTGAGAAAGAAGCCCTTGCTTTGTTACTTGCCTTGCAACACTTCGAAGTTTATGTTGGATCCAGTAGTCTTCCCGTCATTGTGTATACCGACCACAATCCTCTTGTTTTTCTTTCTCGGATGTACAATCAAAATCAACGTCTAATGCGATGGGCCTTGGTAGTCCAAAATTTTAATTTGGATATTCGACATAAGAAAGGGGCTGAGAATGTTTTGGCTGATGCTCTTTCAAGAGTTTGAGTATGTGGTGATGTTTTTTTTTTTTTCTCCCTTGTCACAAACAGGTTTGTTCTTAAGGGTGGGAGTGTTACGTCCCAGTGGTTGTGCCTCCGTGTTTTTGCTTTCTCCTTCTCTCTCTGCTCTGTTGTATTCTTAGGTTCAACCCTCCTTGGACTGCTATTGGTTCAGGAAGCTGTCTGTCATCGTTAACGTGGGTGACGTCATTATCTCTGCTGCCAATCCTGTTTCCTGCCAGAGTTTAAAAGAATGATTGAATGAACGCGGAGCAGACTTTGCTTTTCTGTTTGTGTATTTGCATTTTGTTTGTTTCTTCTGTGGTGTTGTTCTTCTGTTACAGTTTTGAGTTGTCATCTTGATCTTTTATTTAAGTTTTCTTTTTTGTATTTCATTGTTTATTGCCTTCGTAACATACGCATGACAACGTTCTCCTTGCCCCTGGGGAAAACTGGACCAGGTAGTTTGTCACGTGACATACATGTAGCAACATGTAGTGACTCTGATGTATTAGAAACACTAGTATAGAAGTGAGCGCCACTTTTTGTACTTTTTGCTTTGGTTAGTTTAGAGCAGGTTAGTTAGGGCGTGAAAATGCCGAAGGCTTGTTTATTTCCCTGTTTTTTTTTCCTTTTGTTAGTAGGTTAGATTTGGCAACTTAAGTTAGATTGGTTTTCTTTTCTTTGGCGCCGCTTGCGTCCATTTTTCCCTTGTGGGGGTTATTTCATTTTTTGGGTTGAAAATATTGTGAAATTATAGTTTTCTCTTTATTTGTTATCTTGGTATTTGATTATTATTGTTATTTGATGTTTCCCCTTTTTCTTCTTTTAAACTTGTAAATAAATCACCCGTCTTTGGAGTTTTGTGCTGGCACTCTCTTTGCCACCTCCAACGCCACAAACCATCAAACTACAAATGTTACCCCCTTTTAAAACCTTTAGACTCTAAAAACAAAGGGTACGTAAACACACCACGATGATGTCTATTACAAAAACTCTACTAAAAGAACATTGAAATCAATGTCTTATTCATCATTCAGGGGTTGGATAGATCATCAGTGTTGGGGGTAACGCATTAAAAGTAACGCAAGTTACATAATCAGATTAATTTTTTTCAAGTAACTAGCAAAGTAAAGCATTACTTTTTAATTTACAAGAAAAATATCTGTTACTTTTACAAATAAGTACCGCAGTTACTTTTCACCCCTATGATGATTGAATCTCTTGTCTGCATGTTGAGAGAAATCGGGAGTAAGATGTTACTTTAGTTCTAAATGTGAACATGCATTAATTCATCTCACTCACACAAAAAAAAAAAATCAGATTTAGTTTTCCTCAAAATGAATAAAAAAACAGTTAAAAGCAACTCAGAATATGACGCAAAGCTGCAATAATTTATGTTTTTAATCACAGTTATTAACAAATTTGTTGCTGACCTTTGATGATCCAGTTCAACCACACTAATAAGCAAAAATTACACAAGGTAAGCTAACATTTCTTCTTCTTTTTTATTGCTGAAAAGTGTTGAACTTCTGTGTTCTACTGTACAGACGTGAATTTACATTTCCTTCAGCCTGAGGCTTTTGGTGTGAACGGGCTTTTATATTTGCTATAAATAGAACAACTTATATTAAAAACAATCAAGCCCAATGCTCATATTTAAAAAGTAACGCAAAAATAACGTAACGCATTCTTCAATAAAAAGTAACTAAGTAACGTTATTAGTTACTTTTTTATGGAGTAACATAATATTGTAATGCATTATTTTTTAAAAGTAACTTTCCCCAACACTGATGATCAAAGCCATGTGAACAAGATTCTCAAAGTGCTCCTAATAGGAGAAATGTGTCCAAAGTGCTACACAAAATAAAATTATATTTATTATATCTTCAATACAATATTTAGAGAAAAGAACAGAGAGACATTGTGAAGTGACATGACGCCACCATACTCAGAATTAGTGCTCTGCATTACAAAGCCACTCACCACACACACACACACACACACACACGGAGCAGTGGGCTGCGGCGCCCAGGGAGCAGTTGGGGGTTTGGTGCCTTGCTCAAGGGCACCTCAGTCGTGGTATTGAAGGTGGGAGAGAGTGCTGTACATTCACTCCCCCAACCTACAACCGGTACGAGACTCAAACCTGCAACCTTTGGGTTACGAGTCCGACTCTCTAACCATTAGGCCACGACTTCCCCCAAGCGTGTGTACCCATAGGTGCTTCACTAGATGTATATGCTTAGGATAAAATGCTACCATACTACTTCTACAAACATAGACATTAAATAAATCTGTTGAAGCAGAAATGAGTAATTAATCAATCAATTGTCCCCATGACTTAAAACTGATTTAAAAAAATGATTAGGAAAAATAACAGATACAGAATGCAGTCACATGATTTGATTTATTTATCTGGGATTAGTAAGGCAAAAGAAAGGGAAAAAATCTAATATGAAAACATGTTTTCACATTTCCCCCAAAAAACAAATGTTCCCATTTTTCAACAATGCTTTTTAATAGGTTAAATTGGATTTTTCTATCCATTATATGATTGCTTTAAAGTTCAGCATAACCTAAAGCTAAATATAATTAAGCTAAAGCTATTAATAATTAATAATTGCACATTTTGAGCATTAAGTAATTCTTCATTGAAAGTTAAGCTTGTAAATGCATTGAATTAAAAAAATAATAATATTCAGTGTGTGGATTATGAAATGTATTGATCAAATCTTTAATAATATTGAAAATAATAAGTAATAAAAATACCCAAAGAAATAAAAATGCTGCCCGAGACTTTTGGTATGTTTGGAAACAGTCGTTATTTATTTTTGCAGCCCTGTTTGGCGCCAGATTTACACACTTTATCTTTAAGCTTCATAATGATTTCCATCAGGAGAAAAAGACGGATGAAAAAGAGAAAACTGCTGTTGAAAAAAAAGCATAATACATAAATAAAAACAACTTTAATCGTCTTTATTATTACTTTACATGAAGTAACACTGCCTGTTGGACCTGGCTTGGATCTGTATAGTATTGCTGACTGTAGAAGGTTGGTTTCTGTTAGACCGCATCAGGTTGGTGTGTGTGTACATGTGCAATTAAAGCAATTGTATGTAAAGATATTTTGATGTGCAAAAATAAATAAGTGCTTCACAAGATAGAGAATTGTATCCTTTTCACAAATGTCTTCACAGAAACAGCTTTTCAGTACTTGTATATATCCATCACAACAGTATCTTTATCTTAGTGACTGGTAGTACACAGAAAATTAAAAACCATGCAACATGCAAGTTTCTTTACCATATGTTCACATTTTTATATAAACAAACAAACAAACAAACAAAAAGAACAGGATTACACAGTTAAATGCATTCTATAATTTGGCAGAAGGAAATGGCTCTTCTTCACACAGGTGGAGAATAACCGTAGTACAGTAGATCCTTAACACTAATATAGTACAGAGAAATCATTTGTGTATCATTATTTGTTTTCATTATTCATTATAGATATCTGTGTGCCAGATACAATACTTCTAGAAACAGATTCATTTTCCTCCATAATTGAATTGGATTAAATTTAGATGCATTGGTGGAGAAACATTCCTCATATCAGTTTTGCCTTGATGTGCTCTAACACTTACGGGGTCTTGAAAAAGGTCTAAAAACATAGATAAATAAGACATGAATATTGTTTTTCAATAACAGAAATATATATTAAAAATAAAGTCGAAAAAAAGAAAAGTATTTACTTACTCATCTGACACAGAAATTATGCGTCTGTCTAAATATGGCTTGATAGGTTTGTCTATCTCCATCTCTTCTGTATTTGAGGGACAAAAGATTAATAATGTAAGGTACGTCGATACTGACAATACGCATGGTCTCTAACATATTGTTAAACGTTTTTGAACAAGTTCCCCTGACATTTTACAACAGCAAAGTCCATAAATAGTCTTTGTGAACAGTATTGTTTTCTACCATGACAAAATAGAAATTTATGTTTTACAACCATTTTGCTTTGAAAAATTTTTAAATGAATGGCACTTGGTTCAACATTTTGTTATTTAATGCAATGACATTAACATTTGTGACTATAATATTTGTGGCCACTATATACTGTAAGAATATATACATTTAGAAGAAAACATTCTATAAAATATTAAAATACATACAGTGTATTTATTTTGTGATATGGTGATGTTGTACCCGTAAGATGTGCATCATAGTCTTTTGTAGCAGGTTATTGACATCCAGGGCCGGCCCTAGCGTTTTAGGGGCCCTAAGCAGATTTTCAAAAGGGGCCCCCCATACCTACAGTTTCACCTAACCACCCGCATCCCATCCCAATGTACACATCTTACACTGACACCTAATTGTAAAGATTTACCAATTTGTTTTACTCAATATATTTATCTTTCAAGAAATAGATAGGAAAATATATTTGGGTAGTTGACAAATATCCATTAAAAAACGTTTTTTTTTTGTAAAACACTATTCCTGGTTCTTCGACGAATTAAAGTTGTCCGTGGAGTTTAAAAACAGGATATGGTGTCACACACCATTTTCAGTGACATAATGTATCAAGTTCATATGCTTTGAAATATATGGATGAAAAAATGATTGCCAATTACTAAAATAGACACTTGTAAAATTATGCCTGAGGTATTTATTAACACTTTTATGCTTTTCTTTTTAATTTATAAAAGTTGTAATTTATTGAACATCCTTGAGACAGTCACACCATAGGACAATTTTGAGATTTAGCTCAAAATTTTTAAAATAAACTAAAATAATAAATATAATAACAAAGCAGTTTTTATAACAATGGGTCCATGTAAGACAAAGACATTTTAAATGATGACAATATTAATTATTTACATTTTTTATATTGTGTGACACTGAAAATGCAATGTCATGTCAACAACCCATTTAAGCAAACTTTTAAAACTAAAGAGTTTAAAATTTAAAAATTAAAGAGTTTAACGATTGCTTAAGAGAAATGTATCAAAATTCAGTGAGATTAATGCTTAAAGCAAAAACAACTGGTTATGAAAATTGCATTAGAGAACAGTATAATATAATTATTATAGAAGAAATATCATTTTTGGGGGCGGGCATGTAGTCCAGATTAAAATGCAAAAATGATCAAAAATAAGTGTAAACATGTTGAAACAGATTTAAGCAACATTAAAGTGAAGGCAAAAATCTGAGACGAGACGAGACACGAGATAGGGTTCACAAGAATGAGACTAGACAAGATTTTTACACTATTTTAAGAAATCTTCAATGATGAAAAAAATAGTCTGCAGGTGCATTGAAATGTTTTAACTAATCTTGCAATAAATGCCATCTCAGTTCTGCTTTCCGAGTATGAATTATTATATGCAATAACAGGGAATACTCAAACACTGTAAAAGATTTTGCCAAACTCAACTGACTGACTTCTCTTCTGTATGATTTCATCTTCTGTATGATTTCATGAGTCTCTTCAGACCTATAGAATTGTACTTGCAGTGTTTGACCTCCTATCTGAACTTTTTTCCACAAATTGATCATAGAAAAAAAAGAACAGTTCTTTCTTAGTCTTATTAAGTGCAACCATAATCAAAGTAGGCTACTCTCTCTCAATATTCAAATCAAAGCGCAAACAGAAACCAAAATGTTCTTCAAGCATGATACAGAGCTAAGTGATGGTTATAACTACACATCCTATTATAGTGTGCATACTAATTACAGCCTAGATATTGTATGCAGCCTAATTTGCATGCATCAGGGAGCCGCAGCCGTTCTCAAACTGCTGGTATTGAAATTGCGTTTGAATGCGCGCACGCATCCTTTTTAGTTTCGCTTTCACTTTCAATTTCGCGATCGGGACCGGAGGTGCTGAGCACGCATTGCATTCTACAAGATTTGTCAGACACTTACAGTGCATGTCCACAAACGTTTTAAATTCATTCCTATGGAAGTTCAGCTTCAGAGAATGCTCCAGCTTAGCTCTGCTGTTGCCATCTCCACCATAATCTCGCCTTACTCCCGTGATTGCTGTCTGAACTCCTGACATGGGGCCACTGGTGGCCACGGGGGCCCTATGCAGCCACATATATCGGTTATTAGGTAGGGCCGGCACTGTTGACATCTGTTGTTTCAGTCAGTTTTTCACTCTTGTCTTACCCTCTTTTTTGAATAAATGAATGGTTAAATAAAGAATATCTACCATCAGACGAGCTGATATAGTAGCGACCAAAGGCGTCATCTTTTGGGATGTCTGGGTAAAGGTAGATGAGGGGGTTCACCGGAATCTTCTCTGCAGCAGTGAGGGTGTAGTTGCGGATGACGTTAGGCAAGGAAATAGATGCCAGATCTGTTTTAGTGTAGGGCTTCACTGAATGCGTCTTAGGTTCACCTGTATTTGATGACATTCATTCACGTACATTAAAAGACTGCCAGACAGATACTGTTTTTATAAACAATAAATGATAAAATACTCCAATTCAAACCAGCACACACCGTTCTGTGAATACTCCACCCATGTGATGGTGATTCCTCCGTCTCGACAGGTTTCACTGAAGCGCAAAAGGAAAGTGCCCGGGAGTTTGCCACTCAACAAAGCCCTCTCTCGATCTTTACTCAAAAACCCTATAATATACCTATATATGTGATAAAAAAAGAATGCAAATAAAAATTTGATAAAATTGGACTGGATAAAAATGCCTATGTGCATGGCAGCACAGTAATATAAATTGGAATGTAGCTTAAGAGAATGGAGGTTTTGACATATTATCACTTTGTTTCGGGTTAGTTGACTTGAAGCAGCATCTTACAAATTTTTGTGTGAAATCAGATTTTCAAAAGAAAAAAACAGTACTTGATTTTATCTATTTGGAATTGCTTGGATTGTGAAAAGTGGGAGTTATATATCAAAACGAAGCAAGCAGAGGCAGAGTTACACTTTGATTAAAGATTACAAACACATTTTTTTCTTTGAATCATACCCATTAAGACCAGAAATATGTATTATGAAAATATGGGGTGAATGTTGATTTCATGTTGACTTTAAAAATTTTATTTGTTAACCTGTTCATCTCAAAATAAAACAAAAAATTCTAGGATTTAAAAAAAATCGACAATAATAATAATAATAAACATTGGCTGATTGTGCACATCTAAAATGGAACAGATTCTAATATATAGCAGACAGATCATTCCAGCTCTAGATGGTACAGGTACATTTGTCTGCAATGATGGAACTCTTACCCATCATTCCAGATGTTGAGCAGGTGTCTTTTAATAAGGTCCAGAATTCCATCTATCCACAGCCAGAACGGTAGACCCCTCTCATTAGAAGACATCTAGGTGAAAAAACACACAAGTATGTACTCTGCTTCCATTAGCTAATGCATTGGCGTGGCATTGCTTTGTCAATGTTGTGACGATATTTATTGCACTTCCTTTTAGAGTAAAAATAATATTAAATATATTCAGTTAGTGTCGAGTTCTGAAAGCCCAGCTGTTCTTTGTGAGATCAGATCCTTCCACAGTCTCATTAAGTTTTGTTTTAGCAGTAAATCATGTGGTGACAGCAGAGGAACAAACAAAAGCGATGTTGGTTAAAGAAAGCGAAAACGACTTTCCTGTCTTTGTTTAAACTTTTTCCATAATCTTACCTTACAAAATGTATTCCAGTTGATGAGTCCTTCAGGGTCACCTTGGGCTTCATGACCTAAAAAACAGATACAAAAAAAAAAAAGTGTGCTATATATTGGAACTATGAGCATCTACTCAGTCCCATTTCAAAAGGTAAAAGGAAGCACAAATAAACTCACCGAGAAGTTTGTCAGCCAGCATTCTCAACTGCTCAAAGTTCAGCGCTCGTTTAGTGACAGAAGAAAACTGCCAGCTTAAAACCTTTGAAAGCTGCTCCCATTTCACTGGTGGAGGATTCAAGAAGAACGTCAGATTCTGAGAGCGAGATGGACAGATGGACAGCGAGAGTCAGAATGGAAACCTCAACAGAGGACAAAACATTGATGATGGGAAATGGCCATACGTGGGGTTCACTGCATAGCATGTTGTACCATAAGATGGAGCCCCAGGCACTAGGTAACTGATTCACATGGGAGATCACCACAACAGGAAGTGATGTGATCTGTTTAATTACAATAAAACAGGTGCGGTCAGAATTACAGTTGATATGTCACAATTGGTACAGTAGTTACATTTCAGAGTACTTTACCGATAAATCAACACACAGTTCTGGCTGAATGAGTTGAGTTTCAAAGTTAAGTATGTGCAGCTCTTCAGAAATGATAAGAGGGGTCTGTAAAGAACGAAAAACATCAGCAATTCCTACAGTTCATTTTATCTGACATCACTGTATCTGTATGTGTATTTTATCCTACCTCATTGGTTTTGTTGCTACATTTCATCTCTTTCAATTGCTGTGGTAATCAGAGGGAAAGAAAGATCAACAATAAATGTATAATTAGACATTATATTTGCAGTAATATCTGTTTGTTTTTCACATCTTACCAAATGACGAAATTCAGCCGCTAGACATCCACTGGATTCCTCTAAGTTCAGAACTTTAGAAAACGTTCCTAAAATGTTGAATTTCCTACATCTAGGACACCAGAAAACAGACATTTGGATTATTCGAGCTTTGGCGGCATGCATAAAAATGCTAATGATGTTCCTTGAAAAATAATAAATTGTTAAAAGATTTCCTTCAAAACAGAATCATTTAATAATTAGGGTTTTCATTATGCATTTCAAGCTTATTATCTTCTGATTATTATAATGGTCGATGTGTCACTGTACAGTAATATGATTGCAGGTTTGGACTTTTGTCAAATGCAGACGTTTTTGTGGTTGTTGATTGGACCACAAGAATATTAAATGTTGTAGGAACTTACTTGCTATGTATCATTCAAAACATCACATTTCTTTGTAATATGTCACATACCCTTTTATCGTGTCTTTCTGTGTCAAATCTCTACAGGGGAAAAACAAATATACTGTATGAATACACAGATAAGATAGACTGACAGACAAGTAGATAGATGGATACTCGGACAGATAGATAGACAAGAGATTTTTCTTACTTGTCAATAGAGACTTTTACTTTGAGTTGACAATTCAGTTCAGGGAGTTTGACTAGTGATCTACAAAACAATAAGACATTCGATTTTAGATACACATCGGCATCACTGAAATGAAAGGCTTTTCTCAGATATTTACCATCAATTAAAATAAGTGACATCACAGTGTCACTGACGGTAACTTCAAAGTAACCCACCTGATCTTGACTGTGAATTGAACTCCTGTTTTAATCACCAAGGGTCTCTGAGGATGTGTGGGCATACAAGGCTGTCTCTCCACCACAAGAGAACTGAAAGACACATCACAACCACTGCCATCCTGTTCAAGACTAGAATCTTTCAGAAGATCCACCACAAAATATATTCAAATTCCCCTGTGAATCTATAAGCCCACAAATCCTCCCATCAATAACCTTTTTTTTTCTACAGCTTGTGCTCTACATAGAGACACAGAAAGGTATTAACGGTTAAGGTGTTGTGTCTCACTTTAATATAAGGTTTTTGAAGAGTGAAAGGGCCTGCTCATCCAGCTGGCTCTTGCCCAGAGTGAGGGGGTCATTGTTGTAGGTGAATTTCTGCACCAATTCCTGAATCTTCTTCAACTGCTGACGGACCTGCTGCAGACACTCTGCCACTGCTGTGAACCTGGAGCGCAATTCATGTATTAGCTCATTATAAAAATAATGTATCAGTACCATGGATAGCACCAAAACAAACACAAGATGAGCTCATCAGCTCCATCTTGAGACTACTGTACATTGGATATGGAAATACTTTTATTAATGACCCCCAGGACCAACTAATAATTTCAAGGACTTTCTTTCTAATAGTATAAAATTATAGATATGTCAAATATAATTTATATATTTTTTTTATCATTATTTTGTTTCCAGCTGCATTATAAGTCATTTTGAAGCACCCCCTACAGGTTCTCACCAGCTCTGCAGTTGGTCCAAACAAGCATTGGGTGGCCCACCGATACAAGCCATCTGCTGTCTTTTCTTCCATTCCGGTAACTCTTCTGATACGAGTGAGAGCTGGATCTGCTCTGCTAGAGTCAGTGCATTAGCGATTTCTTTTATCACCACCTGCACATATCAAGAAAAAATATGATACTGAAAAAAACTGCAACATTAAAGTCACCTTGAAATCAGCACTGACATTTGTTTTATATGCATGTGCCCTTGTAATCTTTAATCAAAATAACTTCCACTCCCTCTTATAATGACATCTCTGTTCTCTGATTACATGCAAAATGAACGATCAAACCATCCAATCAATTACCGATGGACAAAATCAAGTGCCACTCTACATCTGTTCTTGTTTGAGAAGCCAGAGATGGTCTTATTATTGAGAGATATCAAAGTCCGCGGATCTACCATTGGAGAAAGCATAACAACAACTTTATAACCAATCACATTACAGCCTTGAAGTCATCAAAGTTGTGCGACAGTAAGTCGGTTTTTGCACACACCACAGAAATGATTGAGAAATACCATGAACTGAATCCTACCTGTCGCAAAGTTTTTTATGCGACATCACTTTTTATTGGTGTAAGCTCTAAAATCAGATCAATCCAAAATGAATGTTACATGCCAAACATGTTGGAGATTAGCTGTTTGATAAGCTGTTCTCCCACAAAGCAATTTATTCAACATAGTGAAGCCACTCTTTTATTGACAGCCATTTTTTGTGTTAACCTTGGAGGCTTCGATTAATCGTCACAACAGAAAAAAAAAGACTATCACAAAACTTCTGTTTCATGATTCCTAGATGTGAATGTTCAAAGAGGTGCATTACTGAACTCTTGACCTACCTCTCTTTTCATGGTCAGCCCAACAAACATTTGTCTAAGTGCCATTTCCTCCTGCTGGATCTCTTTTGTTATCTGGCCATTCATTTCAGCTTCCACTGAAAATATAAAAATACAAATCCATACCATTTCTCATTCATGTAAATTCACAACATTAATGTTCACATATGACTCTTTAAAAACCACAATATTGATCAAACCAAGTACAGATATCACAAAATATGAGTTAATACCAGGAGCAAAATGCTAAAAATGTATGTTACCTCGACTCTGCAAAGTATTTCTCTTGAAGTCATATTCATCTTGCGCATCCTCCAGAACCTGAATGTCCTGTTCAATTTCCTAGAAGCAAATAAATATTCCACAATTGCAGCTGTTTGAAACATTGTAGTTACTTGTAAGGTTTAAAGAAATCTGTGTCATTTAAAGCGTTTTTGTGGTAAAGACCCAAAAGGATTCAATATGAGCTCCAAAACCTTATCATTATTCACTGAGATGGTTTACCTGCACACTCGTTTTCAAATTGTTGACTTTATTGCCCAACTCATTTTGCTGTTCCATCATGATACTCCCCTGTGATGAGCCACCTTTATCCTAAAAGCAAAATTACTAAGATGAATGATAAACACATGTGCAGGTTTGAAATTACTAAAGACTAAAGCCTTACTTGAGCACGAAGTGCAGTTTCCAGTATCTTTCTCTCTTCATTCAGAGTGCTAGCTATGATCATGGCCATGTGAACAGGATCCTCCTGGAAGTGCTCCTAATGGGAGACAATTATTTCCATTAGCTCTGCCATTTTATTTTAGAATAATGAAATCAAGGATATTAAAGGGGTCATATGATGTTTTATTTGGTGTATTTGGTGTAATGAAATGAAATGTGTTTATACGGTTCAAAAAACACATTATTTTCCACATACTGTACATTATTGTTTCTCCTCTATGCCCCGCCTTTCTGAAACGTGTAATTTTTACAAAGCTCATCGGTCTGAAAAGCGACGTGTGCTGTGATTGGCCAGCTATCCAGTGCGTTGTGTGCATGTCAAGTGCTGTGTCCCAGCCGGAGCGACAAAACAAAACACAACAAAACAAAAACATTAAAACCCATTATAAACGAGGCATTTGTTGCATCCAGTGGGGACATAATTACGGATTATAATGACTATTACTGTCTTTTACGCGTGTGCATCCACGCACGAAACATAAACCATGTCTGCATTTGTGATCAGAGAAATGACAAACAACAAGCCCTACTCTACACTGCTCAAAACTCGCATTTGAATCGTCAGTGGCAAATTCTTTAAATATAAAAAAACGTACTTACAGTCTGTGAGTCAGAACAGCCGGCATTGTAGTCTACTCTCCCAGGATCAGGAAACAGTCCTCCATAAAAATGCGTGGACACATCTGAATATTTGGGTTTGAAGTGTTCTGGAACAGTGTTGTAAATACAACTAACCACTGATTTCTAGTCGTGTCCTCTTTTGAAGGCCAAACAAAGTAGTTTCGCTTCACAATGAAACACAGCGTCACAAACGGCGGGCTAGAGTGAGCGGAGGCCACGGCCTAGAGTGAGCGGAGGCCAGCGGATTCGACGAAAGAGCGGCCGGCGGGCTTGCGGCAACCACATGTGACGACCCAGGGATGGACTCCGCTTCGTCCACGGTTAAAGCCTATCCGGCGATCCACAGCGCGAAGTATGTTTTTCCTCAGTGACCAGCACGGATCAGATCTAGGCATGACGAAGCAGATATCCTCTTTTGGAAGGCGAAACAAAGTAGTTTCGCTTTAACAACAAAACACACAGCGCCTTCACGAAATGGCGGCGGCGGCAACAACAATACTACAGAGAGAATAAAAGTTACGCCTTCTTTCTTTGCGTGAACTTTTGGGCGGCGTTATGCAAATCTTCGCACATCGTGACGTAGGTATGTGGAGGCGTGTTAGAACGAGCCGTTTTAGGTAGGCGTGGCTGACTCTTAACTTTTATAAAGAATATCTCTTTGGATTTTAGACTTTAGTCTTTGAAAACTTTACAGATCTTCTTTATGCACCAGAGCTTGTAACACTCCAAAGAGAAAGGAAAACTTGAAATCGCATCTATGACCCTTTAATGTATATTGAATGTAACATAGTTAGAAAAACAATATAAAAAAGTGCACCTGTAGGTTACGCTTAATTTTGCGTATATTATGCTGTAAAAGGAAGTTGTTCCCTAGGTTGAGACGGCTGTAGTGCTCATCCAGTTGGTTCAGGAGTTCATGGAAGCGCAGGGTTGCCAAAGATACATTACTCGCGACGGATTCCCTGCAACCAACAATAATGTGTCAAAGATGTGATGCTTTGCAGCAATTCATGATGCATAAATTCAAATGTGCAACTGGATAATACATTATTAAATTAAATAATTAAATTAAAAATTAAACAATAAATTAAAAAAAAAATTCTCACCAGTCATGACTCTCAATCCATTGACTGAGATACTGTCGGATCTCCATAGGAAAAGCCTCATCGTAAAGCTGGTCCACTTGCTCTAAATACAGAGAGTCCAGCAGCTGCAGCTGGTTCCAGAGCGTCATCTGAAGATATCAAATCACACTCGCATATGAAATAGTGTAAGAGTGGTCACGTGCAACATCCTGTTGACATTTGTAATTTTACAATTGTAGGCATTAAGCCAATAATAATAATAATAAAATGTGTTATAAAAACGCACAAATATATTTAATAATATGAGAATTTCATGATAATACAAAAAATAAAATTGCAATATATTAATAAAAATTAGTTAATGAAATAATATTAAGAGTATTGGTGCTGTGCTCATCTTTTAAAATCACTGACCACCGTCACATTAGACTTGTATTTAAAGAGTTTTAGGCTTTAGACTGTTACTCTTAAATGTCACTCTTAAAAAGGTAATCAAATCCTTGAATTAGAGTTCACCAATCCTGGACTTTTTGAACGCAGCTTGTTCTCGCTCGCCCGCATTCGCTGGCTTAAGGATTGAAATCAATAGAACGAAAAGTGTAGTGTGACTTCACTTTATAGCAGAGCAGATTATTATTTTAGACATTTTAAAATGCTTTCATGCCATGCAATTGATACTTAATCCATTCTCTCTCTCTTTTTTAAACTGTATGTAAAAAATTGAAAATTGTATACTATGTCTTACGCTCAGGTTTCATTCCATTGTAAACAGAGAAAAAAATGCCTTACATGGGATAACATTAGCAAAAAGAACGAAATTAGATCAAACGCTAGATAGCAGAAAATTACCTTTCAACATAGAAGTTGGGTCAATGCACAAAAGCAGTATATCTCAGGCTAAGTGGATACAAGTAAACTAAACTGTGTATGCGTAAGACTTATATTCTCTTCAGCGACCTCATAATGGTAAAACATGAAATACTGACGCAGGTTACAGCCCACATTGGCACTTTAGGCCAATCGGAATGCTGTAATTACCATATGCAAATACACCAGCGATGACAGCCAATCATTTTCTAATACGTACGCTAAGCCGCGCCACTTTAGTGAATGGCTGTTCTCGGCAAGTGCAGTCCTCCCTTTACTGTAATGCTCTTTACAGAATAGGAACTGATGTGAAAACAGAAACTTAACGAAACACTGGAATATTATTAAATTAAGTTTGATCATTAGATAAAAGCCGTTCATAATAATCTGCGAAGCATTGATTACTATCTTAAAAGACAAAGGAATCTCTGGTCCATCACTGACCTTATGTCGAAGTCTTTCACGCTGATCCACTCTGGTCGGGGGGGGGGGGTTGTGAAACTCAGGGCACAGCCACCAGGCAAGCACGCGATTTCTGAGAAAGCGAGACCTAAAACTCAGCACAGGAATGAAACTGAGAAACGAAACTTGGATTTACGTCAATTCCCTACTATTTTACTACACGCCACTGGATGTTTTAAGGAGATCCCTTGGCTTATGATAGAACATAATTTTTGCGGTGATTTGTTTTTTTTTTTTTATGTTGTTTTACTTTTATTAAAAATGATCTCATTATGAGATATAATGTGTCATTCTTGTTGTTACTGTGTATTATTTCTAAAAACCGAATAAAGCATGCTTGTTGTAAGAAATGCTTCTATAAAGGGTATACCAGATTTAGATTTAGAGTGAAACAAACCAACAAACCATGCACACATCTATGTCACAAAATCCTTTGCATATACTTGCTAATGTTTATGCTGTTGTTTACCTACCAAAATTATGTAGCTTCCTGGCTGATGTCATTAAGGAACTAGGACAGGTTGCAACCATTGATCTATAATATTTCTATATATAGATCAGTGGTTGCAACAAATCCCTTAAGCTAAATAAAACAAAAAAAACGTAGTTACAATTGTAATTAGTGCCCCCCCTCAAATACAATTTCATAATTCCCAATGTATGTATATAATGCAGAAAGAATGTTTAGAGCATTTTTAATATAACTAAGCACCAGTTAAGCTGCGATACCAAACAGGACCACATGGAGACGCCAAAAGACCACTAAACCTGCTGCCTTAACCTGACTTTACATGCTACTATATGGATCCATTCAGAATAACTAAACCACTGCATAATCTAAAACACCTTCAGCCGGTGTCCTGACATTTTATCCTACCCATTAGATTGTCCTACCAGGGTTTACTGCGCATGCGCACATCAATATTGTGTCCTTTTTCACACGCTGAACAACAATATTTCATGTCTTTAATAAAACAATTTTTTTTATTGTTGGTTTCCTGTATAGCTGTATCCCTTCTAGCCACAACCGCGAATATAACCCATAATTACTGTATTTGCATTACTGTAAGGGTAGGTTTAGGGTTGGGGTGTAGACGTTAATAAACCATAATTTTACAGGTAGCATTTTTCATTGTCGAATTGTACTACCCACTGTTTTAATGGGAGGTAGCAAAATCTGACAGGGTAGCACAAATCAACAGAACACCGGCATTCATTATAAAATACTCGTGCTTTTAAGCCAAATATACGCTGAAAATAATAATTTAATGACCAAAAACGTCATGTCTCTTTCGCATTCTCTCGTCTGTGATAGGTCGTTCTTCAATCGATTTCCACGCTGTCAAGTGCAGCTTACAAGAGCAGAGAATTATCATCCTCGCAAGCTGTGACAGCGCGCTCTTAAGGAGTTTCGTGAGTTTTTTTTGTTTTGTTGGATATATTTGTTTGATATATTAATAACACTTAGTGCTTCTCAGTACTATCAGGTGGATAGTGTTATCGATCAATTTGCTGACAGTTCCCCGCTCAGTTTTTTCTTTTTACATAAATTTGTACAAAACTTTGTGCTTCTCTGTGCTATTCGGTGGCTAGTGTTTTTTTTCCCAAGCTGGTACACTGACGGTTCCCTGTTATCTTTTTATCCTATACAGATTCAGTGAAACACCTCATGCCAGTATTTTCTAGGCTAGTATTTTCCTGTGTTAGTATAGTGACGGTCCCCCACTTTTTATCACTTTTATATACGATTTCTGTGAAACACCTTGTGCTTCTTGGTGCTATCCGGAGGCTAGTGTTTTACCACGCTTATATGTTGGCAATTCCCTGCTAACCTTATCACTTAAAAGGGTTTTGTGAAACACTTCGTGCTTCACAGTTCTATGTGGTGGCTAGTGTTTTTATACGCTGATAGGCCGATTGTTTTCCTCTATACTTTGTATTCTTTGGTGCGATCTGATGGCCAGTTGTCCATTATTGCAGTGGTCATGGCTCACGGTTCTATCGTTACTGGATTCCCATTAACATGTAAGCTGTGCCCTAATGCTCTTCTACCTGACGTTTACCCATGTCCGAGAGACGGCTCTGTCTCGCCGAATTGGACCCCAAATCCACAGTAAGACTCGGGGGAACAGAGCTGCCCGCAACCCACCGAATCAGAAACGTGGTGCAGAGCTGCGACTGCCGGTGCTCCCCCATCTAAGAAGGCAACGTCCCAGAACGAGAAGGTGGATGAAGCTTCTCTTTCTAAGACGGTTGCTGTCCTGTTGTCTGAGATGTCGGAGATAAAATGCCTTCTTCAGACGCTCCAACCTGTTATACCTGTCTCACCTGTAGCTATTACACAAGAAGATGAGGAAGGTGCCAGTAAGAAAATGGATGACGAACCTTTTAGTTCCTCTTCTCCTCCATCTCATGCTGACTTTGACGTGCTCTCTACAAGTGCACATGACACATTCGCCCAGGCGAAACTTCCGGAGGATTGTAAAAAGACACTAAGAGACCTCCCAATTGTTCCTGGTCACCTATTTGGACCTTATGTCCCAGAGCTTCTGGAAAAAAGGTTAAAGTTGTCTGAGGCCACTCATCAATTGACTCAGGCTCAGCGCAATCCTGTTTTTAAGGTACTGGGCATTCAGACTCATCATCGTTTTGCTAGACCAGAGCAACGATTCCACCAGCATTCTACACCACAACCTCAGGGGTTACAGAGGCCCCGTGCTAATAAGGACACTCAAGGTTTTCAACCTCATCAGCGGCAGTTCCCAGGGGGTCCACGTCAGTCACACCCACAAAGCTTGAAGTTATTTGGCCGGTGGTCGATCATTTTTCGAGTCTACACCTGCAGTACTGGAGGGAGATGGCTATAGATCCATGGGTTTGGACTATATTAAGCAAGGGGTGTACTCTGCAGTTTCGACGCCGGCCCCAAAAGTTTTCAAGGATTATCCCTACAGTTATAAGGGATGCAGTTCATTCAGAAACCCTCTCTCAAGAAATTTGTTTGCTGCTATAGAAGGGAGCCATAGAAAAGGTTCATCCCTGCATTCAAAGGGATGGTTTTTATTTAACTTACTTCTTCGTTTCAAAAAAGGATGGTGGTTTTTGTCCAGTTCTAGACTTGAGACATTTAAACGCGTTCCTGAAAACACCCTTTTTTCTAACCCTGCAGCATTTCTTACCAGTTCTGGCAGGCCATCATATCCTCATTTGGTCTGACAACACCTCGACAGTGCTCCACCTAATCCATCAAGGTGGAACAAAGTCCCTCAGGTCCCTGCATGTTTATACACGTTTTCAACTAAAAGAAAACCTTTAGATATAATGTAACATTGTTGTAGAACGTAGTGTATAATGCCTAATCATAAGCTTGTTCAGAAATGGTTGATTATTAAAAATAACGTCTTTCTCATTAAAGGTCATTTAAATAAACAAATATTCAAATATTAGTTTTTTTAATGAGCAAATATTCGAATAGAATATTTTTGAAAAATGCCCATCCCTACTTCAATGCCGTTCCAAACCTGTATTGAGTTTCTTATGTTGAGCACAACATTTTGAATACCGTGATTAACCAGTTGACGGTAGCCATTGACTCCCATAGTATTTTTTCCATACTTTGGATGTTAATGGCTACCGTCAAACTATTTGGTTCAAAATATCCTTTTGTGTTCAACAGAAGAAAAAAAACTCTCATGCAGGTTTGGAATGATACGAGGGTGAGCTAATTTTCATTTTTGGGTGAACTATCACTTTAATTATTATATTAAAATAAAAACTAAAATGATTTCTACTTTTTAAATTGTGAATTTAATATTTTATCCAGTATATTAAGATATTGACAGGGACATGAAAATGTATTGCATAGTATTGTCTAGATTGTTACAGAAACTAAACTCAATTCAACTTACCAACTTATTATCACCTTATGATTCATAGCTCTGTCAACAGTTTTGTTTGATGACATTTTGATAGACATCAGTATTTTTTTACACACACCAGCATACCAAACCAAAGGGAATGAAGCAGATGTCAAATTGTTAGCACACCTAGCTGTAGAAATGCAAAAGACTTACTGTCATATTTTGCATGTCATATTTGCAACTCAAAAACATGAAGTGAAGTGTAAAAGTGTTTTCAGACAGGTGTCTAAAAAATGGAGGTTTAATTTACATAAATCATATTGCAGGCACATAGTGCATCTAGTCACATACTTTAATGGAAGTTTTCTGTTTATAAAGGTTAATATCTACATACTATAAAGGAAATCGTGATTAGATTACTTCTAGCTCTAAATTACTGGATTCTACAGTGCAAACACCTCACATATGCTGACAGGAAGAATGTGGGTGAAAACCTTTCCCATGTTACATGTAACATACTGGCTGCCGCCCACTCAACAACATTTCCATCCTCATTATGTGAACAACCACAATTCCTACTCAGTGTGCCAGGATATTGCATTGTATTTTAAGAGTGCACATTACTATTATATCAATACCACTACTACTACTAATAATAATAATAATAACAATAATAATACCATAGATAAACCATAAAATTCTTTATTTAAAAAAAGAATACTATGCTTGTCATAATATATACATAAAGAGTAAAATGGTTATAAAATTAAGGCAGATTAAGGTTTGGGCAAATTCTAATTTTACAGGTGATGAGATGAGACCAGTCATATATTGTAAATAAGAAATAAATTGCTGCAGTTTAGAATTATGACATTAATAATACATCTGATACATCTTCATACTGACAGTATTTTTGAATATACACTCTCTGTCAGCAAATGAAAATAGAGACATGATGCAGCCAGAAAAGTAAAGAACAACAAAAGAAGCTAAAATAAAGAGATCCCATCTATAATCTTGGATCCAAACAAAATGTGGCTGTTGCCCTTTCTAGGGTGAACTCATCTGAAATGTAAACAAGAAAAAAGTGTCATGTCATTTTCTGGTCACAGTATAATGCTTAAATAAGCTCTGCTTATTACTGACAGCACCAAATTACCCACAAATATGATTCTGAGCAACAAAGTCAGTAATATATACAGCTGGGTTTAAAAGTCTGAGACCATGTTGAATTTAAATATACAAAATGTTAGGGTTATGATAATGAATAATGCACATGGTTGTAAGTCACTAACTAAGTGTGACATTGACCATGATAACTTGCTTTTAATGAAGCATAATATGCTCTTTGGATTATTCTCAAATCATGATGGACGATCATCACATGACAGCATCTTTAAAATATGTTAAAGGGGTCATATGATGCGATTTCAATTTTTCCTTTCTCTTTGGAGTTTTACAAGCTCTTGGTGCATAAAGATCATCGGTAAAGTTGCAAAGACTAAAGTCTCAAATCCAAAGAGATATTCTTTATAAAAGTTAAGAGTCAGCCACGCCTACCTAAAACGGCTCGTTATAACACACCCCCACATATCTATGTCACAATGTGGAAATATTAGCATAACGCCGCCCAAATGTTCACGCAAAAGAAAAGGAGGCGTGGTTTCAGTAACAGCAGTTAGTGTTGAAGCAGCGTGTCAGGGAGATGCTGTGTGTTTCAGTGCAAAAGCACTGTATTTGGCCTTCCGGAAGTAGATGCAATTAGGAATCATTGGTTAAGATTTATTTACAACAGAACAGCACAACCCAGATGTTCGAAGTTGTGCAACGCATTTTATGGACGACAGTTTTTTGAATAGTACAAGGCTGGCTGTGCACAAAGGGTTTTTCTAAAAAAAAAAAAAAAAGGGTCATTTCCGACTATGCTATGACAATCTGGCGCTTCTGAAACAACTACTGTTTTGTTATTAGTTTAAATATTAGCTATTGACTGTTCAAATGCGGAGTTTTGCGCAGCGCAGAGTAACGCATCGTTACTCGTGTGTGTGAGGGGAACAGGGTCACATCAAAGGAGAGTGAACTGCCTGTCAGAAATCATAGCACGTCAGCTGTCTTAACCACGGCTCGTGTACTGCATCATCACTGTGTCTGTAAAGCGACTCTGTTGCCCTTTCGGGCTCGAACTGATGGCAAAACTAACTATTAACTGTCTTGATATTTACTTTGAAAACTGAAGCTGCGATTATGGTAAGGGGCGTTACATTTCCAACCCGTCCTTGTGGTGTTCGGCCAGTCACAATGCACTGGGTCAGCTGGTCAATCAGAGCAGACTGCGCTTGTCAAAGGAGGGGGCTTTGTTGAAAACGATGCGTTTGAGAGAGGCGGGGATAGAGGACCTACAATAATGTACAGTATTTGAAAAATAATGTGTTTTTTGAACATTAAAGCATGCAAACATATTCCGTTACACCAAATACACAAAATAATAAAACAACATCATATGACCCCTTTAAAATTTTACTTAAGCGCTTCAAACTCAAAGGACTGAGGTGCTGGGTGATAATTTCAAACATTCCAGGAGACATGGGGGGTTCAGGAGAGGAGCATGCATTTTGGACTGGACCACTGAGAATTGAGGACATTGAAGAGAGAGAAAAAAAAACTTTCAGTTCATACAACACAGGGAAGAAACAAATTACAAAATTAAATCTTGTTGTGAAAGAAATTAAGATACTCACTTCCGATGGGAAATTGGAACTAACTGTGTCTGAATGTAAGGACAAACTGTGAAAGACAAAAAAAAAAAAACAGAGCACTTTAGCATATGATATTTATAATCCTGCACTTTCCCAAAAAAAAATAAAAAATAAAAAAGTATGACCTGAAACTCAAAAAATAAATAAATACCATTTCCCCCAACAAATCTTCAATGAAAAGAGATGCTTACCCTTAAGAACATTTGTATTGTTAATATAGATACATTAATTTTTTTTAGAATTAGTTTGGCAGCATGATGGTTGAGCATGATGAATAGAGTGAACAATACAATATATGTAAAAACTGATATAATGGGAAGTGACGATGTACATGCATTCCTGCCATTTCTTGGGTGTCAATTTTACATTTGTTTGTAATGGACAAAAAGTAACAGGTCTGTAAACAAAATATGGGGCACAGCTAAAATATAAAAAATCAGATAAATGTACAGACCTTTGTTCTGCTGGCTGTTATAATGTTTCCCAAAAGCCTCATCCTTAGGGATGTCAGGAAAAAGAAACTTCAGAGGATTCTCTGGGACAACACCATCTGCAATGACCTTATAGTCCCGTATTATATCAGCAATGGGCAAGGCGTTGAGACGGTTTTTCGTGTACGGCTCTACAGAGATGAACTTTGGGTCTCCTGTAGGCAGAATACATGTGCTTAAGGTTATTCAACAACATATTTAATACAATAAAGACAAATGAAAAAAAAATGCACTGAGCACCAAAACAGCCAGGCATGAGAACATATTTTTTCCTCAGGCATTATTCAATCTGAACAATTAAACTCTCAAATGCACACTGAAAATAAGGAAACAAAAAATGCTATCCATAAGAGGATAAACGGCATCTGCTAAATTTTGGAACATCTCCAGGCTGGAATTTCCCTCAGCAAATACAAGACATTGTCTCAGGGTGGAAATTACAGTAATTGCTTAACCTGGCAAGAGTTCCTTAACTTTAAAACCTTTAACCTGTGTGTGCTTTCAGAATATTTTAACCATTCACTGCATAGAAGAACTTGTTAGGATTCTTATGTTGTTATCTTTGTTTTACAATTGGACACCTGTAACATAATGTTTCCTACATTACAGATTGTACTGGGAATGATATTCTTAAAGGAATAGTTCACCCAGAAAATTCTCACCCTCAGGCCATCCAAGACGTAGATGAGTTTGTTTCTTCATTGGAGCAGATTTGAAGAAATTTAGCGTTAATTTCTGCAGTGAATGGGTGCCGTCAGAATGAGAGTCCATAAAGCTGATAAAAACATCACAATAATCCACAGGTTATCCACACATCTCCACTCCATTAATTAATGTTTTATGAAGTGAAAAGCTGCATGTTTGTTGCATGAAACAAATCCATCATTGAGATGTTTTTAACTTCAAACTGCTGCTTCCAACTAAAATACGACTCCTCTATCCATAATAATGCTTTCTCCAGTGAAAAAGTAATCTTGTCTGAATCAGGGGAGAATTATGAACAGATCAAGCACCTTTAACAAGCGAAAACAGTCAAAAGAGCGTTCAAACAAATTGTCATGGGGGAAACAACAGGGACTTTAGATGACAGAAGACAGGACTTTTACGGAGGATGTGGATATGGATTATGGACTTGTATTTTGACCAAAAGCAACGGTTTGACGTCTCTACGAATTTATGAATAAAATTAAAAGAAGTATTTATGTCTAAAAACAACTACAGAATTTATAAGCCTTTTTACATAGAGCTATATAAGAATCTAGTGGCTAAACCATAGAATTTCAGATGTTCTTTTTTTACTCCCACCAGATGGCACTAATCTGCCTTCAAAAATTGGATTAAGGCATTGTCTCCATTTGATCACGAAATACTTCCATAATTGAAAAAATATATTAAAATATTAGAATTTTTTAAAATCATAATTATTGCACAAATATTAATTGATATAATGAAATTCTCCCAAAATACGAAATAAAAAAGATAAAATATTATTGAACAAAAACATATTACATTGATTTCGGATGTTCTGTCACTTTTGACTGTGCACAACACAAGTGTGACCCTCAAAAAACAACACCAGAGGTCAAAACATGCAGATTTTCCCTTCACAAGACATTAATTCACTGGACTGGAGCTGTGTGGATTACTGTGATGTTTTTATCAGCTGTTTGGACTCTCAATCTGACGGCACCCATTTGCTGCAGAGGATCTATTGGTGAGTAAGTGATGTAATGCTAAATTTCTCCAAATCTGTTCTGATGGAAATTAAACACATCTACATGCCGTATTTGACAGCCTGAGGGTGAGTACATTTAAAGCAAATTTTTATTTTTGGTGAACTATTCCTTTAAAACCTAATAACATGCAAGACAAACCATTTTCATCCTGCTCAACCCAGGTGAAGGTGATTCCTCCAAGGTGACTTTCACTAAAGCGTAGCAGGAATGTCCCTGGCTCTTTTTCCTTCAGTAAGGCACGTTCCATCTCTTTACTCACAAATCCCATTATGTAACTGAGAACCAAAAAAATAGCAGAATCCATTGAGAAGCAGAAGAAAACTAGCAAAAACTTCATTCAGCATGGCAGATCAAAAGAAATCTCAATTAAATATACTGATATACTGATAAATATACTGAAAAAACAGTGATAAAATATCTAATAAAAATAGACTGTTATGCAGTAGTTGTATTTGTTATTTATTATATGCATATCAAAATAACAGAGCTAATATGTGTTATATCTGTTTATCATGCATCTGAATGCCATGACAAGGCCACTGACCCATCAATCCAAACAGGAAGTAAATGTTTCTTAATAAGGTCCAGGATCGAGTCCAGCCACAGCCAAAAACTAAATGACTTGCCAGGAATGTTTTCCTGACAGCAACAGAAAAAAAACGTATTTATTTACATATTTATTTAAATTGTTACAGTTCGAGAATAGCAAGAGCATATCATATTTATTCAATTTTACCTTCCAGAACTTGGACCAAGAAACCTGGCAGTCATTATAAGAAGCATGTTGACCTTCAGAAACAATTACAAAACACTGTTTAGCTGGAGGCCAAAATATGTTCACAAAAACTGTGCTAACTGCATGTTTATGAAACAACATTAGAGAAAATCAAACACAGTGTAATGCAGCAGACAATCCCATAAATATACTTTAATGTCACATAAACCAACAAGTTTATAGAAAACATACCCAGGAGTTTATTTCCCAGCATGTTAAGCTGCTCCTTGTTGAGTCCTCGGCCTGCAAAACTTGAGAACTGCCAGCTAAGTACCTCTGAGAGTTGACTCCAACTTGCCCGCAAAGGGTTACTGAAGAATCCAAGGTTCTAAACATATCAGAGAAGTTCAAATAATACTGTATGACAAGCCTTGCCACTGTTGCCACCTCTAGTTATATTAGTCATATAATACATGAGTAGATCAAATGCAGACCTTAAGCATGTTTCTACCAAGTGCTGCAAACTATAGATACTATAAGCTAGACATCCATTCTTTGCATCTGCATCAGAAGCTCACCTTGGGGTCATCAGTTAAAAGGTTGTACCACATGACGGAGGCCCAGCCCCCTGGGAGCTGACTGACATTTGAGATGACCACCAGTGGCAGGGAGCAACTCTGCACATGAACAAAAATACAAAAACTCAGAGAGCGGTATCATGAGAAACAACAACAAAAAAAAAATCATAAAAGCATTTTATATTAGCACAGTAATCTCCCATACAGAGCTGTTCTAAATTTAATTTTAACTGTAGGTCTAACTAAATAATAAAAAACAATTATATTTATTATCATTATTCTCTTAACATTTAAATAGAATAATATGTAACATGTTATTTATTTATATACAGTGGAGATCAAAATTAAAGAACAACCTACAATTTCCTAAATTTCAAGGTCACTGCTTAGTCCTATTTGAATTTATCCTAACAGGAGTAAAAGGGCAGTGTTTTTCCAAATTAGAGAACACTTACAGATACCTCCAAGTTACTGGTGTTAATCTGGCACCTGGTGCTAATTTCCTTATTATATGACAAAACCTACTAACTGGCAGAATTTGTTCTCAATTTCAGAGATTGCAAGTGGCGGGGTGCTCTCAGGTGACGGAAAGCCTGCGACAGGCCACTGCGAGAGAAGTTGGTTGTTTTAAATCTGATTTCTCAAATATTGCAGGTTTACAATGACACTAATTCATTCAAGTCCCCAAAAAAGGCTGGTCGTCCACGCAAGACATATGCCCGAGAGGACAGGATAATGCAGAGACTCTCAATGGGGAATCGGTTCAACACTGCAGCTGGAATTGCTCGTCAGTTCAGTGCTGAAAAGATATGGACTATACTCAGAGAGACCGTTTACTTTAGCTGCATTCATCGTGAAAATTGCTAATTAGCACATTATTAGGAAAGGCGATTTGCAAAGATTTGTTAAAAAAACCTTACACACTTCTTCTGTAGATGAGGCTGGATCATGAATGATTCGGACGGAAAAACATAGATGCATTTATGTAGATCGGGGGCGTATTCCCTTCAGAAACAAATGTAATCCTCTGCGTCTTCAGGGCTCAGATGTCGGGAGTAAATGAGGACTGCTATGTTCATTATTACATCCAACAACAGAACACCTCAATCGCTTATTAGGAGTCATTCTTGTCTACATCTGCTCCAGCAGTGAAACAATGGCGGCCTGATGACAGCTAACTCAGGGTGGGTCTGAGGTAAGACACCAGTCCAGTCTGTGCTGAAACGCTACTGTCAATCAAACTATCGTGGGAGGGGCCTGTCTGTGTGTCATCTGAGATCGGCTCGATTTGAGAATAACAAAACCACTGGGTGGATTTTTATCATAGGGTGGATGTGTACACACACTGCCAACACACATTTCAGTTCAAACAACTTGTAAAAGTGCATGTAGCATTATATGACCCCTTTAAGAGAAGTCGGACAAAGCACACTCTGCAGTGACCAAGCCTCTCATCAGCAGAAAGAATCAAGAGGCTAGGCTCACCTTTGCTGTGGAGCATGTTGTGTGGAGAGAAGAGAACTGGTACAAAGTTCTATATGGAAGCGAGTGGAAAGAAGCGTGGACCAAGATCACACCAGCGCAGTGTGAGAAACTAGTGATGTCCTGCGGCTGCAGATGTGCTGAAGTCATTCAAAGCAGGGGCCTCTACAATTCCTACTAATTTCTGACAACTGTAACCCTCCAAAAATTTAAGTTGTAATCTTCTTTCGTGCTAAAGTGGTTACTGTTCTCTAATTTTGATCACAGTGTTTTCCACAAAATAAAGGTTTTTGTTGAAATGACTTGGATATTTTGTCAAACATGTTAGTAGAACAGTGGTATACCCACAGCTAATATTCCTTCACATTTTGAGCGATGAGTATTTCAGAAAAAAATTAAGTATTTATAGATTGTTCTCTAATTCTGATCTCCACTGTACACGGGGTCAGTTAAAAAAATGTAAATAAATTTTTAAACTTTTATTTCAGCAAGGATGCAACAAATGGATCAAGCAGATTTAGTTTTATAGAAATTAAGTGAAATAAATCTGTTCTTTTCAGTTTTCTATTCAAAGAATCCTGAGGGGAAAAATGTATAGCAGTTTCTACAAAAATGTTAGAGTTTTCAGTAATTATAGTAAAAAAAAAAACAGCACCAAATCAGCATATTACAATGATTTTAATGAGAATGATGGTCATGTGACACTGAAGACTGGAGCAATGATGCAGAAGATTATCAGCTTTACATCACAGGAATAAATTGTATTTTAAAGTATATTTAAATAGAAAACAATTATTTTAAATTAATTTACATTCTAATAATATTTTATAATCTTACTGTTTTTACGGTATTTCATCATCAAATAAATGCCGTCTTGGTGAGCATAAAAGACTATTTAAAGCTGCATGAAAATGGTATTGTAATGTTTATAAAACACACACACACACACACATTAGAACAAAAATATTATCTTTTCAATGAAGCTTTAAATATGCTTTGATTTATATCTGGTCCATATGGCAATTAGTCGCAGTATTTTGAGAGCATGTATATATATATTTATATATCTATATAAACATTACTATTACACACTAAAACTTACCTCAAGATCTATATCCAGGCCCTGTAACATCAGCATGGCCTCAAAATTGAGAGAGTGTAACTCCTCTGTTACTGACAGGGGACCCTGCAATAGAGAGACACAGTACGATTCAAGCATATACTGTGTGAGGCTGCCCTCTGTTGACAAGATGATGTCTCCTACCGACCAGCAACATACAGTACATGGCAAAAATATTATCATGTAACCAGGCTCAAGCCATGGGCCACTAGAAGAGATACACCTGTAAAGTAAGCAGCAGATATTAGTAATAATGCAGTCTTACCTCATTTCCTTTTCCTCCAGTAGGACACTTTCTCTCTTTCAGCTGCTGCAAAACACAACGATTTCATAAAATATATTTCCTCTTAAAGGGATAGTTCACCCAAGAATGAAATGTTTTTTTACTCATTCTAACAACAGTTCATAGTTATCACACACACACGCACACACACACAACATTAAAATATTAAAAAGAGCAAGTTATTCACTTTTTGGAGCCATGGTCACTACCAAATGTCCTTGTATGGAAAAAAGCTTTAATTTTTTTCCTTTTATGTTCCATGGAAAAATAACAGAATGTAGGTTTGGAGCAACATGAGGGTGAGTAAATAATGACTAATTAATTTTCATACAGTGGGTGAATTCGTTTAAATATATTTAACACCAAAGCCTTAGTAACAGTATTGCTCTTGAATAATGCTAGAATTCAGAGTGAAGTACCAGATGCCTGAACTCTACAGAAAGACATCCAGTCGACTCCTCAACATCCATCACTTTGGTGTTGTTGGTGAGGATGAAGAACTGTCTGTTCCTACAAGGAAATATCAGTAATGTTAGTTTTGATATTTTCAGTTTAGTCACAACTTCCACTGTACTGTAAATTACAGTAAGCTATGTAGAATATGAACAGAATTTTGCATGTAAAACACTGCTGTCCCCCTCCCCCACACACTTAGCTGAAAAACTCATATTGAGATTTGGCCATAGTAAACAACAGGAAGTTGGTTCTTCTGTTTGAGGTTGAGTGCACTCACACTTTGCCTGGTGGAAGGTCTCTGCACACACAAAAATAGAAAAGAGTAGAAAACACGGTCATTTTGGGCTAAATGCACCTGTGATACAAACATTGCTCGCATGGCTTGTGAACAGTGAAAACAAAAGTTGTATGTAAATGTGAGAATGATATTAATTATTATAGCCATAATAATAGTTGGGTCATTCCTAGTGTGCAGTGTTTTCATGTCCCCATCATAAATGCCATAAAACATATTGACAAATGTAATTAGAGATTATTATTGTTTTAGATATAGATAGATCATTTTCAATAATTTTACTATTGTTAATTAATATTGAGTGCATATTGCATTAATGTCTAAGAAATATTCCAGTTGTTTATTTATTTATAATAATCAAAATAAGGTAAACAAAGCATATTGTCGTAAGGAATATTGTTTTGGTACTAATCTATTTGTAGATTTTTCCTGTAATATCACTTAATTGGTCTCAACATAGATTCAACATAGCTTCATTAACAACTGAGTCAAAACTTGGACTCAATATTATTTAACGAAAATTAGACAACAAGAAGATATATCAAGAACAACAAGAAGAGAACAAAATGCATTTGAGATTTTACTTGAACAAAAGCATGTTCATTGAACTTGAAGCAAGTTCATTATCTTCCAGGAAGTGACATCATGTGTGGTAGGAAAACAACAGCACAACATCAGTGAATATTATGATGAATATTATGTGGTGTATTGTGGCATTAGTTTGTTTATCTCTGTCTAATAATAATAATAATAATCTGTATAATATCTAGACATAATTAAAAAAATATATATTAATACAAGTGTTATGACCCACACTCTTAAATTTGCCATTTTGTAAGTAAACAAGTTATAATTAATATGTTTTAACAATCAGATCATACTTCTTTTTAAGCTACAGCCGTAACTTTTTTTGGTTAAAAATGATCCGAAATCAATATTTCAACAAGTACATAACCAGCCAGTGTTCAAAACTATCGCCTTACTTTAGCCCGATTCACAACGGTAAACTTGTAATAATGTTTTATAATTTGAGTGGTACAGGTAGGTTTTAGCGGGAAATTCGAGCATGGCACTGCATCATAAGTCACGTCTGTAAACATAAAGAAGTGAGGGGGGGGATCTGAGGTGAGGATCGTTTATAGCCTTTTCTCACAGCAGCCAGAATAATTAAATGTATCATTTTGATGGCGGATTGTAATCCATAAAGGATTATGTGTTTATGAAACACATGTGAATGAAATTAAATTATATTCCAGTTATAAATGTGCTTCTGATTACAGATAGCCTGGGATTACAAAGATTTGTATTTGAAAGAAAACCAGTTCGAAGGGAGCATAATTAGCTTTTTTGGGTTAAAAGAATTTCTTAATATGAAATTCGAAGAGTATGACAAGATTAGGGATTAGGCTGTGCAGAAATTGAAATCTACACGCAAATACACACAGTCACGCAATGCTGATGTTGTTAACATTAATCATTTGAGAATAAAGTATAACAATAATAATAATTTGAACGGTTTGATGTGATATGAGCTAACCGATCTTTAGATTTAATCACCACTGGTAGCAGATTTATGGTAATGCTTTTTTCCTCAGTTGGTCAGAACAAACGTGGCAGACTTGTTACTTACTTGTTCAGATGGCAATATATGGTGAAAATTCTTATTTGGGTCATATTCCAAGACGTAGGCTAGAATCTGTGATTGCGAAGTACAGTAAATATCTTCCACACATACTCTTCAGAACATTAGATTCATCTGCGCTGGAGCCATGCACAACCCAGCAAGCTAGATAATTCCGCACACAGCTGCAATTCCGGGTTTTCAAACAGAGATGGCGACAAAGAGGCAAAACTTATGGACTGCAGCTTTAAGTCTGCTTTACCCTTTTACACACTTCTTCATATTACATCACAAGCATATTTCTTTTTAATAAGTTAATAAGTTGATGTATTGCACTCTGTTGTAACTATTGCAAATGTATTGCATAACATGAATGACCCAGGTTATAAAGATGAAATGTAGACATAATTCAGGGAACATACTTATCAAATGTTGTCTTGACTTTGAGTTGATAATCCACCTCAGGTAATTTAACCAGTAATCTGAAAAGAAAAAAGTGAAATTAAACGGGCAATATTTGTGTTCAACTAAAGGCAGTCAACTCCTTGTGAAATCAGACTTGTTTACATGAAGAGTTTGGTGGAGGCTGTGGTTCATACCTGACCTTGGTGGTAAACTGCACCTGTGTTTTGATGATTAGAGGTTTCTGAGGGTGTGTAGGCATGCAGGGCTGCTTCTCCACCACAAATGAGCTGCAAACATGACCAAGACAGATAATCCAGGTTTCCTGGTCACCAAGCACAGCCTTTCTATTGTGTTGCATTCTTTGAGTTTCATGTACTGTATTTACGGCACTATAAGCCACACAAAGTGAACTGTTGTGCCTTAATTGTTCATAAATCACATGAAATCCCTAAATGTTACCTTTTAATGAGGTGATAGATGAGGTATTTGACTTGCTCCTCCATCTGAGGTCTCTGGAGAGGGATTGGATCACCCTCGTAAGTGACTTTCAGGATCAGCTCACCCAGTTTGTCTAGCTGTCTTTTCATCTGGAAAAGACTCTGGGCTGTCAGGGTAAACCTGTAAAAGTGATTTCACACGAAAATTAGGCTTGATTCAAATTTTAACAAGGCCAATCTCTTAGTAACCACAAACACACCATAACAACACCCTTGCACCCTCAAAACCAGACAGAAGATCCTAGCAACTGCCTAGCAACCATTCAGAAAGCATTAGCAACCACCTAGAAAGACCTACACCCTTCAAAAGTTTGGGGTCGGTAAGATTTTTTAAATGTTTTTGGAGGAAGTATTTTATGCTCACAAGTCTGCATTTATTTGATCAAAAATACAGTAATATAAAATAGTAATATTGTAAAAAAATATTACAATTTAAAATAACCGTTTTCTGTTAATATATTTTGAAATTGTTCCCGCAATGGCAAAGCTGAATTTTCAGCAGTCATTACTCCAGGCTTCAGTGTCACATGATCTTTCAGAAATCATTCTAATATTCGGTGCTCAAGAAACATTTCTTATTATCAATGTTGAAAGCTATTTTTGTGGAACTTTGTTAGGTTCTTTGATGAATCTCTAATGGAGTTTTTACCGTCACTTTTGAACTATTTAATGCATCATTGCTGAATAAAGTATTAATTTCTTTAAAAAAAAAAATCTAACTGGCCCCACACTTTTTGAACACTAGTGTACATCACATATTTTTTCCTCCTTGTCTTTGCTGTGAGCATTGTTACAGTCTTATTAGTATGACAACATTTAAAACAATAATCTATATTAAACAGCATCACTTAAATTGTATATATATTTTTATTCTATTTCTTTATGTTATAAAGGGTTATACCAGTTCTGGAGCTGGTCCAGTCCTATCAGAACTGGTCCTCCGATGCATGCGATCTGTTGCCTCCGTTTCCATTCCTTAAGCTCAGGGTTGAGCTGGGAGGAAATCAAGGCATCAATTTCCTTTATAACATCTGCAATCTTTGACAAAATCTCCTGCAAAGGTAAAACCAAGTGCAAACATAGTGGTTAACAATGACCAGCCAACAACAACATATATAGTGGCATCACACACCTGAGCGAAATGTACCAAAGATGTGTGAAAACCACTCAAAGTCACTCGTCTGAGGCAGGAAGTTCCAAGGGTAGTTCAAAAGTATAATACAATCTAAGTAAACAAAACCTTTAACAAACAAGAAGAAAGGAAATGGTTGTGAAGTAAAACCATTTTTAAAAAAAGAGTACTGTCAGAGTAGAGATACACTTGCCTTTCTTTTGAAATCCAGGCGGTTCAGTATTTCCTGAAGTGTAGTGACTTCTTGCTTCATGGATAAAGAATTTCTCTCAACTGGATCTACAGGATATATATATTTACCCATATTATATTATTTGCTTTATTATGTAATAAAACGATAGGAGGGTGGCATTTTTGGAAGATGTCAAAAGTCATACAATGGCTCACCTCGAAGTTGGAGTGTTTTGTAGCGAAAGTCAAAATCGTCCTGCATGTCCTCAAGATACTTCACATCTTGGTCCAGCATCTGAAAAAAGCATGTAGAAATAATGACACACATCACACACTGGACTCTTTCATATATCTAAACCCCCAAAGCTGTGATAACGGAAAGCAATACTGGAGGTAAATTACCTGAACGCTGCTTCTTATGATTGCCACTTTGTTGTCAAGAACTTTCTGCTTCTCCAAGGCGGCTGAGTTTTGCATTGATTTCTCCAGTGGCCCCTGCCATTAATGAAATGGAAACATGGAAAACAGAAGATCTAAATGTATACATCCTAAACACGACAACATGAAATGAATCAAATATGTATTGTACTAGGTCACAAATTGAATAAGTGCATTTGTAATATTGGCCATGTTAACTAGGTCAGACTGAAGCACCTTTTGGATCCCACACTGGTATACTGTAATATCATGTGAGTACATTGCAAAACTCTGAAGCTTGGTTAACAACATAGTTGCACGGGGTATATGTGGTTTTTGCATGCTGTTTGTCACAAGTGTCTTGGCAGTACCTGTTCCTGCATGCTGGCTGTGGATAAGATGCGTCTTTCTTCCCTCAGGCAGTTACAGATGACAGCGGCCATGTGCAGGGGATTCGCCTTGTATTTTACCTGAAAGAGTTACGCAACAGCATTTACTGACTGATGTGAGACTGGGAATTTCTAGTCACACCTCAAAGTACACTGGTGAAAATAAATGAATATCTGTTCAGCTTGAGGTTTTGCCATATGTGTGAAAAGCAGAGGAATCTAACGCCAAGTAAAAAAAAGGAATGGAATTGAATCCATTGAGGTTTACTGCAGAGGTTTGCAATCAACAGAATTTTGAAAATGTAAGATCTTTGAAATTTGAACTTAGAACTTTGAAAATAAGAACTACAGCATCATTTGCAAATGTGAATGATTTATCTTACAATCCTTGTCTGTGATGCGTCATATATAAATATCTTATATATATCGAATATATTAGATATATATATCGTTCAGTCATGAAACTCTGCTGGCGCTTTCTGAGGGGTGTTAACCGTTAACTGATGATATTCAGAGACTTTAAACCGACCTTGGCACACACAAGCTGATGGTTCATGCGGCAATATGCAGCCAATGAGCTTACTGTCTGGCATTTAATGGCTGGTTAGATTCACTTGAGCTCCGGCAGAACGCTTCTCAGCGTTCTCTGAAACCCTTTCCCAGCTCACGGTATAGATCTGATACGGGGTTTATTGATATGCATTTGTGCAGACAGCAAGAGGTCTGAAATAATCACGGCACCGTATGCCGTAGCATAGGCAGTAGCAAGTTACTGTACTTGCTTGCAGCAGCAGCAATAATCTACAACTACCGCAATAACCAACAGCAGCAGCAATTCAGCAGCAGCATAGCAGATCTGTTCCGACAAGACCAAATACATTAACATTGTCATATCATCACCATGCTAACATGTTCCGAGAGTTGTCATGATTGAAATATATATACACACACACACACACAAATATATATACAGTGGGTACGGAAAGTATTCAGACCCTCTTAAAATTTTCACTCTTAACAATATTGCAGCCATTTCCTAAAATCATTGAGTTAATTTTTTCCTTCATTAATGTACACACAGCACCCCATGTTGACAAAAAAACACAGAATTGTTGAAATTTTTGCAGATTCATTAAAAAAGAAAAACTGAAATATCACACGGTCCTAAGTATTCAGACCCTTTGCTCAGTATTTAGTAGAAGACCCTTTTGATCTAATACAGCCTCGAGTCTTTTTGGGAAAGATGCAACAAAGTTTTTCACACCTGGATTTGGGGATCCTCTGACATTCCTCCTTGCAGATCCTCTCCAGTTCTGTCAGGTTGATGGTAAACGTTGGTGGACAGACATTTTTAGGTCTCTCCAGAGATGCTCAATTGGTTTAAGTCAGGGCTCTGGCTGGGCCATTCAAGAACAGTCACAGAGTGGTTGTGAAGCCACTCCTTCGTTATTTAGCTGTGTGCTTAGGGTCATTGTCATTGTCTTGTGGAAGTAGTTAAACCTTCGGCCCAGTCTGAGGTCTTGAGCACTCTGGAGAAGGTTTTTGTCCAGGATATCCCTTGTACTTGGCCGCATTCATCTTTCCCTCGATTGCAACCAGTAGTCCTGTCCCTGCAGCTGAAAAACACCCCCACAGTATGATGCTGCCACCACCCTGCTTCACTGTTGGGACTGTATTGGACAGGTGATGAGCAGTGCCTGGTTTTCTCCTCACATAACGCTTAGAATTAAGGCCAAAAAAAGTTCTATCTTGGTCTCATCAAACCAGATAATCTTATTTCTCACCATCTTGGAGTCATTCAGGTGTTTTTTAGCAAACTCCATGCGGTTTTTCATGTGTCTTGCACTGAGGAGAGGCTCTGCCATAAAGCCCCGACTGGTGAGGGCTGCAGTGATGGTTGACTTTCAACAACTTTCTCCCATCTCCCAACTGCAACTCTGGAGCCCAGCCACAGTGATCTTTGGGTTCTTCTTTACCTCTCACCAAGGCTCTTCTCCCCCGATAGCTCAGTTTGGCCGGACGGCCAGCTCTAGGAAGGGTTCTGGTCATCCCAAACGTCTTCCATTTAAGGATTATGGAGGCCACTGTGCTCTTAAAAACCTTAAGTGCAGCAGAAATTTTTTATGTAACCTTGGCCAGATCTGTGCCTTACCACAATTCTGTCTCTGAGCTCTTCAGGCAGTTCCTTTGACCTCATGATTCTCATTTGCTCTGACATGCACTGTGAGCTGTAAGGTCTTATATAGGCAGGTGTGTGGCTTTCCTAATCAACTCCAATCAGTATAATCAAACACAGCTGGACTCAAATGAAGGTGTAGAACCATCTCAAGGATGATCAGAAGAAATGGACAGCACCTGAGTTAAATATATGAGTGTCACAGCAAAGGGTCTGAATACTTAGGACCATGTGATATTTCAGTTTTTCTTTTTTAATAAATCTGCAAAAATGTCAACAATTCTGTGTTTTTCTGTCAATTTGGGGTGCTGTGTGTACAATAATGAGAAAAAAAAATTAACTTAAACGATTTTAGCAAATGACTGCAATATAAAAAAGAGTGAAAAATTTAAGGGGGTCTGAATACTTTCCGTACCCACTGTATATACACAGTGAAAGTACCTTGAAATTTGCCTGACAAGTAAAAACTCATCACCATTTACAGGAATCATGCTTCACGATGAATGTGGCATTACAAGGAGTGAAGTAACCTTGGAAAGTGAAAGTTCAAACAAATAACCATTGATGTAAATGAAACAGTTGATGGTTAAAATCTCACGCATGAATTTTGGAGATCTGTGTTGTTTCCATAAAGGAGTAGTTCATCCGAACATTAAAATTGAGCAGGTTTGATGTCAATGACATTTAGTCACGAGACGCAAAAACAATGAAGTTTTATGTTATAATTAATGTCCAACCTGATGCAACACGTCTAAATGCCTCATGTTTGAAAGCATATAATGATCATACAAGTATGATAAGAAAGCATATAATCATGCATATGGCTTTAGGAGAGTGCACTTTCATTTTTGAGTGAATTTTTCCTTGAAGTGCACACCGATCGAGGTTTTGATATTCCTTCAGGAGTTTATGACATTTGTTAGAAGTTACAGAAAATTCATTTCAAGTTCATTTGAACTTTAATGTTAGACAAAACAATATTGTGGGCGTTTCGTCTAGGCGTTTTTTTTAAATGCAATATTGACTGATATTTTCAGAGGTTTTTCAAAACAAAACAAATTATTTAAAAAATTTTTTTTTTTTTGCAGCTGTCCTAAATACAGTCTATGTGAAAAATAAAAAATGGTCTCCCCCACGCTGTGATCTGTCATGTTGTTTTTTTGGGGTGGCATACAACACCAGCTACAGACAGATGTAATTTTTTTAAACAAGCAAAACCCCCGACATTTGATTCTTCTGTGGAAGTTTTTTTTTTTCACATTTATCTAGTGAGAAATCCCCACTGCACCCACTCATGAAAATACTGCATAAATGAAAGAAGTGTGTTCAGCAATCTGAAACAACATCGAGAGTTTTGCCAGTCAGCTTTTGTCAGTGAATTTAGGTTCTTCGACATCCTGGACTTTTATTTTCTTGTAGTCTACCTACTATAGAAACATTTTCGAGACTGTAGGAATGCACACTCTACTGTAACTACAGCTAACACATCAAAATGGTATGTTACAGTAGTAGTACATGTAGCCATTGCTTATAGACTGCTGGAAAATATTCTTCCTTATTAAATGTGGTAAACTCTATGTGAGGTAAGTGACTTAAGGTGCTAAATATAGGTTAGGACTGTTTCCACTGAAGTCATTGATAAGTTAGCAAAAACCACACGTGAGTACACAAGCTTCCGTTGACAACCGAATACACACTTAAAATAATTGACATTGTTGTAATAGAGTTATGAATCACAACAAAGATTCTATGTAATTAGCTTGTTGACTATTACTGTAAATCTCAATACTGACCATTAGATAATTTCCTGATAAGTGATGACTAGTCACAGGTTTGTTCACAAGTCGTTCACTTTCCTCTCACTTCTCGTTTCAGAGAGTGTGTAAAAATAGGCATGGAAGGATCACTAATGAAACTATGCTTTTGATAGGCAACAATCACTCAGTGTGCAAGAAATTTTTTTTAATACACTGAAAACATTTGGTGTTGAAACAATTTTTCACTCAGAAATTGCTAGCAAATTTCACGATTAATTATGGCAAGTAACACATTGAACTAAACATGAAATATTGAAGTATAAAGACAGAAATAGTATTTTCTTGTAAAAATGTACTCCAGTAATCTTTGCTTGTTGTTTTTTACAGACGTGAAACATAATTTTTTACAATGTGGATATGACACTCATGCAGCAGATGTGTGGAAGTAACAGGAGGGCAGTGTGCATCTGTTACCTGTATCTGATTAAATATTCTCTTTAGGTTGTGTCTGTGAAGAAAGTTCTGCTCCTGAGAACACTGCCTCTCCAGTTGAATGAGGAAGTTATTGAAGAGTACAGTAGCCATAGATTCATGGTTTGAAGCTGTTTCCCTGAGGTGATAAAGACAAAAATGCTTCAGAAAGATGCATTCCCTTATGCATTAGAGTTATGTTACAAATGAATAATTCATATTATGAACTACAGAATATTTTAAGGTGGTTGTTTTGTGTTTTTCTCAGGCCGGAAATTCAAATTGGGATTTAATAAACATTGAAAATACAAATTCTGAGCAGTATTTTAAAACAGCAACATACCAGTCCTGGCTTTCAATCCAGTTGGCCAGCACCTGTCTCAGCTCCATTGGAAAGTTGTCATCATAAAAATAGTCCACCTGTTCAAGGAACTTAATATCCAGTTGCTGGATTTGTTTCCATTGACTCATAGTGGTACTGGGATGAAAAATACAATGGATATCATTTGATATTGCTTTAGGCAATCTATAAATAGAAATGTTCTGCAATATATAAAATACATGAAAACTATATTGTAATTACATCAAATCAATGGCACCAATAACTTCCAAATCAGGGAGTGTTTTGACACCAATAGTGTAACCAAGAAATAAGCTACGGTGTGAAACCACTATCAAACATGACCATCATCCTCTTGAGGTGACAGTAGAGGTTGTAAGACTCTTTGTAAAATGATATGAAATTTACATGACAAAAAAGGGAGAGAGAAAAAAACGCACAATAGTAAATTTCAGGTCTGGTTTATGAATTGATTTGTTATAATACGATTTATTTCTGCATGAAAAAAACCCTAGAGTATCTACTAATAATTCTAAAAACATTATAGATTATTATACAGTATTAGCCTGTGTTTATATATTTTCAGTTCCTATTTTATTTGCTGTTATAAATTAAATTATTTCCTATACGTTTACTACGTTAAATGTTAAATTAAGCGAAGAGCAACAGGGTTCACTTCTAAGGGAATGCATGAACTGAACTGACCTTTGAATGCAGTGTATGTTGCTTTGGATAGAAGCATCTGTCAAATGCTTTTGGGAAGATGCTAACATGACTGTGAACTTCATTGTTTAATAAGATCAAAACAAAAAATTGATGCACAAAATGTAAAACCTCTATGTGTTTTTATGCCTGTTATGTTTATAAACTATTTTAATGTGTATTAGACACATACGGGAGTATTGTATTAAAGTTTGAGACAGTGTAAAAAACAATGTGTTACAAAATGTCCCAATCTCCCCTATATTTTAGCTATACAGTACCTTTCATATAAACATCATAAATATTACAACGCAAAGAAATCAAGCTTTAACAAACAACTCGGAATACAAATGCCAATTCTTTCATTTGTAATAATTGCTTAAAATCGAAACTAAGGTCCAAAGATTTACCTGCTGCTCTTAAGAGAATGACACTCCCGAGAAGTTCACACCATGCACCTGCTAAACCTGATGTTTTCAGAGTAACCAGCAGCCACGCGTTTAGCCAGACGCAGTTCCTCAAGAGTCTTCCCCACAGACTACAGACCCTATCCGGCGAGAGGCGCTTCAAATGCTCCTAGAAGATGCGTCTGGAGATGCGTGTACGGTCCCGTTTCCTCTCATGAATGAAGTCCTTTCGGGCATCTTATCCAGCGATCATGACTGAACGGGTAAACAGGTGGGTTCTTCAAGGAAATGTTGAGCACTTCGTGAACACGGAAACGTCGCACAAGGGGAACTCCCCTATATATATATGATCGCAACAGTCTATGGTTCACACAGGGTATTTTATATTGACCGCCTTACTTATTGACTCACATCTTCAGAATGGAGTATGCAGTTTAATAGACTTATGAACTCACCACTCACTGCATTTATAGCATTAAAAGAAACGTGTTACACATACTGATAACCAGTATTGGGGGTAACGCATTACAAGTAACGCAAGTTACGTAATCAGATTACTTTTTCAAGTAATTAGTAAAGTAACGCATTACTTTTTAATTTACAAAAGAATATCGGAGTTACTTTTTCAAATAAGTAACGCAAATTACTTTTTTTCCCCAATTTATTGATTGACAGCTCTCCTGTCCCCATGTTGAGAGAAATCAGATGTTACTGTAGTTCTAAAATAAATATGAATCTGCATTAATTCATCTCAGTCACTCACAAAAAAAAGCACAGATTCAGTATTCCTCAAAATGAATAAAAATAATGCAACTCAGAATATGACGCAAATCTGCAATAGTTAAATGTTAAACAACACAAGTATGCTTTTTGTATTTAATCCCATTCTATTAACCAATGCCTTTGCTTCTGACCTTCAATGATCCAGTTCAACCGTACTAATAAACACAAATTACTCTAGACAAACATTTGTGTGTCTTTGTTTATTGCTGAAGAGTGTTAAAATTTCTTCTTCTGCATTCTACTGTACAGACGTGAATTTACGTTTCCTTCAGCCTGAGGGTTGTTCATTTCACTTTTGGTGTGAAAAAGGCTTTTATATTTGCCAAAAATAGAACTTTTTATATTAAAAACAATCAAGCCCTGCTTATATTTTAAAAGTAATGCGAAAGTAACGTAACGCATTACTTTCTATAAAAAGTAACAAAGTAACACAATTAGTTACTTTTTAAGGAAGCAACGCAACATTGTAATGCATTACTTTCAAAAGTAACTTTCCCCAACACTAGGTGATCACACAGATGACACAACGACACTTGATGGCTGCGCTGTCATTCTTCGTATTCGTTAGGAACCTAGGTGTGCTCTTTGATAGCAAATCTTTTCACCAGCTAAAATCTTCTAAATTAAGACATTTCACTGCAGAAAGCGTAATTCATGCGTTCATGACCTCATAGTCAGATCCTTTTCCTATTTATTTTACAGTATAATTAAATGTATTATTTTTAAAAAACAATAATACTTTTTTACTGTATTTACTTTACAGTTTAAACATAATTTAACAAAATTTTACTATGAAAATATTGCCATTTTAAATATAATGTACATTTTCTTGATAAAGAGTTCACTAATTCAAGCGTTTTCCTTCTGTATATTTGCCATTTTACAGAAAAAAATGAATGTTTTCTTTTTTAAACCAATTTACAGTAACATTTTTATATTCTTTAACTATTTTAAATTCATTCTTTAAAGTCCCTCTGTGGTGAAAATCAAGTTTTTATGTTGTTTATTTATTTATGTGGTGTTTTTAATATGCTTTTAAACAAACCATGTGCCAATCCATTAATCAACACCACTGCTGAGTATTTTCTCCTTAAAACTGTAGTTTCCCAAAGGCAGTCACAGAAAGCGGTTTGAAACAGCCTTTGTTTTGCTACGTCACAAAACTCAATAACCAATCGCGTCAAGGGATTCTATCCTTAGCATATCATTAACTGTTCTGCAAAGCAGAGGGTCTAGTGCAGTGCTTCCCAAAGTCCGGACTCCGGTCCGGATCCGGACCCAGAGGGAATTCAATCCGGACCCGCCTCCATTTCGTATTTAAAGAATACTAATTATTTCCTACTTTGATAAACGCATGTTAAACTTGTAAATCATATGTTTAGTTTTTTTAATGTCTTTTTGGAGATTGTCCGAAATGAAAGCGAAGGCGAGATATTTAAAGTTTACCTGCGTGACATTGTTGTCATGACCCTCGCTTGAGCTTGACATATCCAATCGGCGACACTTCACCGCTACTAGAGTTTTTTTTTTTTACTTAGATTATGCAGGCCATTTGACTTATAGCAGTGTCCAAGTGTTTCCCATACATTGAGTTATTTGTGGCGGCCCGTCACTATATCAAAACTATCAAAAAGCTTCAATGTCATTTTCATTTCGTCTTTCCTGTAATGCCTGATAAAGAGTACATTGTCTCATTTGGAAGGCTGCACCCTCCGGAGGTCGCATTCGACGGCTGCATACGTCATCGAGGCTGTCTCACTTCAGAAAAGCAAGTAGGACACTCCGAATACGACCTTCGAATGCGACCTTCTTTCACAGGAATTCGGAGGATGCATGAGGTGTTTCCTTCGCTGCTACAGATAACCCACAATTCTTTGCGTCGCTGTAAACAACCGTTTGTTAATTTGAAAAATGCCGGCGCCGGGAGATGTAATGTACACACAAGCGCAGATGTGGTGTTTACAACTTACCTTAAATCGCCTCGGTAAAAACGGATAAACTTTGTTTTTAATATCCTCCTTTTTTTTCTCTAACAGATGTCTGCTGTACATACGCTGCAGCTCCTCAAACATTGAAAAAAATAAAAATTTTTTATATTACTTTTCCATTTAGAAATATTTTCCTTTCATTTAAGTAGTGTGATAGCCCGCAACGTGCGCTAAATGTGTTGGCATAGCAAGCGGATACTTCCTCTTCCTTTTCCGCCGTTCCTACGAAGTCCGTCTCGTTTAATTCTAGGTTGAGGACACTTCGTATATGCGACCTCCAGAGGATTCGACCTCCAGAGGATGCGACCTCCGGAGGGCGCAGCCTTCTAAATGAGACACAGCTAAAAGTTGCATTTGTGAGCAGCGCTTATTTGATTACAGCCGTTACCGGGGAAACAGCTATATCTCCTGCTCCAACAGCGCCTCCTGCTGGCAGAGAATTAATTTGCATTTGCAAGTCTGTGGGAAACACCGGTGTCTGTCAACAAACATAAACAAAAAGCATCCTTCAGAACTGTTTTTGAGAAGGTGCTTAAGTTTTGAGCAATGTATTATTACTCTGAATTAGGCTACTACTACTACTACTATACTATCCTTTACCCTGGCAATAACATTTCCTCACTCCATCCCTTTTATGAATTAAGGGGGGGGGAAATCGGCCAAACATATCTGCCAAAAAAATCAGCATCATATATCAGCCATCAGCTGCCCTGATTTCTAAATATCAGCATCGGCCAGAGAAAAACCCATATTAGTCAATGTCTATTGCTGATACTTAAATGAACTGTTTTGCCATTCTTGCAATTGTTATTAATGTACAGTATTTTGAATGCAAAGGGCACTTTATTTATTTATTTATTTTAATTAGTGTTTATTTGTTATGCATGTTATGTATGTTTATTAAAAACAAGTTTTGTAATAACCGATTGTTTCGGTCCGGTCCTTTGACACTGATGAAAATTCAGATTTGGACCTTTGAATGTAGACTTTGAGAACCCCTGGTCTTGTGAGAAGGCAGCCAGGATAATCCGGTAACAGTTATATTTTTTCTGTAGATGTTTCGCTAACTGTTAATATTTCCCCCTATTTTCACGATGTCATGTGCTGTTAGCGCTTATTTATTTGTATTTAGAACCGCTAACTTGAATAATAACCTGCGGCAGCAGTGTAAAAGTAGCCCGCAGTCAGACGCACCTCTCCCGCATTGACATCCGCACATCACACGTGTATGATCGCGGGCGCGATTTGGAATCACAAACTTGGCTGCATTCGAGTATTCAAAGCATTTTGAAGACATAACATCGTGAAGTAAGTAACTTTAATGTTACAGTATCCACTGTAGTTGTCCGCTAGTAAAAACAGTTTTATCAATCATTATCCGTGTACGAACCAGCCCAAACAGATAATGTTACCTCACGAAGTTAGCCATCAGTCTCCTTGCTTATGTTGCGCATACCAGCTTATTTCTGGTTCAAACACACATGGCTTAATTAAACCAATATTTCCTCTTGCCATTGCCATTGTAAACTCTCTTTTCTAGGTTGCGTAGTAGATCAGGCGGCGAATGCTTTTCTTTGCGTGAACATTTGGGTGGCGTTATGCAAATCTTCCCACATAGTGAGGTAGATAATGTGGGGGCGTGTTAGAACGAGCCGTTTTAGGGTGGCGTGGTTGACTTTTAGCTTTTATAAAGAATATCTCTTTGGATTTGAGACTTTAGTCTTTGCAACTTTACAGATCTTCTTTATGCACCAAGAGCTTGTAACACTCCAAAGAGAAAGGAAAAATTGAAATAGCATGATATGACCCCTTTAATTAAAAGTACAGAAGTACTTGCTTTTAAAAGTACTTAAGTACCAAAAGTAAATATCCTTTTTTTATGTCAATGCACTGTTTTATTGTTTTACGTAATACTTGCAATACTTCTGAAGCAACGTACAATAATTACCTACTGAATACACTGACTACTAGCTTGTCGTATCTTTGGAATAAAGAGCTTTTAGAATGTTAAAAACCTATGGGGGGGGAAACTAACACCCCTACCCACCCCCACAGTTCTTCTGTGGCTTTATAGGTAATATTTTCACGTACACAATTTAGCAAAATCAGACAATATTGTGTCTAATATATACCACAATATTAATTTCTTATTATTGAATTGTTGTAAATAAATATCACATTTGCAACTGGGCAGTGTTCAAAAAATGCTGGGAAATCACTTCATGTAGCCCCACAAGAGTGATTACTGATAAACTGTCTGAAAAAACAACGAAGAAAGCAATCAGCCACTGACTTTCAAAGCTGCTACATAGTAACGACTTTCTACTTCGAGGACCTTGATAGAAATGTAGTGAAAAGTACAATATTTGGCTTTCAAATGTAGGGAAGTTAAAGTCATAAGTTCCCAGAAAAAATAATACTCAAGTAAAGTACCGATACTCAAAAAGTGTACTTAAGTACAATACTCAAGTAAATGCCTCTGATTTTAAGGCATGAGAAATTTATTTTCACAAGAAAAAAACATTTAAATATGTCGTTTTGATGATCAAAGAGGAGTTTTAAAGGATAACATTTTTGACTACAGGGGGACTTTAACTATAATAACTAAACCGTGTTCTTGCAGTGACTAAACGCCCGGCCGCATGAGGACGCTGTGCATCGTTAGATTCTTTTCACTACAGACGAAGAAGAAACGCACAGCGGCCACATGTGATGTGAACGTTCAGAGGCAGAAAAACATGGTGGAGAAGAGTGATGTCCGCGTGGTTCGCTGCGGTGGCAGCAAAATAAACCTTAGACCTCCGATCATCTCCACTGACTCCAGGTATCCGCTAAATCAAGTGAACGCTTGTGTCTGATGCTGTCTGTATATTATCTAAATTTCATCATCTTAAACATTGAGCCGTGCTGGAGGGAATGAAGTTCCCAAAGGGATGTGTGATCAGCCTGAGAGCAAATTAAACTCCGATCTAATGTTACATGAGTGGCTGAACACTTGGCTAAATGACAGGCTCAGCTGTATCTTTAAAGTGTGATGAACTTTAGTGATGGTTTACACTGCTGATGAATGTGTTGTTGGGTTTGTTTTCAAAGATACAGATATTTCTGTAAAGCAGGTAATCATTGTTCCAGACACACATCATGCATGTTGCTTTACCAAAAGGAAATCAGTAACGTTAATAATTTAAAGTAAAGATATTACAGATCTGTCAAAATGTACGAACTTTGTTTGCTGCAACCACCCTGGGTTGCTGTTTTTTTTATTTTGAACACTTTTTAATCCCCTCAAGTGGCTCCATTATTAAGTACGTTTATTTGTCATTGCACTGGTGTTATTTTTTAGTTTTATCAATATTTTAGATTTTTTTTAAATTACAGTTTTAGTTATTTTAGAGCATCAGGTTAAACTAGATGAAAATGTGTTCTCACAAATAATGTTTTTTTATGGTTTTAGTTAACTACAATAATCCTGCATTATACTAATGCAATTAAAATACATTTAATTGACAAACATTTATATTTTATGCCAAAGTACATTTATGTATGTATTTATTAGGGATGCTCCGATCCGCCTTTTTCGCTTCCGATACCTAGGGTTCAGTATTGGCCGATACCGATTCCGATCCGATACCAGTGAAGTTTTTTTCCCTCATTTAAATAAATGTAGAATTTATATATCTCTGTGTGTGGAACTGATAAGCATTCTTTCACAATCTACTAGATACAGACTACTTCATTATAAAGAAAAATAAAATAAAAAAAATATGAAAAAACATAGGCCTATGTATATTTATAATCTATGACAAAAAATGTATCATAAACTAGGTTAGTGGATAATTCGGCAGCAAGAGTTATTCTAGAAAAATCAGTGCACAATAGTTTTAGAAATCCAAACATTTAGTGAAAAAAATATGTTTTGTGGGGAACAAATAAAAGTTTTGCACTAAATATGGTAAAATGTTACTCATTGCTATTTGTATTATTATTAAATCCATTCATTAAAAACGTTCATGAATGTATTTATATATAAGTACATACTATAAAATTAAAATACATTTATTTAAAATGTATAGCATATTTTTTAATAAGACAACAACATATCATACGATAGGACAAAACAAATACAGTGCAGCACAAACTGTTGTATACAGTCACCCTCAACGGTTTATATATAGTGGGTACGGAAAGTATTCAGACCCCCTTTTATTTTTCACTCTTTGTTATATTGCAGGCGTTTGCTAAAATCATTTAAGTACATTTTTTTCCTCATTAATGTACACAAATCACCCCATATTGACAGAAAAACACAGAATTGTTGAATTTTTGCAGATTTATTAAAAAAGGATTACTGAAATATCACATGGTCCTAAGTAGTCAGACCCTTTGCTCAGTATTTAGTAGAAGCACCCTTTTGATCTAATTCAGCCATGAGTCTTTTTGGGAAAGATACAACACGTTTTTCACGCCTGGATTTGGGAATCCTCTGCCATTCCTCCTGGCAGATCCTCTCCAGTTCTGTCAGGATTGATGGTAAACGTTGGTGGACAGCCATTTTTTAGGTCTCTCCAGAGATGCTCAATTGGGTTTAAATCAGGGCTCTGGCTGGGCCATTCAAGAACAGTCACAGAGTTGTTGTGAGGCCACTCCTTTGTTATTTTAGCTGTGTGCTTAGGGTTATTGTCTTTTTGGAAGGTAAACCTTCGGCCCAGTCTGAGGTCCTGAGCACTCTGGAGAAGGTTTTCGTCCAAGATATCCTGTACTTGTCCGCATTCATCTTTCCCTCGATTGCAACCAGTCGTCCTGTCCTGCAGCTGAAAAACACCCCCACAGCATGATGCTGCCACCACCATGCTTCACTTTTGTGACTGTATTGGACAGGTGATGAGCAGTGCCCCCCCCTCCGGTTTTCTGTTCCACCATACCCGCGTTTAGAAATTCAGGCCAAAAAGTCTTCGTTGTCTCATCAGACCCCAGAGAATCTATCTCACCAGCTTGGAGTGCCTTCAGGTTTTTTTTAAGCAAACTCCATGCCCGGCTTTACATGTGTACTTGTGCACTGACACGCTAACGCGCCTTCCGTCGGGCCACTCTGCCATCAGCCCCGCTGTAGAGGGGCTGCAGTGATGGTTGACTTTCTACAGCTTTCTCCCCTCTCCCGACTGCATCTCTGGAGCTCAGCCACAGTGATCTTTGGGTTCTTCGTTACCTCTCTCACCAAGGCTCTTCTCACCCAATAGCTCAGTTTGGCCGGACGGCCAACTCTAAGAAGGGTTCTGGTCGTCCCAAACGTCTTCCATTTAAGTATTATGGAGGCCACTGTGCTCTTAGGAACCTTAAGTGCAGCAGAAATTTTTTTGTAACCTTGGCCAGATCTGTGCCTTGCCTCAATTCTGTCTCTGAGCTCTTCAGGCAGTTCCTTGACCTCATGATTCTCATTTGCTCTGACATGGGCTGTGAGCTGTAAGGTCTTATATAGACAGGTGTGTGGCTTTCCTTTTCAAGTCCAATCAGTATAATCAAACACGGCTGGACTCAAATGAAGGTTTAGAACCTTCTCAAGGATGATCAGAAGAAATGGACTGTACCTGAGTTAAATATATGAGTGTCACTGCAAATGGTCTGAATACTTAGGACCATGTGATATTTCATTTTTTCTTTTTTAATAAATCTGCAAAAATGTCAACAATTATGTGTTTTTCTGTCAATATGGGGTGCTGTGTGTACATTGAGGAAAAAAATGAACTTAAATGATTTTAGCAAATGGCTGCAATATAACAAAAAGAGTGAAAAATTTAAGGGGGTGTGTATACTTTCCGTACCCACTGTATATAAAAGTTATGCCATTTTACTAACATATATAATGTTTGTAAAGTATTATTTAATAATAGAAGTTTAGTAATTAGAATTAAAACTTGGATAGACCAGGAACTTAGGACTGGGCTGGTGCTTTTTTTGGTCATCAGTGTTTCCTGTACAAAAAACAACAACATAACACTGATAAGCTATTATTTTATTATTATAACGAATTCTAACGACGAAGAAATATAAAAACGGTCCGCCTAAGATTCATGAATATTAATCAGGTTGTGTGCGTTTTCTCGAACTGATTTGCTGAAATCAAAAACAGGGACGATGGATAGATGTGCTCTAGCCAATGAGATTGCCGTTTGTGCATTAGTTTCGCCTACTACCGGAAAACCCGGCAGTTCTTAAAAGCTGAAGAATTACAAAGGAACTGTTATTTTTACAGGAAAAATACAACAAAGTATATCGTTAACATGTAGCCCATCAATTCTGCATGTTATGTAAGACTCTCTCATTCTCTTTGCGCGTGTGAGAGAGCGACGGCGAGTCGTGCGCCTTCACACTAGAGTTTACGTTACGCCAAATACACAAACACAGGTGCACTGCGCATCCATTAAAATGAACTGAAAAATATCACAGATCGCTTGACAGAGAGTGAAACTCTGAAGCGCTCAGTCAGTGTTCTGTGAGTGAAAATATATCTGTGCTAAATTTATATTTAGCCTCCAACTCACACACTGGTGAGAGAAATCTGAGAATTGATTAGCCATTGGCTATTCGCATAATTTAGTCACCCAGATGAAGATTTAGTCGCATATGCGAGTGATTTACTCGCAATGTAGAGGGTTGACATTCTATGAGCATGAAGCGCTTACAATGTGTGCACAATAAGCGCTTCGTGTTAAAAAGTGCAAAGCACAAAGTGAAGAGAAATTGATGCGTAGTGTATTATATCTGTGCAACAGGTTTTGAGCCTTTCTTTTAACATTTATAAATTTCAGTTACTGTGCACGTTAAAAACTATTTAGTCTTTTCTACACCCGTGTTTTGTTACAGACAAGAAGATAAAGTCCTTTTTGCAAAATATACGTGTATTTACAAATCAAGTATAATGGGAACACAGAATGATCTTGGAGAGAGCTTTACCGAGCTGACTGCTGTAACCGAACGCGACCAGGGTTTAAAGGCTGAACGAATGACTGACAGCCACAGCGGAGAAAAGAGTTTGTGTGAACTTTAATGTAAGGACTTAAATATTCATATGTAGCTCACATTAAGCTATCGTATGGCTTAAGAAGTAACACAGAATAATTCGCACAATCGAAAAAATAAATCTCGGATTTAGATCGGCTCTCTCTGATCCAAAAAAAAAAAAAAAAACAAATAAAAAAAAAAAACAAAAAAATGGCACTATCGGAGCCGATACCCGATATGAATATCGGATCGGTGCATCCCTAGTATTTATGTATTTGTTTATTTATTTTAAATGTTGGGGCTGCCAAAGGATTAAAAGAATCATAATTAACTCATGGTTTTAGTAATTAAGACATTCAAATCTGTTTATGGTGAGACGACTAAATAACGTGTGAGTTTTTGATCATTTGTGTGCACTGTGTCTGTTTGAATTCACGGAACAAATTATTTTTTTCGGTGACCTATGGTCTGTGAATGGCTGGTATAAAGTGCAAAGGCATTGTCTGTATCACTTACATTTAAAGTTGTCTCATGCAGGTTTGTTTTGTGCACTTCTGGGGATTCAGTGAAGGTCTATAGCACACGCACAGAAGAGTGGCTCCATAGTCTGCAGGGCCACACCAACCAAGTGACAGGCATCGCCTTGAATCCTGCCAATCACCTGCAGGTCTGTGTGCATCACTTGAGTTCACTTGTATAGAAAGTGTGAGATAGTTGATCAGTTTTGATTGTGTTCCTTTTGTCAGTCAGCATTCCAATGAATTCTTAACCAGCTTATGTAGGTGTGTTTTGTAGTTTTTATCCATTTAAATCAATATTCACACATGTTTGGATTCTGTCTGAGGTTTCTTTAAAGTCAACGTTAAATTAAAATTGAAATTATTTGCATATTCCTGATGTTGTGGTATTTGAGGTGCACTTTGTTATAACAGAAAAATGTCTTATAATCATTTTGTTTTTTAAAGAATTTCACTAAGCTAACCATTTATTTTAAGGACAAAGTCTTTATTCCAAAATAAACCTCCTGATCTCCTTGTCAGATTTATTTTGGATGGCTTACTGTTACTTCAACAGCAGAATTTATTCTATAACCTGTTGATGCATTCTGCATGCAGGTTTACTCTTGCTCAGCAGATGGCACTGTTAAGTTATGGGACTTCATTGACGGCATCCTTATCAAGGTACAGTTGGTGTTGTTGTGAGTAAAGCCAAGGCCACTGTTGCAGTAAATATTTTCATTCCTTTCATGTTGTTTTATTTTTATTTTTTCAGACATTTATCATTGGATACCCTTTGTTTGCAATATATGTGTCCGAGAAACATGATGGAATCGTTTTTCTTCATATTGCCATGGATACAGATTCCAAAAATGGTATGCATTTCAGTTCTAATGAAGTCATATAGATTCCTGCCACATCATTGTGATGCAGTGATTAGGATCAGGCACTCTTCACCAATACAGTAGGAAACTCAATTTCTGACTCATTTTTCTGAAAGGAGAAAATATTAATACATATTTTCTAACAATATTAATATTGAGCATAGCCAGGCTTAAAGGGTTAGTTCACCCAAAAATTAAAATTAGGCTGTGTTTTACTCACCCCCGATGCTTCCTAGGTGTATATGACTTTCTTTTCTTCTTTCAGACGAATCCAGTCAAAAGTTATATTAAAAATTGTCTTTGATCTTTCAAGCTCTATCGTTGCACTCAGCGGGTGTTGCATTGCTTCTGTCCAAAAGATGTGAACTAAAAAGCACCCTTCCACAAAAAAAAGTGTCTCACATGGCTCCAGGGGTTAACAAAGGCCTCCTGTAGCGAATCGATGCGTTTTTGTAAGAAAAATATCCATATTCAAAACGTAATAATCACTTGAATCTAGCTTGCGCCAGCAGTTCCGGGGGAATTACGTATGAGGTCAGCTTGCGCCTCTCAGAAGTGACGCACACGGAGAGATCGAAACAAAACAATTGTCACTAATTAGAAGTACAAAATGAGGATTTGTAAAGAAGAATGTCAGATTATTTCGATATAAGCCAAGAGGAGACTCTTTTTCCTTTGTTTAAGTAAGGAAACTTTGCTTCCTTTGATCTTGTAAACAAACGTTGGTTTTCACGAGAGTCACCGGTGCATGCGCAACGCTGACCTCATACGTCATTCCCCCAGAACTGCTTCCGTTTTTCAACAGTGAGCGCAAGCTAGATTAAAATTATTATTACGTTTTGAATATGGAAATTTTTCTTACAAAAACTCATCGATTCGCTACAGGAGGCCTTTGTCCCCCCCCCCGGAGCCGTGTGAGACACGTTATTTAATGGAAAGGTGCTTTTTATTTCACGTCTTTTGGACAGAAGCAATGCATCCCACTGACTGCAATGATAGAGCTTGGAATATCCAGGACAATTTTTAATATAACTCCAGCTGGACTCGTCTGAAAGAAGAAAGTCTTATACACCTAGGATGCATCGGGGGTGAGTAAAACGCAGCCTAATTTTTATTTTTGGGTGAACTAACCCTTTAATTCTGGTCCACCGAAGCTTATTTTTTGTTAAGAACTGCCCATATAGACCACCTGACTGCCACATGTAAAGTGACCAACCACAGTTTGCTTTTTTTTTACATGCGGTAGATAAATCTAAAATTGTCACAATATACCAAACAATAATTTTATTCATCAAAATAATCACCTTTTATAAATCTTGAGGCCTAAATGAGGTAAAAAGCTAGACGTACTGTAGGTGGTAAACAAACTATACTACGGTCTTGTTATTTAAGCGTCAGCACCATTAAACGTCCAACAACTCTTTTAGTCTTTATTTACAAACATTTTACCTGAAAATTCCGACAAAGTCCCCGACAACCTCTGTAGTTCCATTCAGCCACTTGTTAGCAATCACCTTTTTCAAGATAAGTAAAAGCTTCAAGGGGGTGTTAGGATAAAATGGGAAAATATCTTGAGTTTGTGATTACCTCAGACCTTATTTCAGACATTTAAACCATTCAGAAAGCCCATTGACAATGAAGACAGAAGTGCTAAAATGTTTCTGCAAAAAATACAATATTAATAGAAATGAATGCTTTGTGTGTCTGCATGTCCAGAGTGTTTTCAGTTGGTTGCTGTACATCTGCCCAAGTCAGCAGAACAGGAGGTGGAAGCCAAAGAGCTGTCTGCTGTTTCCAGTCGTATCAGCCCAAACCCCAGCTGCACGGCCTTCGGTAGAGAAGTAAGAGCTCACTCAGCACTTTCTTTTAGTGTGGTTATTACATTCTTTTTTTATGATTTGTCTGTTGGTGGATGTCTTGAAATCATCGAGGTATCTGTCTACAACGCTTTTTAGTCCAAGACTAGGTGATACAATTTTTAATATCTACTTTACATCGATAGGCTTTACAGGCACAGAATGTTAAAACATAGGGCACGTCACTTTTCCATGGATTCAGTAAAAACAAGCCATCCTGAACAAATTTGGCATTTATAAACATGGCTGATGTTACTCTTTTCCAAAGTGTAGGTCCTTTTCTATGTGTTTTCTTTGAAAAAAAAAAAATCTGTTAATGTGACAAATCTGATAATAATATCAATACAAAGACACGGTTACGGCTTGGAACAGATCACGTTATAATGCAATAATACAAGTGTATTATACTCTAAAACCCAACAAGTTGGTGTTAAGATGTTTAGAAACCAATAGGCATGAGTACTGTAGACTTATTTCATTTGAATTCACACAAAAAAAAAAAAAATGTACAAATAAACTATACACTCCATTCACATACTTTGTGTAGCTGAAACTTCGCTGTACATGTAAATCCCAACATAATAGAACATTAAAGGGGTCATATGATGCGATTTCAAGTTTTTCTTTCTCTTTGGAGTTTTACAAGCTGTTCGTGAGTAGATAAGATCCCTGAAGTTGCAAAGCTAAGTCTCAAAAAAAACCAAAGAGATAGTGTCTTATAAAGTTAAGGACTCTGTCTGCCACGCCCCCCTAAAACGGCTCGTTCTAACACGCCCCCACATATCTACCTCACTATGTGGAAATATTAACGTAATGGCGCCCAAATGTGCATGCAAAGAAAGAAGGCGTGGTTTCAGTAACCGCAGTTAGGGTGTGTGATTGCAGCATGTCATGGAGATGCTGTGTGTTTCGTTGAGAAAGCAAAACTACTTTGTTTGGCCTTCCAAAAGAAGATATGGATTTAGGAATCTTTAAGATTACTTACAATAGAACAGCATTGCATTTTATGGACGACCGTTTCGTGTACCTAGGAGAGGAGGTAATTCTGACTTTGTTATGACAATCTGGTGCTTCTGAATCAGAGACTGTAAGTGTTTTATTATTTGCTATTGACTGTTCAAATGGGAGTTTTGCGCATCGTGTGTGTGTTTTTGTGGTGTGTTTTGTTTGTGAGAGAGGAGAGAGGGAGAGCGCGCGTTTCACATCAAAGTGGAGTCAGCTGTCTTAACCGGCTTGTGTCCTGCAAACACATGCAGCTTCATCCGGGTCCTGTTCCCGGCGACGCTGTGTTCCCCTTTCGGGCTCTTACTGTCTTTTACATTTATTTTGAAAGATGAAGCTCGCGATTATGGTAAGGGGCGTTACTTTTCCGACGAGTGCTTGTGGTGTTCGTCCAATCACAATGCGCTGGGTCAGCTGGCTAATCAGAGCAGACTGCTCTTGTCGGAAGGATGGACTTTGTAGAAAACTAAGCGTTTGGGAGAGGCGGGGCATAGAGGCCTACAATAATGTACAGTATTTGAAAAAAAAAAAAAAGTGTTTTTTGAACGTTAAAGCATGTCAACATATTCTGTTACACAAAAAACACAAAATAATGATCTTTAAAAAGCATCATATAACCCCTGTAACACTATAGAATATCCTCTTATTTTAATCTTGAGCATAAAACACAACCATAGACTGCATAAAAACATGGAAGTAGTGTCCGTGACGTCACCCGTAAGTTCCTGAAGAGAGTTTTTGAAGCTCAAAAGTAGGCGGAGCCGGCCGTCGCCATCTTGGCACGCGTCACCTCGCCGGATAATCGGAAAATGGCAAGCGGTGGACTGTGTGCTGAACCACTCCCACCCTGACCCCTGTGACATCAGGTGGGCCTCACCTGTCACTCAAGTGGCCATGCCCTTATTTATGCAGAACTTTAAGGCTTAATATTATTTAAATGGATGAGTTATAAAAAAATTAATCCCCCTCACCATTGTCATGAAGGGCAAAATTAGCTATATAGACCAAAATCTTTTTTTGAACCAGGCTGTAAACATGTTTTTTCTGCTGTAAAGTTGGGCATTTTAACATGGGGAGTCTATGGGATTGACTCCCTTTTGCAGCCAGCCTCTAGCGGCCAGTTGATGAATTACAGTTTAAGTCACTTCCGTGTTGGCTTCACGAGAGAGAGCGGGAGGTTGCCGCTTGAACATAACACAAAAAGTAACACTTAATTTCAACATTATCTAAATAATAGCTTACGTTTCTGCTGATACAGATAAGCCGGTATTATTTTTATGTCATGGGCAATTTTAAAATGTTATACTATTTTGTCTATAAAAAAAAAACGTAATTTAATCATTTTGAATACTACAAGCGAATTTAAAAATCACAACATAATTTTTGGTCTTAATGTATATGGATATTCACGTTGAGGTCTGTTAAAGACTACATTTAACAGTATTAAATTATTATTGTTTTTAAATGTGAATATTAGATGGCATCAATGTTAATCTAAGTGTGGAATGTAGGAAATAGGCATGCACAATAAAATATTCAGGATCGGCCAATATTAGATATTTCTATGAAGACTCAGGCAGAAATTATAATGAGGCAAGATATTTTAAATAAAGTCTACAGTTACCAATAATATAGACTACTTGGAAAAATCTGTATTAATATCTCCATACCAAAGAGGTCCTGAAATCCAACTTGCATGCCTGTTTTTTTTATGTTTAATTTTAAGTGTTAGTTTATGTCTGGCTGTGGGAAGGTTGTTGAACACTATGTCATACCTGCTCAGGTTATGATGGATAAATTTGTCTTCCTGCACAGTCATTGCCCGTGTAAGTGTTTATGTGGTTTAGGAAACATGGTTTGGACCCCGTTAGGTTAATTAGTGTGGCACATGCCGATGTTATTTTTGTAGGCCGAGTGCCGTATGCAGCCCTGTTGCACCTTTAATGTTTTTTTTGGTACAGCCATTACACATCATCACTTCTGAACCTATTTGTGGTTGTGGGAAATAAGAAAGACCTGTATGTTTCTTCAAGCTCAAGACATTGAACCAGCAACCTTACAGTTAGCTCGAGAGAAAAAGTCATTTCTTAACATTGTGTTTTCTGTATTAAATTTTCAGGGGCAGTACATAGCGTTTGCCAGGCATCTCCAACTAAATGTTTATTTCTTCAGGAAGCAGAAGACATACAGGTAATAACCACTGTATCCTAAATAGCCTTTTTAAGGTCAGAACATGTAGGAACGTGTCCAACCGCACTGCTTATTTACTGGCCTCAGAGCAAGACACGTGTCATGTAGCTTTTTTTGGGCTTTGCCTTACTGTTGGTTTTTCTATTTTTTTTGGGATGGGGGGGGGGGGTTGTTGTGAAAACAAATAGGAAGTTTGAGACACACCACGAAGACGCAAAAAAAAACCGGCTTATATTCGCTCTCAAAATGAAGATTTTCATTTACTTAGTCATTTAAAAAACATATGACTTTTTTTGTTGATCTCAAAAGGTATGAGCAGTATTTACACTTCAAGTAATTTGGTTATTGGTCTATCTAATGAAATTGGTCATACAGTTGAGTGCTTATTTACAGGGACAGTCGGTATGCCGGCAAGTTCCACAAGTTGGTATGATTCTTTAGGGTCTTTATGAAATGTCTGCAACATACTTTAGTTAAAATTGCTCATTGGTTGTGTAAAACAACACCCTTTTTAGCCCCATGTCAAGCAGCAGCTTCCGTGCACCAGAGACGCCGTTTCGTTCATGTCTAGTTAAATGATATAGGTCTAGAAGCTGCTCACCCCAACGGCTTTCTACATTTTTTTGGCATTTTGTGTGGCGTTATCCATCAAATAACAAAACTATCACACTGGCTCATCATGGCCTCTGATGTGCGGGATAACATAAAGACTAAGACTCCTGTTCATCACACCGGCAAGCTTGAGGCTTCACATTAAGGCTGACTTCATCGTTCACTTGGCAGCTGCAGACTCGGCTAGAGTATTCACACAGTGCTCTTGGAGGCGTCTGTATAGGGCATACACAGCTATAGGCTGCTGATGCTTGCTGTTGAATCTCGGGCCTAATGTTCATCATTGCGATGCAACTAGCACAACACCCTGGCATTGGCATACGGACCTTGTTGTCGGTGTCTACAATAGCTTGCTCGAGTTGGGTGGGCAGAGTGAATGAAGGACAGTGTACAACTGGCTGAGGGCGGAGATATGCTAATACAGGACATTCCGTCAGTGGTTGTGGTCGGGGTCTGAGCGGTATTACTCCATCCGCTGCTCGAGGCAAAACAAACGCGGCTTGATTAGATTGAGACTGTAGGTTTTTTGGGATTAAAAAGAATGATGTTAATGATTTTTATCATTGATAGGGTGCAGGTTGTGTTTATATGCAAACACCATGTAAAGGTGAATTTTGCACCCAATGTCCCTTTAAAGAATAACAGCTAACAAGAGTTTTCTATTAATACAAATAAACGGTATTTTCAGAATATATATATATATATAGATATTTTTTTTTTCATTGTGACGTTTTCACACATACCCCCACGTCATTACCTTAATGTAAAAAAACAAAGCAAGAAACACAAAAATCACATTTGGCAGTATCATGCATGCGAACTAAAAAAAGAAGAAAAAAAAACTGTCACAAGAGAAATAATGTTTTGTCATTTATTTGATCACTTGGTTTCAATTTCTGTAGTGTTTTCAGGGTGCTGGGTATATTGGACGTGTAATATTTGTGATAGTGGTGTATTTTGGTGGTTAATCACAATCATTAATCAAGTGAGAAATGTCTTAAACGATTAGATGTATCCTGAAATAAATAAAAAAAAAAAATGACAAAGATTATTATTAATATGAAATATAATTTATATTGTGTTTCTGTTGTAATTTAATTGTCAAATAGCAAAAATAAAATGATTAAAAAATCAGTTTGGTACAATGTAGTGGTTATTGGATACTTAAACATTCAAAACAAAATCTATCTGTACCAGTTATAAAAGTAATATCTGTAATTTTTTTTTTTTTTTTTACTAAAAAGAGTTTTGACAGCACCCATCCTTATTTGTTTTCGTTACTAAAATGTTCAACAAAAATGTTCCTGTTATGCTAAATGGAAGTCAGTCATTGAATCATGAATGTTAATGACCATTTTTATTTCTGGGAGAAGTATTTCCTAAAATGTCTACTCCTTTATTTTTTATTTTTTATTTTTTTCTTCTCTTTGTATTGTTTTATAGTTATCCTAAAACCAGCAGATAGAAAGGAGGCCAAAAACGCATTCCACATGTGGCATGGCCTGTCAGCCCCGGCAGACTACTGTGCATTGGCAACTGGATGTCCACAGTCATTAGAGCGACAAATCCCCTCTGTAGGCCAGATTCACCATCCAGGTTTTTTAATTCATATGCAGGTCACTTATCATGAATTGTAGGTTTAAATCAACTTGTTTTTGGCTAGGGCAGGAAGAAACTTCATGTGGCTGACACAAAAGAGTTATACACATATTCTACTCAGTGGGGGCAGCTGCATCACATGTCCTGTGAACACTTTGTGTTTTACTCCAGAAGGTGGGTTGTACTGAGGCGTAATTGTGTTTCACACTTTTCACAATTCATCCTCTGTGTTCAAATGTATGGTTACGAGTCGCTCCATCTGATGAGCCTGACTGTTATTGTCATCTGCTAGGCACCATAATCTGTTGAGTGGAGGCATTGAGTCAGTGCTTGTCCAGTGGCCCCGCAGTATGGGGGCAGGTGCACAGGGAAAAGGGAGTTGCTGCATGCTCCCGTCTTGGAGGATTCCAGTTGTGCATGTGTCAACATCATCTGATGGGCAGCTGTTTTGCACCTCTCATTCAGACAACAGTAAGTCTTTTCAGCTTTGTGTGGTCAATATGGTATTTCCGCGTCGGCAAATGAAGCTAGACTAGAATAAAATTTTATTTTGTATAAAGAAAACGGTCTATTTTTTGAGACAAACTAAGATTTATTTTTATTTTTCCATTATTACTCCATGCAAGCCGTCACATCTTAATGCGAACGCCGAAAATCTCATGCTCATTATTGTAATGCTAAAAATTGAAATTTGTGAAGTAATTAGTACAATGTATGATTGGAATTTGTTACATTATGGCCATATTTTAGATCCCTTAATCCTTCCCCATACCTAAACTTTAAACTAAAAGTTTTATAAACTAAACCTTAATGGCTTCACTTTCTTCATGCAGATTGGAATTTATATTGTCATACTGTTGTTTTGTGGATTAATTATGATATGTATATTTGTGAGATTCAACCTTAGTTGGTCTTTACCCGCATATTTCACTATGGCGTCATTTCGGACTGCTTTCTGGTTTGTCATTTGCCTTCTCTTCCTCCTCAGAGATCACAGTTATCGAGAGCAGCTTCAAAGTGTGTGGAGTAATTCAGGGTTTAGTTAAAGGTTTGTAAAGTCCCATTTGCACAAACCATCCAGATTTCATAACTATTGCAGTAAATGTTTATTTCTTCCGATGTTTTTAATGCTTTCAGGAGATGCCATTTTGACTGATCTAATGATTGACCCGCGCAGTAAAGCTTTAGTGCTGAATGGGAAACCGGGTCATCTGCAGTTCTACTCCCTAATGCGTGACAAGCATCTCTACAATGTGAGTCTGCCTCAGTCAATACTATGATAAAGCTTAGCATTTCTTTGAAATAAGCAAGCATTTGGGGGAAGTATGTACTGGAAAATGTTAGATCACATGATGGTGCGTTAGGTTCATCTTTGTGCGTTCTGCTAACATGGGTAATAAACTTTTGTCACTTGACATGTCAGATGAAATCACATGATCTGTGGGCCCGTCTTCATGTCAAACATTGCTCGTCATGTTTTGTGTAGATTTGTGCATAACATTCTGTCTGTTGCATTCACAGCTGGACATAGTGCAGCAAGAATATATTTATGAAGCGGGTCTGGATCAGTTTGAAGTGGTGAAGGCTGCCTTTGACATAAAAGGGTATTGGCTTGCTACAGTGGAGGAAAGGGGACAAAAGTCCTCCGATCTTGAATTTGTCCTCAAACTATGGGCTTACGATGAAAGAACGCAAAGGTATTCATGCTAGATTGCAGATTTGAATAATGTCAAATATATGATCCATGCAAGAAATGTAGGATTTTGACCAGCGACCTTTGCTATTTCTCATGGTCCACATGCAAATAATGTAAATCATTTTCCGTTTAATTAATACTGTTAGGGGAACAATCGAACATTTTGGCACTGGTCCTTCATCAGTGTTAAAAATAATTATATTCACACCATTTCGTATTATATAACCATGACGTCATCACATAAACCATACATTTATTAGTAAAAATTTTTAAATGTTAAAATTTTAATTAAAAAAAATAACTTCATAAGCAATACCAGAGTATAAATATGCAGTTAAATAAAATTTCAAATAAAAAATTATTGGTAAAAGTAAAAACACACTTCACAGTTTAGAATGTGAGGACTAGTGCAGGTTTATGAAATTATAACAATTTAAAACAGCTGTTTTCTATTTAAATCTTATTTTAAATATTGGGAATCTTTGTGATGGAAAAGCTGAATTTTCAGCAGTCATTACTGCAGTGTCACATGATCCTTCAGAAATCAATCTAATATGTTGATTTGGTGCTTTGAAGCATTCTTGAAAACAGTTGTGCTGCTTAATTATTTTGTGGAAACTAGATACTTTTTTTTCCCTTTAGGATTGTTTGATGAATAGAAAGTTTGAAAGAACAGCATTTGTTTTAAATAGAAATCTTTTGTAACATTTAATGCCTTTAATGTCTGTATTTCTTTTCATTTGTAAAAAAAAAAATTTGACAACACTTGTGTAATTGATTCCATATCGTCTAAATTTCCGTAATTTCTAAACGCATGACTTATTTCTGCTGTACTGTGTATTGTTCTGTCCCATTAGTTTCGTACTGAACACTACCATCACTGGCGCCCACACGGATCGGATTATATCCATGTGCTTCAGCTCTTCTGAGGAGACCACCATGCTGGTGACCACAGCAGAAGACGGCCAGTTCAAAGCATGGTGTCAGGGTGCTGACGCAGACACACAACGTGAGTCAAACCCTTCAGACATTTGCAAAGGTGTTAGTGTTGGATTGAGAAGCCAAACACCAAAGGTCACGAGTCTGAATCCAGACATACCTGTCTCACCGCAATGTTTCCATTTGTGTTTTAGAGGACCAGAGCTTCTGGTCATGTGAGTTTGTGGGCAGCTACCATAACCTGAAGCCCACAAACTGCAGTTTCTCAGCTGATAGCTCTCTCCTGGCGGTGAGCTTCCAAGAAGTCATTACCATATGGAGCCCGGACACCTGGGAGTTGCTCACCACCCTCTGCCAACCACCTGGAGTAGTAAGGTGGTATATGTTGTTTTACCACTCAGGATACTGTATATGTTCCCTGTCTTCAAATCAGTCTGTCCAAACGCTTTCTGATGCGTTTAGAATGGGTTGCACAGGTTTCTTGAGGTCTTTAGATGTGTGTCCCATTCAGAGCAGTGGATTAGCATTCACTAAACTCTTTTCAAACTGTCTGCACAGTCTGAATGGTAGTAACTTAGAATGGTAGTAATTAAGATTTAGATGGTGCCAGGCAAAAATGGGGATTCGGTCCTGCTAAGGAATTGGGCGCAAGCCCAGTCCTGCAGGGTCATCAGGGACACGGTTTCGCTTCAACATTGTGTGTTTGAAAAAAGGAAGTTCATTAGATGAAGCTGGGTTTCATCACAATAAAAAATTCATGGCATTCCTTGTCAACAACTGCTCTCGGTTGTTCCTTCTCTGTGTAACACAAGCAGTAAATTGTGTAGTGTTTTTAAAAATGTTTTTTCGATAAATATCCGTACTGAAATATTTGAAATGGTTTCAGTCTTCTGCAATATTGAGCTTTCTCACTCTCCCTTCTCTCTCCGACAGAAAATGTGTATTTTAATTTAAGTATATTACGCTGCATGTTTTAGAGCTAAGCAATCACAATCCAGTGTTTTCAGCGACTCAGTTGACTGAATGCAGTGAACTCCATCTCTGAGTTTAACATGCATTTGAGAATGCAATGTGTCAGTTACTTATGAAATATTAATTTTTTTATTATAATAATTTTGTAGTAGTATTAGAACTATCAGGCCTGAAGAATCTCAGATTCAGTTGATAAGAAAATACTTTACGTATTTATGGTCAAAAGTAAATAAAATTGCCTTAAATTATGCCTCTAATGGTGTGCCATTTTCCCCCCCTGTATTATCAAAAAATTGTATTGAATCTCAATATTCTAAGGTAATTTATGGAAGTTATAAATAAGGAAGTGTTCACCAAAGCATGTCATCTATTCACCGTCATGAAGATCCAAGTTTCTTTGTGGAACACAAACAGAATGTATTAGTTACTTTTGCTTGCAATTGCAATGAAAGTGCAATTGCAACTCAAAAGTGGTTTGTATGACTTTGTACAACATATCGCAAATGATAAATGATAGCTTTGTGTAAAGAACTGATTGAAATTTAAAGCAGTTATTGACTTTAATCTTCACATCTGCCCTAGCTGTCTTTGGTGCATTGATTAGAAAAGTAGCAATTAGAGGTGTGTGATATACATCGTCTATGATAATATCATAATTGTTGTTTAAACGATAAGCGATTTGACATTGAGTATATCACAAAAACACACCCAGAGACTGCAATTAGACTGCATTAAACAGTCAGTGAGAATGCATATAAATGCCACTTAAGATGCAGTTTCTGTGCCACCTCTGCATTGCAAACACAAATATTGTTGATACTGATTTCATTTGATTGGTAAAAGCCCAAATGTCTTATTATTCTAATACACTGATTAAATGTAAGAATTTGACACAAAAGATGATGCATACATTTAATTAGGTTTAAAATTGGCCTAATAAAGGTAAAAATGCCCATAAAAGGTAAAAATTTAAACGTACTGAAAATGTTCATTTCTGTTACTGCTGCAAACTAAGAATATCTGAAGCTTTGTATATTAATATATATATATGAAGAATATTATAAAAGATTTTGGAGTCTGGGAGTTTAGGAGCTGTCCACAGCAGTCCTAAACCTGTCCAAGTACCAGCACAACAAGATATAGTATTTTGCTGTATTCTGAAGCATGGATTGTTGATATGTAGTTATAGTAATTAGGAACTCCAGCAAGTGCTAAATCTGTTTTGTACAGTATTTCCAATCCTCACACTGATTTCAATGATTTGTTGAGCCATAAGGTCATGGGCGGCTTTGCACCATGTTTGATGTATATTATCAAACACGCACACAAAATGTGATTTTGTAAACCTCAATAAAGGTATAATAGCTCAGAGTATTTATTGCTAATGTTTTTGATACTGTTCATTGGTGTCATATTACAGTTTCTGATTATGAGTAAGGCAACTGATTATCACTCGCTGAGACTAATCTGATGAAATATGTAACTGACATGTGTCTTGCTGATCATGGTGGTCTTAGAATTGGTGAAACTGACTAAAGGCAGCTACTTTGATCCACCAGGGACCTTTGTTTCGGCCGATTAAGCTGCTCCAAATACTTGATTGCCACGACCACCAGAAACCTTCTCTGCTGCTGGAATCTCCTCACTTGTGCATGTAAGTAGTCATTAATATTGGTTCATATTTCATATTTGCAGTTTCCAGTTCCCCCAAGAATGAACATTATCATTATTTACTCAGCCGCAAGTTATTTAAAACAAGCCATAAGATATAATTTTTTCAGTCGAGCACAAAAAAAAAATTTAATTCTGTAGCTTCGCTTTTCATACAGTAACATTTCATAGCAAACATGGACTGTCCAGCTCAAAAAAAAAATGCTAATTTTGAATCTGAACCTGTCATATTAAGTTTTATTTATAAAGTGCCTTTCCCAAACTCAAGGTCACTGTATGAGGAGAAAATACATAAACACGTAACTATAATATGTCTGTCACATTATAATAACCCAGTTGTGGACCAATTTGATGGTACTTTCATGGGCTTCTTGGTTCTTTTTAAGAACTTAACAGCATTTTTGGGTGAACATCTCTTGGGTAACTAGGCTAGCACAGTCTGGTTTTATTCACTGTTTGGTTTTGCAAGGTCAGTTTTATTTAATGTCAAATCTCTTTCATTCACAGTGGAGTGGAGCACATCTGTGGAAGTTTCCAAGCTGCAGCCGGACCCCTTGTCAGAAAATGTGGCTGCTTTTTCATACCAGTCTAAACATACAGACCGTAAGTGTTTGAAAGGCAAGACACTTTCTGAATCTCTTTTGGTTAGCAGTACATTTAGAAGTAAACTGTATTAGTTTCTTTAATGTATCAGACTTATGCACAAACTAGTTTTAATGTGTTTTCTGGTCTCTATACAGTGTTTGTTTTCAAACCTAGCGAGCCGAGGCCTCTGTTCACCCATAAGAACGTGTGCTCAGAGAAGATACATCGTGCCGTCTTTGTGCCTGGAGAAGAGCCATTGAACAATTGTGAAGAAAGTTCTCAGTGGCTCAACAGATCTCAACTGTACTTCCTCACCCAAAGCATGGTATTTCAGTGATATTTGTAATCACAATGGCCTAAAAACACATAATTGCATAACCGTAGGACAGTCCATTTGTTGGTGTTGTTTTTTTTTTTTTAATGTTTGTTAGTTCCTACACCAATTGGAAACCTAGACTGATTTTAAAATATAGTTTTTAACTCTGAAAAAGAAATGAACATTAATATAATTTTTATTTTACAAATTGTTTTTTTTTTATATTATAATTTTAGGTAAAGTTTTTTTAGAAAAATTTACTTAAAAATTATGAAGTATAATACATGATACATTTATTTATTTTATTAAATATTTAAAAAGATATAATTAAGATACAGTAAATGATAATAAAAAAAGGTGTATTTCATGAGTAGATACGGATTAAATGTCTTTGTAACAGCATAATTGTAAACCCAACTGCATTTACTGGTGGAGCGGGGATCCTGTAAATATGTTCTAATGCTATAGTGTCCATACTGTGTTCAATTCTCAGGATTTATTGACCTTCAGCACAGCAACAGAGGAGGACAGAATGTTGTCTTCAAGTAAACGGGTACAGTTTTCTCTTACACCATCCTTATTCTCATTAATTTTGAAGACCCCCCCCCCCAAAAAGTAACTTCACGGTGTCTTGGTACAAGCTTGTCATTGATGACAGCGTGGCGGTAACAAGTGTTACTGCTGTGGGCAAACACAGACAACAGCAGCAGAAACTCAACCCACGTCCATCCAGCAGCTGACAAACCCCAAACAGCCACGGGGATCCGTTACCATTACAGAGAAGTCATCTTCAAGTAGGCTGGCTATTAGTGATATGTTTCAGAAAAGATCATGCGACACTGAAGACTGGCTGCTGAAAATTCCGCTATTTCGCAATATTACTGTTTTTACTGTAAAAAATATACTTGTGTGTGTATTTAAGTGTTTATTCTTTTGTAATGTCTTTTTTTTTTTTAGTTGTTACACACACCAGCTCATGTTCTACCTGCTGCGTCAGTCCTGTGCTCAATGTTTGTCAGTTCCCTCCTGATCTCCAACACTGGAGTCCGGCAAGACCCCCTCAGGTTCTTTGTTCACATGCACAATATACATTTCCTTTGAAAGTTAACCAGAGTTAACTGGCTTACTTCTCAGTTTCCCTTCCCTTCCCCCCCCCCCTTCCCCCCCACCCACCCCATCCCCACCCCCCCCCCCCCCCCCCCCCACCCCCCCCCGAGATGCTTCTGTACTGCAAGCATAATGTTATATTTTTTCCTTTTGCTTTTTCTGGCACTCTTACAGGGAAATGGAATCTTCCGAGCAGGAAATGAACAGTGAGAAAGAGGAAGAGCACTCTGAGGAGGAAATGGAGGCATGTGATAGTCAGCAGGACCTCAGAGCTCAGGGTTCAGTGGATGAGGTGACGCCGAAGCTTTCTAAAGCACAAGAGAGGGAATTGAAGAGGATCAGAAAGACTGACTTTAGTTGGATGACTGGCCTCATTGACTCCAAACCATGATGGAGCAATTTCACAGTCCTGTTTGTGTTTTTGTTTATTCTTGCTTTAGATCCAGACATTAGTTTTTTCGGACTGCAGCATCCCATTAGTGCTTTGATAAGTGATTCCATTTGGAACAACAAGGACAGCAATGTTATTTTGTAACTCTGAATGTTAGTAAAATGTTCATCCCATTTGCATCAACAGTAATTTATAAAGAACTTTTTGAACAATGTACTGTGACGTTGAATTTATTTCAGTATATTTGTGCATTTTAATGTTAAGTTATTCCAATTAAAGTATATAAACACCCTTGAATCGGGATACATTTACTTGAGGCAAAGTGAACATATGAAGTCTTGTTTTCTGAGAAACTGAAGAAAATAACTTCATGCTTAAAGCAAGATCAAATATCTGTCAATGGGGTATGTAAGCTTGTTTTCCTGTTGAATTAAGTTGATTTTTCTGAGACCGTTGGCAATTTAAACTTTTATTTTTTTATTTTTTTTATTTTTTTACAATGTCTCATAAAACAAGACGACTTGTCATTTTGTTTCTCAAGTCAATGTATACAGATTGCACTGGAAAACTAGACCAAATTACTGAGGAATAACATCAGCTTTTTGCTGTGTGATCCAAAGGTACAGTAAAAGTTATTGGTTTTAAAAGATCTGAAATTATTCAGAATACTATATATATATATATTTTACTATTAAGAGGTCCAAAGAGGAAAAAAGGGGTTTACAGCATAAAAACAGAAGTGTAATCTGCTTAATAATAACCCCAAAAATAAAAAGTTTTTAATTTAATTGCAATTTTATTTTTGTTTTTCTGAGCAAAAAATAAATATTTTTCCCTGATTTACAGAAGAGACACACTAAAATGTCATTCAGTGTAACAATCTTGTCAGGCATATTTACAACAAAAATCAATTTATGGCATATTAAAAAACTAATTACTTTCACCCCAAATACTAATTAGTTGTAATTTTTAAAATTTGCCACTATCCTAGGTTTTGCCCATTTGTCGGTAAGAATTTTTTTGCTCCTTTAAAACACAATCAAATTTAATATATGCTCCCTTATACCTTTTATATATTTTATGTACACGTCAGAATAAGCATGTTGTTTGAATTTTTACATAAATATTGTGTTACACTGAATGACAATGTAACATTATTTCAAACAAATTTTGACATTTTATTCTCCAAAAACTTATTTGAAACCTTAAAAGGAGACACTTTACTTACATTTAATGTGCTTTCTATGGACAAAATCACTTTTGAAAATGTATTTTGATGTGGACATCTTAATGTCTTTGACTCATATATAGTTTTCTAGTGGTAACATCTCAAGTTACTTTAATTCAGTTGTTATTCTCTTTCTGTGTACTAATGTAATCTACAGACATGGTAAACAATGTCACTGGCATGTAATCAGGTTGTTCTTTGTCTTTGCTTCTCATGCAAGCCAAGATGAACTCTTTTAGTTGGCGCATTAACCAAAAAAGTCTGAAAGGGCCTTTTAGAGAAAATTACCAGCAAACCCTTCTGAGGAATGTGACCCTGTCCTATTGTCGCTGGATGTGTTCCAGCTCCTCCCGGTTCACAGTCGACCTCTTGAAATCATCTCTCTACTTATTTCAAATCACTCAAACATTGCATTTGGGTACAAATCTGTTTATTTCGGTTGAAGTGAGATACGGTACAAGTCTTGAGTTGTATATTCCCCCTGCAGTGTTGTGTGAACCACAATTATCGCAAGTATACCACACAACAGGAGTATGCTCCCATAAAAAATAATGTACATTCTTGCATTACATTCAACTGGGTTTTAAGCACATTTTTTTGCATTTTGCATTCTGTGTGGTGTTACATAGGAGGACAAAACTGAATTCAAATAAAACTAGTCAACACGAGAATATAAATTTTTTTTTACAGATGTAAATACGGCTTCACATTCATAGAAAGACAGTATGCACTGAAGAAATTAAGTGTTTAAAAACTGACAGTATGTTCGTAAGGGCCTCATGAAACAATCCTGGCATGTTAAAAATGCTTGCCTAACAAGTGAAGTAAACCATCAGTGACTTGGCACCTGTGTTTGTGACCAGCTGCACTTCAAACCAGCCATCCACACTGGACTCAATAATCTCTTCTCTGTTCTGTGCATATGGTAGATTCCCGCTGGTGTCCAACAGCAATATTACACAACTATTACAAAATACTTCATATATATGTCGAGCCAGCTGTGGTTGTCAAAAGGATGTACCTGAACGATTGTAGCTTTTGTGGCTCTTAGGCAGGTCTTTAATGTTTACTTTGTGCTGTCTAGATTAGCATTTGATTTGAATGAAGGGAAAACAGGTGTGTCATCACTTACAGAGCAGTAAAAATCATTAGGTTGTTTGAGTTATTAGCTAGTTCTAAAATCCCAATTTTGTTGTGATTTTGAAGCAGATATGAAATCTTGTAAAAAAAAATCCTGTGTTAATGCAGGACTGCTACTATTTTGTGCAAATGTCTTAATACCCTGAAGTGTCTTGTTGCGCTAATTATTTTGTAATGGAAAAAGTATAATCATGTAAAGTGCTTGTGTAACAATCTTTGCAAAAAGAATTATGTGCTAAAATCACTTTCAAATCAAACAGGACAAAAACAAATCTAGTGCTAAAAACTCTAGTTGCAATGGGTTGAGTGTATCAGGGCCTAAATCTCACACCAATAATATTCAGAATGTTTAACATAAGAAAACGGCTGTAATTCCCTCACTTCCACATGGTGAAAAAAATCCACTTTGGTTACATGTACAAACCGTATATGTCTGCTGAGATACAGAATACTGACTGCATGTATATAAATATATAAGCATTCCTGAATTAATAACTAGCACACTCCAAATAACTATCGAAGAGACTTTAACCATGGCTTGCAAAAAGCATTGAGGGACAAGCATTACAAAACTATACTATCTTAAGTAGAGCACCTTGTTAAACTTATATACCTAGTCTGAAGGTTAACTATGACCATAAAGTCGAAAAACTAATAAAATACGTAAAAGTAGAATAAATATGCCCATTTTTGCTTTGGAGCTTTTACAAAAGTAATTAAAGCATGTATAACCCATAAGAACCATAGTTCCTGTTCTTTCCCCCTATGATTACTTCTCAGGCAATTTTACAGCACCTTGAACAAAATGTATGATTGAGGGAAGTAATGTATGCTTTTTTGACATATTTCTATTCTAAGCTACGCTAAGGAGAGCTCCTTCTCGCCTTTGTTATTTTGGCTAATGGCAAAGACTATATACTCAATGCACAAGCAGCAAAAGCATGCATGTTAGTAAAACAGATGGAACAGGTTCCTGGCGAGGTTCTCGAAGAACACAGCATGCCATACTCTAGCAGAAATTGGCCTACGGTCTCTTTAAAAGTTATACAGAGTTGGGAAGTGAGGGAATATTGGGATCTGGCTTCTGCTCAGGTGAACAGAACTGGAAGAGTCTACTCCGGAGGCTTTTATAGGCAAACCTGAAATACATCATATGTCCCATCGCAACAAAGGAAACCGAGATGATCACGAGAAGGCCGAAGGCCTCTGGATTTGGTGCAAGGATGACCATGATGAAGTGTAGGAGATCAAGAAGATAGTTCATGGAGTTCTGGACGCCGTTGATGACGCCTCTCTCGGATTCAATCACATTCTCTTGGATCAGCTGGGTCACGGTCAAATCAAAGGACCAAAGACCTGAAAGCAATTCAGGGAAATCAATTAAAACATAATGCATCAATACGCAATTATCACAAACATGCCTTGTTGGTTTTGGCCTCAAAGGTTGGCTTTATAACTTTCAGGTGATACAGATATCATCATCTTCCCCTTGAAGATAACAGAAAATAATGACTAAAACTATTTCTATTGTTTGCTGTTGGTTGCTCATTTACTCACCAATTCTAGCAGCAATGACACCGGCGAAAAGAAGACTGACAGACATGTAGGACTCTACTTGCGGGGCTTCCTCAAAAACAGTGGCGTTAATCTGGATCTGTGGTTTAATTGTAGGAACAAGAGTAGGACTCTCACGCAGCGAGCCGCTGTCTCCAAACAGATGCTTTATGACCTCGTCGAAGGGTGAGACGCTGAGATCGAAAGGGCTGCCAGGAGCAAAGACAGATGCTACGCAGAGCATGAGGCAAGACAGTTGGGCGACTCCAGCGATGAAGCCGGTTCTGATCAGGCCACACTTCTTTCTGATCCAGGTGAAGGCCACCGTTCCACAGATTCCAAATATAGCTGAAGCTCCCATGAGGAGACTGAGCACGGAGCCGTTCAGGCCCTGAGTGTACGCATAGCCTGTGGTGATGCAGTCGAAGCCCAGAACGGTCATGTAGAGGAAAGACAGAGACATGCCAGCAAAGAAGATGGACTGGTTGTAGTAGGCCACCCAGCCATCCTTAAAAGTGCGGATGGGTTCTGTCATTTGGTAGCAGCAACTGGTGTTCTTCTTCACCTCAGCAGATTCATTCATCAGCTGGGAGCCTTCAACTGGACTTTCATTATTTCCAATCTCTGCAACAGGGAAAACCGCAAAAGTAAAGAGTTTTTGTTTTGTTTTTTAGCAAATGATTAGTGAAAAGGTGCTTAAATCTTCAAAAATTTGTCAAAAATGGAAGAAATAACTAATCCAGAATGGGAAATAACAGGCTAGTAACAGGGTTTCAGATTTACCCTGAACAAATGCTGGTTTATGGTTAGTAAAAAAATAAATCTTTAAAAAACTTTAGTAATACGGTTAGATGGTTGAGCTTGACAAGTGCAGTGAACACTACAGTTTGAGAGACTTATTGATTAAATATATTATTATCTTCCAGGGTGTCACAAATTTAAAGAATGTACATTTTTTGTAATGGGAGAAAACCAACAGGTAACGGGGTTGTGCACAAAGTGGAGCAGGTGAAAATTTGTATTTTAAGGCAGATCAATATTGCATACTTCTTATGTTGTCTTAATCTTATGTTAGATAATAGTCTAACATATTCAAATGTGCTCACAACAAAAATCACTTTTTACTGTCATACTAAAAAAAAAAAAAGTATTGGGACTCTATTTGTGGAAAGTGCCAGAAGAGTTTGGGTGGTATTACAAACCTTTTTGTACGTTGAGATGCTTCAGCTCTTGGTCATCAGTGTCCTTCTGTCCTGCCTTGAAGGCAAGTGCTGGAGTCTTCTGATAAACTTTCCGAAGCAGGAAGTACTCCAAGCACATGGAGAACACATTCCAACCCGAGATAAAACCACAGCCGATGAAATGGGAGCCGAATGCCATGATCTGGCCCACAAGCATTGGAGCCAGAATGTTGGTTAACTGGTCGATTATTCTTACAGTTGCGTTCATATCTAACAAAATAGAAATATAGAAAACAATAGGGAGTACAGTACAGGAAAATAGGATATATTCTGTTATTATATATATATATATAGAGAGAGAGAGATACAGTACAAGTGATTCTGTAAATTATGGATTCTGCAAGATGTTTTCAATGTTTTTGAAAAAAAGGCTCTTATGCTCACCAAAGCTGCATTTACTTCATAAAAATACAGTAAAAACAGTAATATTGTAAAATATTATTGCAATATAAAATAATTGTTTTCTATTGTAATATATTTTAAAATGTAATATATTCCTGTGATGGTAAAGCTGAATTTTCATATTATGTTGATTTGATGCTCAGGAAACATTTCTTATTATCAATATTGAGAACAGTTGTGACACTTCATTGAAAAAAAGTCATACTGCCCTTATTACTTTTGAATGGTAATGTTTATCTCTATATAATATACATATTGGCTATGTGCTAACTTTCATGCACTTTCACTGCAGGTTAATGGGTTCACTGGGTACATTGAGAGTCATAAGGACTGACAGCTGATGCAAGCACTCTATACAGATAAGATGATTGATGGAGAAAGAGCTGTAATGTATTTTATGAGTTTCCTCGACTAGGTGAGATGAGTTTTATAGACAATACAGTGGTTGAAAAACGTTAAATAAAAATTAAATAACAAAAAAATATATACAAATACAAAATTATACACAAAATTCAAAATGATTTTACTACAGTATGTTTGTTTTTAGATTTACGACAGCAGATTCATTGGTCAAAATAAAGACAAATTGATCTGGACAATTTTCCGTTATCAAACTTTTAGTGGAATACGTCTATTGTTAATGCGATGTGTTAACTCTGCTAGGAACTGACTTTATAAATATTGAAATATCTTCAATAAACGCTTAAAACCACCATGAGACTAGTTGGTTAAAATTAACTTGATATTTTGTTATGTAATGGGATGAAATTCATACATTTTAAGTTTTGTCCAAATACGTTTGGGGCCATTATAATGAAGGTTGAAGAAGGTGAGACATTCTGAATCCTGACCTGCCAATTTGCTCCGATCATCTCCAGCCACAACCACAACCCAGTCCCTCTGGATGGTGATGGACATAGCTGTGCTGGCCAAGTTAGCGATGTTAGCAATGGTGATGACCAAAATGTAGCATGATGTCTGCAATGACAACGAACATGTAATTAAAAAATATGTCACTGTGTCCAAAATAGTAGCAAATATTGTTATTTGTTGTTAGTCCACTGACATAAAAAGCATGACTTGATATTCAGGAACAGTCCAGAACAACAACAAAAAAAACAAGCCCCATTTTGTCTGCTGTATGGATTCTCCACCTCAGTGACACCGGGACAAAAAGCAGGTTTTGTTTGTTATTGTATATGTTAAGTTAAAGCTTTCCAGCCCTATTGAGCAAGCAACATGCTTTCTGCTCACATGACATCCCTGGATTCTGCTGACAGCAGGTCAACAGTTTGTTATCAAGGTGTCATGTTTCAGTAGCAAGAACTTAAGTTGAGTCCATGCAGAATAAATAAGGGAGCTCTATGTTTTAGACAACATTACCTCCTATATAGGTCAGAAATGATTGAGAAGCTTGACATAACTCTGAATATCCTGTTATAAGGAGATTGTTTGCCACTGCCAGCTATGAAGAAAAACCTTTTTTCAAACATTTTAAATAGCGAGGCACGTTTAGAATGAAACTATTTGCATAAAACTGGAGCAAGAACAAAACTGGAGGCCACCAAGAACTGCAGCAAGAAGGTTCTGCTTTTGAAAAATGAAGACTTTCTTTATTAGTATTTACTAGGAAGCAAACTGTCACGTCTTTTTAAATACTCACAAGCAACCATCCACTGTACATGATAGTAAGCTGTTCTTTAAACTGGAAAACGGCCATCAGAAGGACACCACAGAGAATGACAGCACTGTTCTGGACAACCAAAGATGTCTGTGCCACTGAAATTGAGAAAGAAAAAGATTCAAATTGCATTTAGCAAAAAAAAAAAGTTTAAATTAATTGGCAAATGAGAAGTGATGCATGCGCTCAGTAATGTGTCATTTCCAATAATTCTGCATGCTCTGGTTTTTTGGAGCTTTGCCATGTTTACCTTTCAGTCTGGGGTTTTTGTCCACCCAATCACCATAATAGCGCCCAGTAAGAGGACAGACCCCGCAACCACCAGTCCATACACAGCTGTCAGGAGTAAACTATTGCCATACAACTCCACCAAAACACAGCACACGCAAATTCCAATCCTATCCCCCTGTAACTAATGCACACTGCCCCTTCAGTCAAAAATTATAGGGATCCATACAAAAAAATAGGTATAAGTATTTTAATAGCACATATTATCACGCCACACAACACAACACACATTGTATATATATAAATATATATATATATATGGGTAACCACTTCACAATAAGGTCATTAGTTTTTTTTTTTAAACATTATTAATGTTTACTAACATACTAACCATGAGCAATACTTTGTTACTTATTTACTAATCTCGCTCCCGGTAGTTTTACTAAAAATACAGATGTTTCAGTGTTTTTCATGTTAGTTTCACAGTGCATTAACTAATGTTACAGATTTTAATAATTATTAGTAAATGTTGAAATTAATTAACAAGATTAATAACGATGTATACGTGCAGTTTCATTATTGTTCAGTGTTAACTAATGTAGTAACTAATGAACCCTTATTGTAAAGTGTTCCAGATAAGAATAGCGCCATAACTTCGTGTATATAGGAATGTATATATGTGTGTGGTACATATAATAATATATATATCAGTATATATATACAACCACATTTATACATCTGTTACCACGTTTAATATAGATATGTTTTTGGAGTAAAGTTATTGCATTTCTGACTTCAAACGTCACTGTGCTGTGATGAAGAGATGTGCTAATAAATTTCGTAACATGGCCAATACTTAGTTAGGTTTTTTGGTTAGTACAACTTATTAGAATTTTACACAGACAAGGAATTAGTTTTTATGAAAAATTTGAATTTCCCTGATATTTAGACAAAAATAGGGAATTCTGGAGAGTTTCACCCTTCAGTGCTGCTAAAATGTAGGCAAAAAGTATTAAGAGACACAATCAAAATAATTTTAATTTAATTTAATCTGTCGCTAAGCATATAGCGATTTTATGTGTGTTTGTGTGTTTGTGTGTGGTGTGTAAAAAATCTAAAATACAATCAAACTAAATAATATGAATAAAATGCAATAGCAAATATAATGACATGTATGCAACATATGCAAATAAATATATATACTAGGTCCCTGTTCTTCAAAGAAGAACGATCTGTCAAAAACAGATCCTAATGCAAAGAGACTCTTACCCATGTTGACAAGGCATGTCCAAGGTAAATGAGGAATTTCGCAGACTTGAAGAATTCGCTAAATCTTTCTGAAGAGACAGAAATGCAAGTGCAAGGTTATTTATTATTTTCTTCTTATACCTCCCAGCATTCTACTGCAGACGAATTCGTAAACCACTTACCACAGCAGGGTTTTTTAGATGCAGTTCTGTCCATTGTGCGTTGAATATCGATTGTATTTGTTCGGTTGTATTTGTCAGGATTTTAGTACCTTTGTATTGTTCGGGTTCAACGGCAAAAGTAAATCCTCACTGCAAATATTTCCTGCGCAAAAACACGAATATTTCCCTTCTCTCCTCTCCAAACTTAGCTATCACTGTAGCTGAAGTTGGAGAGAAATAACCCCTTCAAGAACGACTAAAAGTGTAAAAACATATAATTCCCGAAAGGGCTCGCGGACGCAGCCGAGCACCGTGTTCACCACACAGCCCGTCAGCCAGCCTGCTGATAATATAGCGATAATAGACTCCGCCCCTTTTGCGCTCAACAAAGACAGAACCAGAAAGAATGTTTCTCGAGCTTGTTTAACAAGGTCAAAGTCATGATTCTGATCCACTTAATGGATTTGCAAAATACAGCTAAAATAAAAATATAAAGAGCTAATGTATAAAGTCTATACATCTTGTTATAGGGGAGACGGGGCTAGTTGTCACAAACGCTTGTTTCTTCAGAAGTGCCTTCTACATGATTTCAAACACCTAGTTTAATCCCCTGTTAAATTATGTTTTTGTGAATTCCGTCCTTCAAAGTAAAATTTCATACTGCCACATTTGACATATGCTATAGCTGTTGGTTAAGTGAACAAACTGTAAGCACAATAGCATAGACTACATTAAAATAAGGGTCAACAATATAATAAAGTTATTGGGGCATGTTGTCACAAAATGTAAGCATGTTCAGTCTTTTCATGGGTAATGGAAGAAATGTTTGATTCATATTTAAGTAATTATTAATAGTAGCATTATTACTTTTTGTTTGATGTGTGACAACTCGCCAGACTCTCCTACATATACAATTTTACTACATAATACACTTTTTTTGTGTCTTTTAAATTATACAGGCCTATATATCTTATTAGCTATCATTCAGTTGGTATACCATTAAAAACCCATATCAGTATCAACACTAGCATCAGACAATCTCTTTATGTGTCAGCATGACCCACTTTGATGGGTGTTCTGTTGGACTCAAGGACCTAAAAGGTGCACAGTACATCTCTGTCATTTGGAAATTTTGCAACATAGGCCTTTGCAACTCCTAAGTAGAGTTGACATAAAATCAGTGTAAACATTTTATTAAATACCAAGCATCTAGTTCAGGGGTCTCCAAACTCGGTCCTGGAGGGCCGGTGTCCTGCAGAGTTTAGCTCCAACCCTAATAAGCTCTTACTAGGCATACTAGAAACTTCCAGGCATAAAATATAGATAGATAGATAGATAGATAGATAGATAGATAGATAGATAGTTTGATTTTATTTTCAACATTCACAATCAGCCCTGGAAGTTTTCTTTTTTCGCTGTACTGAGTTGCACTTTGGATCATTGACAGCTATTTCCCAACAGCTTGGCAGTGAATGGCTCTTCCCAATAGTATCCAGATTTATTCTATTCGGGCCCGTACTTAGTGTCAGTATTAACACACAGCAGTTTTGAGCACACAAACAAACATAATGTAAAATATTAGAAAAACACCCAAAAGCTACGGTTATTATAAAGTTATGTATGTCCAGGAATGTGTTTTTGCCTTCTGCTTTTGGTTTGAAGGAAAGTTGCTTTATTACACACTCACTTCTTCAACCCAATTATTGCCTAACCACGAGAGGCTCAAAAGAGTGCTTTTCAGTCGTTTGATAGCCTGAGTGGATGTTTTTCATTTAACATTGGCTATGCAGAAGCTTGTAGCATGTTTTTTTTTTATATCTGTTTGTATCTTCATATTTTTTTGATACGATAATGCATAAAAAGTGAAGTAATGCTTTGCTCGGTTTGGTTATTTTTAAGTAATAACATGATGCAATGATGAATCACATTTACAAACACATAACAAACAGAAAGGATTGTGTCGTTATACCTCTTTGTTAGGGGTTCTCATATTTGTTTTTCTGCAGAATTTGCATGACAAAGCAACATCTAATGGTTTGGGCTTGATTAAAAAGTCTGACGATTAGGAAGCATCCGATTAACACAAGGCTCAAAGCTAAGTCATGCTTCACGCAGAACCATCCTATCCACAGAAATTTGAGACATGAAACCAGATTACTCAGATCACAGACTTGGTATTGTTCTCTATCACTCTGTTGGTCTCATAACACGACAATGAGCTTTACACCTTGCTTGATCATATCCTTTACATCTACATTGAATCAAATGGGGTTTTCTTTTATCTGACAAATCGGTAGAGGAACATATTCCAACATATTTAGTAACCGTGGATATTGACAATTTTCTTCTGATAAGGATCCAAACTTTACACAGGTGTCTAGAATCAATACAGGAGTACGTAGAGTTCGCTTACAGCCATAACCATGACTGAACCCAAACAAACTAGTGTGTTTGTGATATTAGAGGTGGAAACACACAAGTAAACATTGTCCATATGATTTAACACTTAAGCCTTTTCATGGGTGACCACACATTTCAACAGAACTGTACAACATGGGGGATAATGCACAATCAACAGGACCACAAACACAAACACTGTAATTCAGTAAATGCAGGGTTTCAGTGTCATGAATGAGGTTAGAAGTTTACGAAACAGGAGAGTGGGATCTAACTATTAAAAATAAGAATGATTACCAAAACCAATGGATTCTATGTTTAGAGCAACAGGCAACAGATTAAAATGACTTATAGGTGCTTGCTTTTAATATCTGAATAATTAAGTGCATGTCGAGAGTGCACTTGAGATGACTCAAATCTTAAAATAGTTTTAAATCTGCCAGTTCAATGCGTCAGACCGTTTTTGATCAGACAATAGGTTTTGTTTTGTTTTTGTTCTTTGTATTGAACATCGACAGAGAATCATGAAGAATGAAAAAAGCTTGATCTGATTAACAATCATAGGTAGTGTCAGCTAGAGGGGTATTTTTTAGGGGGACCAAATGTTCACGTTTTCCAGGGTACAAGACACCAAAAACTGGGACTGTCCCTAACTAAACAATTACACTTTCAACAATTATAATTTATATTAAAATTATAATTACAGATCCACTTCCAAAAGCACAACCATAAAATAATATTTGAAAAAAGATGTAATTATTGTATAGAGTATATTCACGGTTTGTGAAAATAAAAATAGTTAGAAAATATTAATATTTGTTAAATACAATTTTATCTGATATTTATTTATTTATTTTAATTTTTGCAATGCATTTTTGTAAAGTCATATTTTTGTTAAAAGATAAATACTGTTTCGATCTGTTTGCGATTTGCAGTGGTTGCTATTTAATATTTTTCATTGTGGGATTTTTGATAAATGATATTAAAAAGTTGAATTAACAAAGCTGTATTAACGATGAATAATTATAACAGTATATGGAACCCACAACATTTAAAAAACAAAAACATACAAAAATATATTATCCTTGTTTTTTGAGGCGTAGATAATCACAAGTGAGATTTCAGAGATATTTTAAATGCCTCCATTTGAGCAATCTGGTCACCTTAGTCTTTTAAAATACCTTTTACGTATTTGACAGATCCTGGAAATATGTTGATTTAATCATCTTAATCAAAACTAAATCACAAAAGTCTTTTGTCTCAATATACATGTGATCATTTCAGGGATGCTCTCCAGTTACAGGGCTACAAAAACGTTTGGATAAGTAAATGTCACATACGCTGAGTTACGATATCATGTTCATTTTTTAATCCCCCCTCAAGTATGGTAGGATATCAGATAGGATCATATAAGATAATATAGACATCAGCTGTTTTGGTAATGAAAAAATTCTAATAGTGGGTCCCTGCCCTGGGTGTGAAATATTCTAAAATCTGCTTGAATGCATATTACTATATATTGATCTATATTGTCAATACATGTGTATATATACATTTCAGGGATGTGTTACAAAACCTTTTGCCATCACAAGCGATGGTCTCATGGATTTAGGATTGTGGCATGTTGGCTATTTAGTATTGTCGGAGAGAAAAAAAACCCCTAAAGGCTCCATTGTACACTAAATACTACTTGTATCCGATGGGATGCAACATTTTTACAGTAAGACAGTAAAATCTTGTCAGCTTAGACTGCTTTTGAAGGTTAAAGTGCAAACAATGTGCTTTGACACGTTTTGAGCAAAACTCTCCTGTTACAGTGCAACAAAATATTTGGATAAGATGTTGCATACAAGAGTTATGATATCATGTTAATTTTTTTAACCCCCCTTAAGTGGTGTAGGACATCAGAAAGGATAGGCCTAGTATCAGATCATAACAGCTCCATTTAGGAGCCAGCTTTTACTTTGCAACAAAAATATTTGGATGTGGTGTCACTAAATTATTATATGAATTCCTTTTTTTGTCCACTTTCAAGTATGGTAGGGAATCAGATCGGATAGTATCAGATTATGTCAGTTTCCGACAAATATCAGCTGTTTGGTGGTGAAACACTTTTTGTATTACCTATGTGAGCTGTTATTTTTGACAATACAGTCTATTTTTCTAGACACATTGCCAGTATAAGAGTTCGATAACGTAACATAAGGGATTGTTGTGAGGGAGGGGGGAGGGGCTTCGTAATGATTTCGTAATAAACACTTACGTGACGTACTTTTAAAGCGTCGCTGTCTACTCTCCCGCATACGTCATTTGTGTTCGACGAACGAGCGGCTTGCATGTGGAAATGTTTCCTTGAATCATCCGAAGCGTTTTGATATAAAATGTCCTCTAAAAACAGCCAGCGAACGGAACCTGGAGCTCAAGAAGAACGTGCACAAAAAGAGGAGCTGGACATGAAGGTTTCCTATCAAAAATACTCTGTATAGCCTACATAATGTCATAATCATAACTTTATGTAAAATGGTCACAATTGCAGTACGTTTAGCACATTTAGTAGTAATTTATGCGTTTAATTCATGTTTACAAACCTTTACGATGCATTCACAGATAAAAGAGCAAAAGATTGTCGTTGACGAGTTGAGCAATTTGAAGAAAAACAGGGTATGTATGTCTTCTTGTTATATTAATTATTCTGTCGTATGGTTAATTATTCTGTCATATGGGTCATTCTACATTTGAAGTAGCAGATGCTGTCATTCAATTATAGATGACAAAAACAAACTGCAGTTTTCACAGCTCCTATAGAAGACCATATGTATCATATATTATGAAAAACACTTTAAACCATAACCTGTAATGGTATAATCAATAATCTTGGAAATCAATATTTCCAATTATTTTAAAGTTTATTCATTTTGAAAGAAGGAGAGTATGCTTGTCACTGCTTCATCATACTCCATAATACTTAATAATAATAAAAAGGCCAGTGTTTTGGAAAACACTTCAGATAATACAGTGTCATGTTTTTCTTGAGGATAATGCTTTTATTTAGCATGTAATTACATGTAAGAGGTATCAACGTGTACCTCAAGGTCAGTGGTCTTCTCATGGCATACTTTTAGATGAAGAGGATAGGACTTAGTTTCGTTTTTGAAGAATTATAATGACTCCTGTGTTTAGACTATGTAGATTTGTTAGTATATCATAAGCTTATTCTTACAGAGAGTGTACACCCAGCAGCCCAACAGTGATATATTCTTCCTGGCAGACAAAGGAGAGACCCTTAGCGCTTGTAAAGGTAAGATTCATAAATAATGAATCATAAATGATAAATAATAATTGTACCATTGGAGTGCTTCATCATATGACCATCATCTTGTCTCTTATAGAGGATCTGGATAATATGAGAAAAGAATATTAAGATATATAGTGCCTTGAGATCATGTGCGGTATCTGCTGCGTGGTCAGTTTGACCACACCGCGTAATCCACTGGATAAGCATGTCCATGAAAATCTCAAACACAGAGGGCCCAACTCTAGCCATGACATTACAGAAACAATCTCAAACTGCAGTCTCCTTTTCTCTGCACATGTGCTTCATATGAGAGGTTGCCTGACACCTCAGCCTCTTCAAGATGACAATGGAAACATGCTTCTCTGGAACGGAGAGGTATTTGGTGGTCTGAGAGTAGATCAGGGAGAAAATGACACCAAAGTTGTTCTCCATCACCTGTCAATGGCACAGTGCACCTCAGATATGCTATCTTTACTATCACAACTCAAAGGACCCTGGGCCTTTATATATTACCAAAAAGTAGAGCACTGTATCTGGTTTGGGAGAGACTTTTTTGGAAGAAGAAGTCTGCTTTGGAAATTCGATCCTGAAGGAAAGTCTTTCACACTTTCATCAGTTGCTTCCCTGCCAGTAGATAATATTCAGTCGCAATGGCAGGAAGTACCACCTATTGGAATTTACAGGTTTGACCTAACAGACTCTTCACCTTTAGGTCCAGTTGTATTTGAACTTTATCCATGGGTTTTCGACAGTGGCGAAGAGCCAAATAAAAGCCCGGAATTGAAATTCGAAGGTCTCCACAGATCTGTCTCTGTAAATAGTTCTGGACTTTACCTGACCTCTCCTATTTGTCCAATGAACACATCCATTTCATCATTTACAACTGAACAAGATCAGAATATTTCTCAAACCTCTGTTGAAATTCTGAAAGAATTCCTAACAGACTCTAAAAAGAAAGCAATGGTTAGCGCGCTCATTGACATTCTAAGTGAGGCAGTCCGTAAGAGAGTTCAGTACCTACCTGCTCAAGATGAAATGGTGACCCCCAATCATATGAAGGCTGATATTGCCATTCTTTTCTCTGGGGGAATTGATTCAATGATATTAGCTGCCCTTGCTGATAGGCACATCCCTGCAGACAAACCCATTGACCTGCTCAATGTTGCTTTCAAAATCCAAGAAGGAAAAAAGCCTCCCAAGTCTTTGAAGAAAGGGAAAAATAAGAAGAAAGACTGTGATGCTGATGAAACCCAATCAGATCAACAGAGCTTTAACTGCTTTGATGTGCCAGACAGAATAACCGGTAGAGCTGGTCTGCAAGAACTAAAAAACCTCAGTCCAAAGCGCCAATGGAACTTTATCGAAATTAACATAACTCAAGAGGAGCTTAAAGAAATGCGACAGAAACGCATCTGTCATTTGGTGCACCCTTTGGACACTGTTCTGGATGATAGCCTTGGATGTGCCGTCTGGTTTGCCGCCAGAGGAATTGGCTTCATAAATGAGGGCGTTGAAGAACTTTTTACTTCAGAAGCAAAGGTAACTTTGTGTTTCTGTTTGCACTTGAATTGTGTCTTTATGAAAAGTTGATGTTAATGTAAGTCCTAGGTCATACTGTATAAAATTATATTTTCCTCTTCTCGCAGGTGGTTTTGACTGGCATAGGAGCAGATGAACAGCTGGCGGGATACTCCAGACACAGGGTGCGGTATAAGAACTCAGGACTGGAAGGACTCGTCAAAGAGCTGGCTATGGAACTGGGACGAATATCCTCAAGAAATCTTGGAAGGGATGACCGAATCATTGGGGACCATGGAAAAGAGGCCAGGCAAGAATTACACTTTGCAGCTCAAGGAATATTTATGGTTAAAGGACTTGTTCAACCAAAAATGAAATGCTATAGTATTGCACATAATACATATTATTTCTGTTATCTCAGATTCCCGTACTTGGATGAAGATGTAGTCAGTTTCCTTAACAGACTACCTGTGTCGGAGAAGGCTGACTTGTCTCTACCTAGAGGAGTCGGAGAAAAGCTGTTACTGAGGTTAGCAGCTATTGAGTTGGGATTGGGACTCTCTGCTCTCTTGCCTAAGAGAGCCATGCAGTTCGGCTCCAGAATTGCCAAGCTAGAGGACAACCATGAAAAGGCCTCGGATAAGTGTAAAAGGCTTGTTGCCACCTAATTTAATGTTCTGACAGGTGTCTTTTCTGGTTCTGTTCTTTTAATATGAATATACTCCTTAAATGATTGGTTTGGGGAATTGGGAATGAGTACAATTAACACATTTATGGCAATAAATCACAAAAAAAATGATAGCCAGTTTTATTCTGTATGTCATTACATGTTTGAACTACATTTAAATAAACAGATGGATTTTGAAGTTGGTCCTTGGAAATATTTGTCACATTCTATGTATGATGGAAGATTTCCCACATCAAATCGACCAGATATCCTGTGCACGTACACAGGCCTCCTAAAATAGTTATTAATGTCATTGAATGTGGAAAAAATACAATGCTTTCTTATATGCCCGTAAGTAACCTTAATATGAGCCATGAAAGAAAGGTCCCTGGTGCATCCCGCTCTTCAATTGGTGCATTCTGCATGGAGAAATATAAACCGTACCTTCTTCTCATTGAGAAAAATGTCCTAAAGTGGAAGTGAGGTTCTTGAAAACAAGCAAAAGCGAGGACAACACATTAAAGATATTGACTCTAATATTAAGGACAAATAGTACTGAAATGTCATCTTGTATCAAACAATACAAAAGAAAACATACTACATTACGTGAAATTGTTTCACTCGAGAGGTTTTTCCTTCATGCAGTGTACTTTAAGGTCCTCATCCAGCTCCAGAATTCTGTATTTGGATGTTTCTGAAGGTGGAAATGGTTTTAAAAAATGAGTGACCATAAGTTTAGCAAAGTTAAAAAGAAATATTGTTCTGCTTACCCTTATCGTTACATTGGTATGACAGCACTAAGTTGCTCTCTTTGTCTTTATTTTGCACTTCAAAGAACCTCTCTGTGAATTTCCTCAGGCTGAAGTCCTCTTTGAATAAAGTATCTCTGCAAAATAAAACTTTTTCTTATTTTAAAGCCATTTCAAACATTTCCCTGGAGACTAACTAGTAAGTGGTCATCCACAGCACACAACTTGACCGTCAGTTGAAGACAGGCAACAGCACCATGTCTGTCCTGCAGAGACATTTGATAAAAAAAATTATATTTTATTTCACAAATCGCTCCATTCCGTGATGCTCACCTCATTTCTTCTTGTACCATCATTTATTATTTTAACATTGGGGAATTCTTGAGCCCACTGCTGGAATGCTTCATGGTAAAGATCATTTGTCTGTTCAATAAATGATACCGTTTATTGTTTCGGGCATGATAATCATGCAAGTCAAACACTGACAGTAAAAGCTCAATATGGTCATATTTAAAAACAACAACTAAACAGTTATTATGCACTCAACCACATAAACGGTGTCCACACATCCTGTTTTGGCCAGTGCCTGGACCCAGTGTGTGATAAGCGCACATGTATGGAATAAAATCACTGTCAAAAATGCAATTCCATACACATGGACCGACATGAAGCATCAGATCTGATCACGATCAGAGCCTGTGGATGCACCTCCTGGCATCATCAGACAAATGAGGAACATTTTAGCTCCCAATATAATTTTTCTGGCTCCCTTTGACTCAAGTGTGCCCCTGGATCACGGAATAGTCCACCGGATTGTGGGAATATATGGTTTTAACCAATTTCCTGTTATCAGTCTGGTACCCAACTACGACCAGAGCTCGTGCCAGTTACCACCAGCATATTACGATACAAAAGTCGGTCAGATACTAATAAACATAGATTATACCATGAAGGCTCTCTGGCTCGGGAGTTACATTTCTAGGTCCATCATGGCCGTGGATTCAGATGGTGTTCCTCAAACAAAGAAAGATGCGCTAACAAAGTTCCTCAATGCAGGAGATATGAAGTCTTTCAATCTAGAACAGCCAAAGAAAGATGTGAAAGTGTCATCAGGGTTATTATAGTTATCTAAAACGAAAAAAAAACACTTTCGTTGCTTGAAATAAAATAAACGTTAACTAAAATAAAACATTTTTAAAAATGGCAGCTAGTTGCCATGTCAGCATTTCTCATTTTCATTTAGTTTCACTTAATGTACGAAAATAAAATAAAGTGAATAAGTGTGTGTGTGTGTGTGTGTGTACGCGTTTTTGTGACAAATGAGGACATACATTTGTATAATGACAAAGGTATGACATAGGTTATTACAAGGATGAAGGGACTTTTCAGGACAGTACCCCCAGTCCCCACTTTTCCAAAACGCTTTAAAATAACCGAATAGAGTATATGAAAATCTGAAATAGCACAAAAAGGTTATGTAAGGGGTAGGTTTTAGGGGTAGGGGTGGGAAAGGCATAGAATATACATTTTGTACAGTATAAAATCCATTACGCCTATGGGATGTCCCCACTTTTCACAAATGTAAACCTGTGTGTGTGTGTGTGTGTGTGTGTGTGTGAAATAAAATGACAAAAAAACATAAAAGTAATCGAAAAAAATATACAAATTAAATAAAATTTGTATGAATTATGTATTTTATTAAAAAAAATAAAAAATAGTAATACATATGATATGTTTATTAATAGGATTTTAATAAAGATCATAACATAAATTCAGCTGTTGCCAAGGCAAAGCTTCTAGTTTTCATTTAATTAAATTAATAAAAAAAACTACAACTTATTATCAAAAAATGTATATATGTATTGGTTATAAATCGGGGTGTTTGTTCTTCTTTTTTTCCCTCTGGTTTTGGGGAATAAATAATGGATTTTATAAATAGAAATACATATTCATTAAATTACAGAAACACTTACAAAAACCTGATTTGTACACAGGGTTAACAGAATTTCAGATGATCCATGTTACGGGACATTATAGGGAACCGGATGTAAACCCAACCTAGGAACCCAACAAGCCCAGAGGAAGAGAAAACCTCTTCTCACAATAATCAGAAAACATCCCTGATCAAGCTGAGGGCATTACTGACTCTGTCAGCCAGCACCAAAATCGTGGTGTTCGAGGCATCTCATCGCCTATCTAATGTGGTCCGAATCACGAGGAAAACATGATCTGGACACCTTACCAGAGGCTACAGGAAGAAAAGGGCTGTCAGACCACATTATTTGGTGAGAAAGCACATGAAGGGAATGCAGAAGTCCTACTCAATCTGCTATGTTAATAAAAATAAAATACTAATAATCTGTTATTTTTTATTTTTTATTGTTCTTTTATTATTTAGTTATGAAATTTTATGGGTTAAGTACATGTACAAAAAGATTAAGTAAATTCTAGGGGGGAAATAAACTTCACTTTCTGAGCGAAGTATTAAAACTGAAAGTTGATTTAAAAAAAGTGCTTTAGACTCATATCTCACCTTCATTTCCTCAGTGATGTCATCAAGAGGAGGAGTCCCCACATCAAATTCAATCCCTTGGTGAAGGTGAAAATACTGCTTCTGCTTCTGTGGAAAGTGCTTGCAGGCAAAGTCTGGTCCGAGAAGTTGTGGAGAAACCTCTCGTTCTGTTTTCAGCTTGTCATCTTTAAGCAAAAAAACAACAAAGCGAAGCAAAATTCATTCACCAATGTCAATGCATCCACAAATTATTCAGGCATAGCAGTGATAGCAATCAAAAGACAATGCAAACCTGACAAAGGTGGGAGCAACTGAGACCAATTAGGAATCAACATCTTTTTCCTCAAGGATATCAGCAGGGGCACCAGGAACGTGATGAGTTTCAGGTAGACGAGGTCCCTGGATAAATTGTAATAATAATTCACAGAATTACTGTTTGTACTGTACTGTTGATCAAATAAATGCGGCCTTGGTGAGAATAAGAGACTTCTTTCAAAACCATTACAAAATTTTACCGACCCCAAACTTTTGAAAGGTTGTGTATATACATTAAAATATATACATAAGCATACATCCCCTTACAGTAAATTTATTGCTAAAATATATCACATACTCAGCAGGGGTCTTCATCTCCAATAACGCAGGGTCTTTCCTACATAATGCTTAAATACATGCCACTTGGCCGTAAAAGGCTGCAAAATGAATAGCCATCCAACCCCTCTTGTCCACAAGTTTGTAGTCTGCTCGCAGTGCTAAAAGACAGTTTAGGGATTCAAGGGAGCCACGTTGTGCAGCGAGGTGCACTTGAGTGAACCCTAAAAGGGGAATAAATGTAAAAAAATGCATCTTCATCTTTCGACACATTGTGCCAGGTTTTACATCACTGATGCCAAACTCCACTGGTTGCATCCATTTTGCTTTTTGAAGTGATCTGGAAGTTTCACTTATTAAATAAAATATAATGATAATAACAATACAGTTAGATGTGTTATACCTGGTTTGACATCATTGATAGCATTTTTTTTTCCTATTTCAAAATGCCCTTTAATAAATAAAGCAATTATTACATAAAATATAGATTATATATATTTAGATATTATATACAAAATATCATTATGGTTGCCATTTTTTATTTTCTTTTTCTTTCAGGATATGACAGCTTTAATTACCCTTATCCTGTTCCTTCTATGAATGGACCTCCAACACCTGATTTTCCTGAAAATGTAACATAAGAACAATGTCTACAAGCTTTAATTGCTTTTAAATGCATGTGAACATTAGTAGAGACTTTTAATGTGTTGACCTGAGTTAGAGAATCTCTTGCTGCGTATCTGGTTGAGGTTGACTCCTGCTGCAGCGAGCTGGAGGCTGATGTGTGATTGGTTGTTGGCTGCAGCGTGGTGAAGCAGAGAGAGACCCTGCTCATCAAGAACGTGCAGCTGGGATGTCGGGTTCCTGCGACTCAGTGAGTGAAAAGCTCCAACCCCCCCCCCTTCTATCTCTTCTGCTGCCTTCAGCCCAAATGCCACAGTCTGAGTTAGAAGCATATTTCAATGTTTAAATATAGATTGTGTACATTGAGGGAAACCAAAGTATGAACTGATTGTCACTTATCATCTTGCACTCTATAGCTTTTGTGTCTTGAATTGCTTGTGTAGCTCAATGTCCATCAAGGGCAGTCTCTTCCCTTTGAGGATTTTGATGGAAGTGTTTAAAGCCCCCCACCACTGAATCATGTTATGTTGAGGATAAAGCGACTCTAACTCAATGCAGATGACATTATAGCTGCAAAACACAAGTATATGTTAGATGCCATGAACAGTATTTATATAATTTAATATCTAAATACATGAATATATAATATAAACAGTGCTGACCTTTTCCCTTCAATCTCACTGAGTGGTATTGGAAACTGTGTTTTGTAAGTGGAGTCCTGACGAAGTAACTCATAAAGGTAATTGGCTGCTTGAGTCTGAAGTGTTCTGAAAGCCACCTACACAAAAAAATCTGCATTTAATATATAACCCAATAAATCATACTGTATCATATTTTATTTGCACATTAAGGCCTGTAAATTATTGACATCATCAAAACTGCTGAAAAATTGTACACAATCTACTACATCAGAATTTCAACTTAATTTTTGGTCATATAAATATTAGCAACAGTAATATTTTTACTCAGTTTGGGACACCTTTGAGGTGTTTTTTTCCCTACTTGAGTATGAGCTCCATATTCTCCTATGTCTTATTATATGAGCCATAAAAGCTTGACGTATTAAATATGATACTCAATGAAAGATTTAAGATTTGTTTTGACTTTTTCTAAAGGTTGAAAAAACTGATCCATTCATTCCAATAAAAGAAGAAGATTATTCTGACTATTATTTTAGGCTTTACAGGGTTATATACCATATATATATACCATAAATAATCTATTTAGTACCCTAAAATGCATATCAACGACCAGTACTTTTCAAATGAATTTTTGAACTAATAGTTTCCACTTTTAGTTTGCTTTGATTTCTATTAAAAAGGAGTTTGTATGGTATACACCTAGTTTGCATTCGTGGATCCAATTTATGTAATGTTCCATCTGTTAGTTATTTATTTAAAAAGAACTGTTTTCTATTTTTAATATATTTTAAAATGTAATTTATTTCTGTGATGCAAAGCTGAATTTTCAGCAGCCATTAGTTCAGTCTTCAGTGTCACATGGTCCTTCAGAAATCATTCTAATATGCTGATTTGTTACTCCAGAAACATTTCTTATTATTATCAATGTTGTAAATAGTTGTGGTGCTTGCTATTTTTCGTTGAAAACATGATACATTTCCTTTCAGGATTATTTTATGAATGGAACGTTCAAAAGAACAGCATTTATTTAAAAAAGAAATCTTTTGAAACATCAAAGTTTTTACGGCCACTTATGGTCAATTTAATGCATCCTTGCTGTATAAAAGTGTTAATTTCCTTCAAAAGAATAAATCTCACTGACCCCAAACTTTTGAACTGCAGTGTATGCATAGAATTAATAGGGTTTCATCATTATAATCAGAAACATGTTTTTTAGACTTGCAAGATGATGTAATTTTTTTTTAGGTATGGCAGTTCACCGCTGTTATTGTCAGCGACCTCGGGTTCACTGGAAGCTCTGGACGTCCTGTTGTCCTCTGGAGCAAACTGGAGAGAGGAAGACTGCAAGGGCAATAACACTGTCCACCTGGCAGCACTTAACTTTCACACAGATGTGCTTAGACACCTCATTCAACTCAACTTGGAAGGGCTTCCTGTGTGGAAGATTTCTTGTCGATATGATATTGCAGATTTAAAATGTGCATTCCAGATTTTCACTAATTACGAAGAATTATTTTCTTTTACTAAATGTAAAAATATTTATAATATCAAACAGAAAGCACTAGGCTTCTCATTTAAAATTGTACATTTACATACACTACAAAAATGTTTGAACACACCTCGTTCTTTATTATCACCATATTCCACATTTTAGATGAGTAGCAAATTATTTATTTAAATGACTAATTCAATATATTTAAAATTTTAGTGATTGTGGTAATGACTTTTCTTTTTTTCTGCAGAAATGATCCAGAGTGAGGACACCAGGCGGCTGGAGATGGCCCTCAGGTGCCTTGAGGCTCTTTGTGTGAACACTGAGTCCTCTTGTGAGGATATAATGGAAGCAGGTCATAGATATATACGTCTTGATAACAAAGTTAATTTCAATCTCTTTTTTTTTTTAATCTCTTTTTATATAATTTCTGATATTTAGTTTTGGATAGTTGTTTTGTGTGTGTGTGTGTGTTTGTATAATAATAAATAATGTTAAAAAGCTAATGTTAGAACAATGGTTCTCAACTGGTTGCTTGTGGCCCCAAAATAGGGCATATGACTGTTCTGACAGCAGGAAAAAGTTCAATGTAAATAATTTGTAATAAAATTTAATAAAATATTTATCGTATTCAGCAACCAATTACCATATTTTAAGCACTTTTGTAGGATAAGCAATATTGGTACAGTCAAGGTTTCGGCAGGTCTTAAAAAGGTTTTAAAAAGTCTTAATTCACCCTTCCACAAATTAAGGCCTTAAAAAGTCCTTAAATCATAGCAGAAAGTCTTAAAATAAGAACAGATATCTTCCAGTGGGGTAAAACTTGTTTCCCTTTGGATTAAGTTGATTTTTCTAAGCCTATTGGCAGATATTTGTTTTTGTTTCAATAATAAACTCATTCATTTTGATCACTTTCATAGAAAGCAAGACTTCTTATCGTATGTCATTTTGCTTCTCAAGCTACAGTTTGCTTCTCAATGTATCTTGATTTATGAATCTTTAAACATTTGCACTGGAAAACAACAAAAATACCTGGGAAGAACATCACATTTTTTCAGTGTGATCAGAATGTACAATAAAAGTTATTATCACATTCTAGTGGTTGGACACAGATATATTCCAGCGATTGTTTTTTTCTCTAAAAGTAATTAAAAATCGATGGACATTGGTTGGAGGTTGTATTTCTAAATGTAAAGTGTTGCTAACACAACTCATTGTGTGCTCCCTAGACATTTACATTTAGAGAACATATTATTGACATACTTTGTTCCTTTAATTTGTCTTTAATTGGTCTTAAAAAAGTCATAAAACCTGCAGAAACTGTACTGTTTCGAATCACCACTTGAAAAAAAAAGAAAGTGGGTTCTGAAGCAAAACCACTACTGTGCTAGAAGATTAAATAATTTGAGCAGATTGCATTAGGTTTCTGCCTAATAATAATCGTTGCACTGCAGGAGGTATTCCAGTGCTGGTGGGCCTCCTTTGTTCAGACAGACTGGTGGTGCAGTGCATGGCTACAGCTGTGCTGTGTTATTCGTCAGAGAATAGGAAAGTCTGTGAAGATCTGGTGCATCATGGTGCCGTACTGGTAGGGATCAAGCTCCGCAGCGGCCACCAGCCTGAGCTGCACTCTCGCTGTGCTGTTATACTGGCCATTCTGGTGGGACACAGCATAACATCACATCACCAAAACCTTATTGCTCAGTTGGTGAGTCAAGAAACTTTTATGTTATCTATATACACATTTAAAGATTTTAAAGGGATAGTTCACCCAAAAATGAACATCTGATGTTTATCTGCTTACCCCCAGGGCATCCAAGATGTTGGTGACTTTGTTTCTTCAGTAGAACACAAACGAAGATTTTTAACTCAATCCGTTGCAGTCTGTCAGTCTTATAATGGAAATGAATTGGAATCACGGCTTTGAGAGTTAAAAAAAAAACACACAATAAAAACCAAATTAAACCCTGCGGCTCGTGACGCACGTTTAATTGTGCAGGACATGAAACGATCGGTCTGTGCAAGAAACTGAAGAGTATTTATATAGTTTTTTACCTCTGATGCACTGCAATGTCTGAACTGTCCTGAGCGCGTCCTGACTGAGCTTTAAACAAATGCCCCCACATTTTTTGTCTAGGGTGGGGTGGCATTGGTCCTGACCTCTGACCTCCAAGATGTGCTAGTAAATGCTGTCAGATGCATCCGTACACTATGCATCAAAAGTCCATGCAACCAAACTGCTGTTGCACATGCTGGAGGAGTTCCACATCTCGACGAATTCCTGTCTGTAAACTCTGGTACTGTTTACCTCCTGGAAAATATGCAGTAGTGAAAGACAACAAATGTCTGTTGTGTGAAATGTCTGAACAGATCATAGATCAATTCTGTCATTCTGTCAACCACTGGTGGTGGTTGAGGAGAGACCCCCTCATGATTGTAAAGCGCTTTGGGTGTACAACAATACACAATAAAGCGCTATATAAATGCATCATTCATTCATTCCTTCATTCATTTTTATTCACTTTCATGTCGTTACAAAACTTTTTTTTCTGTGGAACACAAAAGGAGAAATTCTGGAGTCTTACTCATTCGCATTTAGATTAAATGGATGTGTTTTTATCTGACAGAAGTACTGCAGGAAGAGGCCTGCTTGGCTCTTGCAGAGCTGGCTTGGGGTCACTGGAAGAACCAGAGGCTCATATGTGAGGCAGGAGCTATCGGTGCCCTGGTGCAAGCCCTGCGAGAGAGGAAGATTCCTGTTAAGGTCAAGGCAGCCACAGTGCTTGAATCTATAGCCAGTCACAATCCTGCCATCCAACAGTGCTTCCTCAGGCAATCGAGTGCCAAGTATCTTTTATAACTTTTAAAGGTAATGTAACGGCAGCTTTAACACAGTATTTAAATATGTTGCCTCTGGGTATCTAACTACACCAATTTCCTTCACTTTGCAAGAACATACAATGTTAATAATGCAGGGATGACTTCGAATAAATCAATATAAAGCTACGTACTGTTGGGTTTTTTGAATGGTGTTCTGGACAAACGCCATCAAAATTTTTACTCATCAAAAATATGATTTACTTCCATTAGTGTATAAATTATTTAGAAATTATTCAGTGTATGAAGTTATGAGGAATTGCTTTACTGGTTTTGTTACTTTGGTTTTAAAGTTTTGTTTTATATTGTTTTATTATTTTATTGTATGTGTTGCAGCACTTTGGGTATAAGAAGAGCACATTATAAATAAATGTAGTATTATTGTGTGACAGTAAAATTAATATGGATGTAGTGGATATTGATGCAGTTACTACAGACCATACTGCATATTGTTTATTAAGCACTTTTTTAAACACTGTTTTGCTAAATTATGTATCTTATTAGCATTAACTCAACATTTAAGTAAAATTAAAATAAAAAAATAAAAAATAAAAAAGTTAAGCAACAAGCCAATTCTATTATATTCTGTCATATACATATTACACTAATGTTTAGCTGAATTAAATTATTTAATATAATTGTTCTTTTGTATACATCAGAAATTGCATAATCACTCATAATATTTGTAAAAATAAAATTAATTTATTTAGGAATTTAGTTTTTTTAATATGCTTATAATGTATGCTTTTAGTAATTTATTTAGAATAAAATGATCAATAAATAACAACCTTTTATCTATTTTCTAAAAAAAAAAAGACAATTTCCTCCAAATATTTTTTTATAAATATTGTTTTTGATTTTAGTTAATTCTTTAGTAATTTAGCATTTTTTAGTCTTGCTTTTATATCAACAAGTGTATCAAAAGGTCATATTTTTTTGTTGAATTACCTGTACTGTTCTTGATAACTTTAAGGGAATACGATTTGATAAGATTGATAAGATTTCAGAGAAAGATTCTCATATTGCATTAAGTCCCAAGTCAACCCTTGGTACAGTAAACTCTTTCTGAACTTCACCCTGTGTTCAGGTGTTTCCAGCTGGAAGTGCAGGAACAGGGTGCAACAGCTCTATGGGCTCTGGCAGGACAAACTCTGAAGCAACAGAAACTCATGGCAGAACAGATGGGCTACCTGCTCATCCTTGACCTTCTTCTGTCCTCTTCAGACAAAATGCAATATGTGGGTAAGGTCAGATACAAATTGGTCTTATTATACACCGTCCCAAAAGAGATCACCCAGTTCCATCCAACCAATCAGTCACCCATGAATGTAAGTAACACTCTCGCTGCAAAGCTGTCATCCAGACAGAAGAAGCACCAAATGCAATAAAAACAGCTTCCCATTGACTACGTGTTGACAGGCACTGGATAAACTAAGCAGATTGACTACCTGAGCTTCTCCCTGTCACTGACAGAACAGGTCTGGTCCAGCGGGTAAGCGGCCAGCACTTCCTGTCTTGAGACAGCACTGATCTGTTAGACTCATAAGACAGGAAGGCATGCACAGTGGAATGTTATTCCCCCTGTGGGTTTCTCTGTAAACATTGCTTACAAGAGTTGCTGTGTCTCTTGTATTGCTATTAGTGTTAAACTATGACCAGATTACAGGCTGTGATTCCAAAACGATGCTTTATTGCAAGAGTGCTTCCTTTTCAGTCAGGTGTCTGGATCGTGTCTCCTCTGGATTGTCTGTTAAAACATTTTGTCAGACAGATGTTCTCTCAAAATCGTTTTCAGACAGAACTGTCCGCACCTTCATAACTGTGGAAGCTTGTTTCTGCCACGGAATGAAAAATTATAAATAAAAAGACTGGGTAAATATACTGACTTTTTTCTTGCAATTGCGAGTGTCTGTATCACAATCTGACTTCCCCCCCCGTTTTTTATTCGAATTATAGTTTTACATCTCGCAATTGTTTTTTTGTGAAGTCACGGAATACATCTCACAATTCTGACTTTATTTTTCTCTGAATTCTGGCATATCTCAAATTCTGAGTGACGATCGCACAATCGTTTTTTTTAAGGTAATTGCAACTTTTTATCTGTTTTTAATGTAAGTAAAATCTGAAATTTTGAGTTTATTTTTATCGGAATTGAAAAAAAAAAAAAAAAAATGAATTATGAGAAAAAGGTCTTAATACCACTACGTTATGCCTGGATAAGAACAAATTCCCTTCATTTGTACAAATTTGAAAACAACCCACCCTCCCCCCACCCCACCCCCCCCCCACCCCCCCCCCCCCCCCTCCGCAGAGGAATTGTAGTCTACTTCCCAGGATCAGGAAACAGTCCTCCATAAAATGTGCTGCACACATCTGAATATTTGGGTTGAAGTGTTCTGGAACAGTGTTGTAAATACAACTTAACCACTGATTTCTAGTCGTGTCCTCTTTTGGAAGGCCTTGAGTGAGCATTTGCACTCTGGCTTGCGGCAACCACATGTGACAACCCGGGGCTGGACTCCGCTTGAAACTTTTGTCTTTGCAACTTTACAGATCTTCTTTATGCACCAAGAGCTTGTAACACTTCAAAGAGAAAGGAAAAATTGAAATCGCATGTAGGAACCTTTAAGATAGTATCCATTGTAACCCCCTCCCCCCCAAAAAAAGAAAACAATAAAAGACTTTCAATGTGATCTCAGACATTGTATGTTTTACCATAGTAATGAAAATGAACAGATGTTATGGTTATTATGATGTTGTGTAAAGGGCTGAAAAAACAGTTAATTTAACTGACTACTCATTTGTTTCACAGATAGTTGTGTTAGCCAGAGTAATAGTAGATCAGATGAAGTGACTTCGACTGCAAGGGGAGTCACTGTTCTAACTGTATAATTGCAGTCTGACCAATCCATCACTGTGGTCATCACAGGTATGTTTAAATTGTAATAATATTTTATTTTCACAAATTACTGTTTTGTATTTATCATATTTGCATGTATTTATCAAATAAATGCAGTCTTGGTGAGCACAAGAAACTTCTTTCAAAACCATTAACAAATTGTATCAACTCCAAATATGTATATGAGAAAATCATCTTGTATAATGTTCCATCTTGTGTTATTCCAGCACAACTATTTGCTAGCTTGGTTCATACGAGAGCAGGTATTACTAATGCGATTGTCACCATGGGCGCTGTAGAACATCTTTCTGCTCATCTGGACTCGAGAGGATGAAGAGGTAGATTGTGTTGAATTAGCTTATGTAAATTCAGTGTTTCTCAGTCAAAAAAATAAGCGCTTAAAATAGTATTTCTAGGATTTTAAAAACTAAAATAACATACTTTATTCCCTTCTACATTTTAGGTTCAAACAGCCTGTGCAAGTGCTCTGGGTTACCTGACCTCCAATCGATATGCTTATTGACAACTTCTGGTGAAATATAGAAAATACCCTCACATATTTGACTAATGGAGAATTTAGCTGAAGAATAAGATGCCAGAATATCGCAATTGTTTACAGCAGAGTTCGAAAGACAGAGAAGAATAGGGTTTCCATCCCTCAGGTGCTTTAAATTTTGACAGGAAGTAGCTAAATATGAGGCCTTTGATAATTCACATGCATAATTTGTTTACTTTCTGTTTTCTCCATTGCAGTTTGGAGATAAATGGCGGCCCTCCTGTGCCTCATCGTGATAATAAAGTTATTTCAATTGAATTATGTATGACATATTGTGATGCTGGCTAGAGCAATGAGGACTATATCTCACATACAGATGTTTGCGCTATATCATTTCTCACCAGGACTGGCAAAGAGAATGAACGCTAGGTATAGTCAGTCTGCAATTGGGGACAGAGAAACACCAGCTCTTTTGCCACACCATGCAAGACAGAGGGCCAGAACGGCCAAACTCAGAGTCAGAACGGGACAGACGTCCTGCCGCAATGCCCCAAAACAGAGATTAAATGAAAACACCTGAAAGGTCAAGAACTCCAGCACTGCCATTCACACCAAAAGGTGATTGAAAATTAATAACATCATAAACTTTTAATTAAAGCATATGCAAAACAGAACCATTTAAATTTCTTAAAATAAATAATCATTTATTAATATGTAGGAAATGTTCTTTCGACACAATGTCAAGAATTTATCCTCAGTTTTAATGCGAGGAATTTTGATTGCAGCATCTTTAACTTCTGAAGTGACTTTAACTTCTAATCCAAGTGGTGCCCTAAAAATAAATGAAAAATATAATTACATTAAAACAGATTCTTAACATATACAATCAGTGCTGGGTACATTACTTACAAACTGTTACTGATTCCAAATTACATGATGAAAATTAGTAATGCAATCTATTAGATTTGTCACATTTTAGGTAATCTAATCGGATTACTTTTGACTTTACTTGTTTATCACATAGATTTTAATAGATTTATTTTGTCCCAATTTGATCATAAAATACAAAGATAATCCCCCCCCCCCCCATTCTTTTGCATTAAACATCACATTACATCAGGGTTTCCCAAACTGGGGTTTGTGAGTTGATGACAAGCCAATACTTAATTAAATCATAAAAATGTAAAAAAAAAAAAAAAAAAAAAAGATTACAAAGACAAAACTTTTTTTTACTTAACTTGTGCACATAGAGAAACATCATTGAAGCATGTAAGGTAAGTCCAATTTATTTACTAACAGAGCAAATGCCATTTTAACTTACTTGGGTTCATAGGTGACCTCTTCGCAATGGGACATGATCCCCTTTCCTTGCTTTAGTCTCTCTATGCCATTCCTAACAATAGTGAGGAACAAAAGTCAGTGTCTTATGCATGTCATCAAGGCTGTTTTATGTTCTTACCATGCAATCATGACTCCATTATCAGTGCAAAACTTTGACGGAGGGCAAAGCAGATGCAATCCAGTGGCATCTGTGACAATTTTCAGAGTCTGTCTGATGTATTCATTACTTGCTACTCCCCCTGAAACAACCTACAGAGGTGCACAAGTGGAAGAGTAGAAGTTTTGGTTGGGATAGAAAGGTTGGAGTAGAATTTTTTTTTTACCAAATGTCAATTCACCACAGGCATTTCTTGGTAGAAGTTTTTAAATATTGTGAAATGATTAAGCCAAGCTCGAATTAATGTTAATACGAAATGCCTCAACCGAGTCCTGGAGTGCTGTGAATTTACCAGAGTTGGATTATGCTGTGGTAGAAGACCTTTGGATTTACAGAACAAAATGGCACGATGTGTTCGTTTGGCTATATGAGAAGCCATAGTGTGTTGTGAGGCAGCGGCGATGTCTTTAACGCATGATAATAACTGACCTTTTTCAACACCTGAGGAAACATAACATTACAGTAATATAATACTGGTTAGGATTATATAAATACGAATTTTATTCTAATACATTGCAATTAGAATAAACATGTACAGCACATACAAATAACCATTTTTTAAATTTGAGCTTAACCATTTTATTGATACTTCAATATGAATGAATATATATACTGTATATCCATAAAATATTTAAAATCTAATTGAAAGCCCAATATTTTTGCCCAATATTTGTGAGCTGTACATTTATATAAATACAGTGCATGTATATATATATATGTACATACACACACACACACATTTATATATAATTTATACAATTTATATATAGCCTTATTAGACTATTGCGTTGCTATTCCAATTAATTGGTGTCAATATAATTAATGTTAATGCCAATTAATAGTCAGTCAAGTCTCCTGTGTATTTCAAATGTGGAGAGATATTTTCATCATAAGCAGAGTTGCTGCCTGTTTAGGGTTTTTCAAATCAGTCACTTATAAGCTGCCATTTCAGTCGGGATGCTGCCTTAAAAGGCAGCTGACTATGTAGGCAGCTCACTAGCTTTTGGAAAAGAACCTGTTTCTTTTGTTTAAAAGGAATAGATAAAGTACCTTCTTCTCTCTCTTTTTTGCTTATTGCCAGTGTCACCTGGTTTCGCAAAACAGCAAAAGAGAAATTGCAGTCGTAGAGCTGCCCCATGGGTGACTTGAAATGAAATGCGAGTCGATCCCCCTCTTTTGCCAGAAGCTCTTTGGCTTGTCCACCGCTCAAAGTCGAGCACTCTGGGTGATTCCTATGAGAAAGTCTTCTAGCAATCTGTCATTGAAAAGAAAGATAAACCATTTATATTATAAACATCCTGCTGCTTTCCTTGTATTTGAAACTGACATGATATCCTGATACCTTATCTGAAGTGTCCCCGGCTGCTGCATCCAATGTTTGCCCCAGAAGAAGAAATTAATCTATTCCTTTGGCCAATGCAAGAAGAGAATGACCCCCGGAGACAAGGAGCACAAGAAAAGGGAAGTCTACGGGGTGTAGCATTCTTACAGTGAGGACATGTGCCTCCATATGGTGTATAGGGATGAACGGCTTTTCATGAAGTCTCACAAACTTCAGACTGAAATCCAAGCCGATCCCTAAGCTAAGGGCGAGACCAGGCTTCACTGTTGTGGCCACAGCTGTGAGTTCACTGGGTTCAAAGCTACTTCTGTCTAAGGCCTCCTGGACAAGTTTAGAGATGTTTTCTCTGTGTAGGCGTTGGGCCACAGTTGGAATAATTCCACCCGCACTGTAAGAGAATGAATGAAATTAAATGCACCATAATACAGCATTAACTGAGTCATTTTTATCCTTATCTTATGTATATAAATATATAAGGCAAATTGTATATTTTTAATCACCTTTTTGCTATTTCTGGAGTATACTGATCTGAAAATCGCCAGACTTAATGAAAAAAACTTATAAAATATAATTATACTTAAAATGTTTTGTTAGATGAGCAGAATTCCCAAAAAAATGAGGGTTATATTAGATTATATAACGGCGACACCACCACCAGCCACATTACTACAAACCAACGCGTGTGGCTAAAACCGCTGTGAACTCCTTTTTTAAAATGAAACCGTTTGTTCACCTCAAAATAATAAATTGTCAGTTAAATAAGTAATTCATAGCAGAATGTCCAAGCTGTTCTTTTCTATACAGCAACAGTGAATAGTAACCGCAGCTGTTATTTTCAGTGAATAACAACTTTGCTTTCAATCAGTACAATTACAAAGCTATTATAGCTCAAGAAGATAAGTCAGTGTTGTTATTGTTCACTAAAACTTAATTGTTTTTCTTAAAATAAGACTGACATAAAATATAATTCGCAAGTAAAAAAAAAAAACTAAAATTAGAAATGTTGCCTTGGCAATTGAGTGAAAAAATAAGTTGAAGTACCGGTACTAAAATTACTTAAACTAACAAGGGGGGAAAAAATACAGGAAAAAAATTAATATTGTAAAATATTAACATTATAAAAGCACTTAACAAATAATAAAACTGAATAAAACTAAAAGCGAATTTAAATATTGATACTATAATATAATACTATACTATAATATTAGTTCATGAACAATACTAAAATAACCCTACTTGAAGTATAGTGCACAAGTTATATGGACCATTTTATGATGATTTTCTCTTTTTTAATCAGAATCAGAATGAGCTTTAAATTGCCAGGTATGTTTACACTTACGAGGAATTTGTTTTCATGACAGAGGCTTCCACCGTGCAACAAGACCTGGATAGGTGATGGGGTAAATTGACCCACTGAATGCCTGTTTAGATAAATGTTTCTTTAGCATACTGAAAACATGTTATTAGTGTTAATCTATGTATCAACTGAGGTTATTTATGAAGTCAGTGGCTATCCTTACTCCAGGTGTGTCTATTTCTGAGAATGCCCCAGATTCCCCCAGAATCCCTCCAGTCTCGTCTAGCACAGCCGCTCCGGTCTCATCGCAGCTCGTCTCAATCCCCAAAACTAACCTATAGGTACGGTGGCCGAGAGGTGCAGAACAAATCACAATTCTGAAAACAAAATAACAAATTACAAACGCATATGTAAGTCTAAAAAACAAAATAACAATTCGGAAAGCACAACAACAATTCAGAAAACAAAATAACAATTCAGAAAACAAAACAACAATTCAGAACACCGGCAAGGGAGGAGTAGGTTGAGACAGTGCCATGTTTTGCTTACTCACTCAGCTGACTGGACGAGACAGTCTGTCCATCAACGGTATTGCAGGAACTAACCGCGAGAACAGCAGATCCTGGGTAGAAAGTTTCGAGAATTGGTTATTAAAGTACTCAGTTTACGATGTCGTTGTAGAGTGGCCCTTACTAGGGAATAAAATACGGTCTGTCTAGTAAGTGTCTAACTATTCTATTTAAAAGTGGCTGTACACATCAGTTGGTTAAGCTGTACCCTTGGCTTTTGACTAGATCGATCGGGGGTTCGATCCCGGCATACTTGTTGTGCCGAACTTTCAAATCTCATATCACTCGTAAGCATGTATTTTCAATAAAAAATTAAGAAAAAATCAAAACAGTGTAAATAAGATTATCGGGTAGGGTTAGGTTAGTGTAGGGAGGCTTTATTGTACAATCAGGTGCATCCGGTTACCATTAAAATTATAATTACAACTCAATAACGTTTTATTGTATACTGTTTATATGTACTACAATACGTGAAGTGCGAGTAATTACCACGTAAAAGCCCCTCATTTGTACAAGTAGTATACCTGATAGTAGAACTCCTGCTATGTATTAGGGCAGTAGTGTAAATAGGTATTTTATCACTTAGTGTAAATAACATATTGCTAAAAATACTGCTATTTTCAGTTAGTGTAAATAGAATCCATTGCTAATACGAGATTTGAAAAGGGAGGAAAAAAAGTTTGGCAAAAGGCGAGATCGAACCCGGGTCAATCGCATCAAAAAGCCAAAGTCAAGCACTTAACCATCTGCACCACTTGAGCTGATGTGCTACAGTCACTTTTAACTAAATGTAAATAAACACCCCGTAATTTTTTATTCCATAGTAAGGACAATTAATACAATACATTTAAACTGAACTACTTGTGATACCCATAATCTCGAACTTTTCCCGAACTGCTGTTCTTCGGCTGGTTTTTCCGGTATAAGTGTGGATTGGACATATGTCTCAAGCGTCCAGTCAACGTGGAATAATCACCAAACCAATGGCACTGTCCAACCTATACCTACCTCTTCCGGCTTGTGTCGATGATTGTCGTTGTGTTTTCATGGGACTGTCCTCTTGTTTTCGGGATTGTCATTGTGTTTTCTGACTTGTTATAATGTTTTCGGATTTGTCGTTGGTTTTCTGACTTGTTCATTTGTTTTCGGATTTGTCATTGGTGGGTTCCCTGACTTGTTATAATGTTTTCTGAATTGCTATTTAGTTTTTTAGACTTTTGCGTTTGTAATTTGTTATTTTGTCTTCAGAATTGTGATTTGTTTAGCACTTCTCGGCCACCGTATATAGGGCGCACTGTACTGAAGACTCTTCCTGACGTGCAGCGCTTCACCCAGCACCGAGCTGCTCCATTCAACACTGACGGTTCACTGTCGTTAACACTGGTTGATTTAACTCGACAGTAATCTGAAAGGTTACACATGCTTCAGCAATTCAAGTGACTCGAAAACACCGCTAAACTTGTCTTTCCTTGTAAAATTTCATTTATGACCCTGTCCGATCAAGGCGTTACATATAAATAAGCTCTACTCACAACAAACGAAGCTGGGTTCCGTTAGACTTCCTTTAAGATGAAAATGATAAATAGTAGTAAAGAAAAACAGATGCCTAGGCCAATTTGATAAATAAATAAATACGCTAATAATAATATCATAGCTAAATGACAAATAAGTCCAAAATAAAAAACAATACGGGAACCATTATCTCTTGCGCCTGTTTCCATCGGGATAATAATACAGGAGGGATGAAGACTCACATTGGCGAGATGTTGTACACTGAATAAGATTAATTCTTCACACTTGGCTGCTATAAAGTAGGTTCTATGACTATTTCCAACTATTATTTGATATTTGATACTTAAAGGCCATTCTTTACTCTTAATAATGCAAATGCCTATTAGATCCACGTGCATTTCTGAATTCAAATTCATTAATTCTGTGTTTTTGTGTAGCCTAGTTGACACACACACACACACACACACACACACATATATATATATATATGCCACATTTTCCTGGTTAAATAAATAACACATAAAAAAGAACAAATACAATTCTATTTTGTATTTTATTCATATTATTTTGTATTTTATATAATATTTTAATATTAATTATACATTTCATAGTGTTTTTATGCATTTTTATATTTATTACAAAATAATAACCAAAGGCAGTAACAATTTGAACAATATTTCTGAAACATTTTACAATAAGATTTCATTAGTTAACATAATTTAACTACATTAGTTAACATTAACTAAGAATAAACAATATTTCTTCAGCATTTACTAATCTTAGTTTGTGTTAATTTCAACCTTTACTAATGCATTATTAAAATCAAAAGTTGTGTTTGTTAACATTAGTTTATGCACTGTGAACTAACAATGAACAACTGTATTTGTATAAACTAATGTAAACAAAGATGAATAAATACTGTAATAAATGTTCATTGTTTTGCGTGACACAAAGTATGGTGATCTAGTCAGGAGAGTTGTTTACTTACTTTATAATTAGTCAATAACGCCATCATTTTCTTCATTCAGGCGAGAGCTCGCATGAAAACAAGAGGCGGGATTTATCGCATGAACCAATCACATTTGATCATAACCGATCATTGCCTCCTCTCACGTGACTTTTCCCCCATTCATCTCAATGAGCCTCCAGAAAAGTCACGGCATGCTTTGCGGTCTCTGCTGAAAGTCTATGGACTGAAGGGAGTCAAGCCTCCGCTTTAACTTTACCTGCGGGTGTCGCTGTTAGACAGTGTTACTTTTCTAAAACTAGTGACTTTTATACTTTTAATGCCATATTTAGTAATATTTGCGATTTATGTTTGTAATATCGATTATTTTTTCATCCAATTGTTTTGAGGAGACACTGCCCTCCTTGGAATATTTAAAAGTTAAATTTTTTTTGTAATATGCAAGTTCATGACAATTATTTTTGAAAAGAGTGTCAATATATTACAATTGTTTTCTGTCTACATGATCTATTTACATACTTTTCTGTATTACAAAGTTCATGGCAGTGTTGTTTTAGTATCATATTATTATAGTTTTTATATTTACAATTAGGCTGTATTTTCATAGGCTATTTTCTGTTTTTTTTTCAGTTTTATTTTTAGTTAAAGTTTTATTAATTTTGTGTGTATTTTGTCAGTTTCATTATTTTTTTATGTCTATATAGTTTTGTTTATTATTATATAGTATATATTTATATTTTACTTCAGTACAAGTTTATTTTATTTCAAGTTATGAACATTTTATTATGGTTTTAGTTAACTGTAATAAACTAGGTTCATGATGAGGGCATTTTGAGTCTGTAAATTTTAATGTCAAATTCTGCTTCTTCAGATGACATCAGGAAACAATTATTAAATGAATAGAACAAGATGGAGCCACAAGCCAAACGAAGGAAAGAAATTGACAAATATGACACTTGGGATGTTCTTCCAGTTCTCTCTGATGAACAGTCCCGGGACACTGAATTGTTGCCGGCCTACGCAGCACCCATCATCGAGAAAAGACAAACTTCTCGCCTGGTCAAAGAGCTTTCCCTGATCTACCCTTTACCTGGTCTGCAGCACATAAAAAGAGTGAGGGCTTGCAAAGACAAAAGCACTCCTCACCCTTTAGAGGTCATTGTGTGCTTGGCCAGAGATGTGCAGGTGATAGACTGCAAAGGAGTTACGCTTACTGATCTGCTCCGCTCACAGTCTTTTGACTCCAGTGGTTTGGGAGAACCTTTCCTTGTCAAAATACCCGCTAATCCTCCACTAACTAGACCGCAGTTTGAAAAAGCTAGTAAACACTGGCCTACATCATTTCACGAGGACAAACAAGTGACGTCTGCTCTGAGGGGCCAGTTATTCACTGCCGATCAGAAAGCTAAAATGCAAGAGTACATGACAGCAGCTGTAGAGGCTGCAAAATCAGGTGGGGAGATGGGAATGGATGCAGTGGGTGCTGTGATTGTGGACCCAGAATCTGAGCAGATTGTTGCAGTGGGTCATGACTGTAAGCGTGGCTCTCATCCACTCCATCATGCTGTCATGGTCTGTATTGATCTTGTGGCCTGTGGGCAAGGAGGAGGCACCTACAATTACGAGAAATATCCAGCCTGTCGGTTTAGCAGCTCTGAGTCCTTTAGGAATGCCTGCTATGCCAAAGAAACCGGACAGCCTTATATCTGTACCGGATATGACCTTTACGTCACTCGGGAGCCGTGTGTGATGTGTGCAATGGCTTTGGTCCACTCAAGAATCAACAGAGTGTTTTATGGAGCGCCCTCTGCAGATGGTGCCTTGGGAACCAAGTATAAAATTCATTGCCAAAAAGATTTAAATCATAATTTTGAAGTGTTTAATGGGGTGATGCTAAATGCATGTGAGGCTTTATTCAAAAAGTGATTAAAGATATATATAATTAGATACAATATTACATTGATATTTATGATGACATTTTACTTATTTTTTTAAATACGTTTTTTAAACTTTTTTTTTTGATAGGACCATAATAAAAAGTATGGAAGGTAAATTGGGTTGTTGTCTCCTTTTAAATATCATATTCAAATATCATACCATCAAAACATGTGTCTTAAATATATATATATATAATATAGTATAATATATATGTGTGTGTGTGTGTATATATATTATATATATATATATATAATTATATACAGTATCTCACAGAAGTGAGTACACCCTCACATTTTTGTAAATATTTTATTATATCTTTTCATGTGACAACACTGTAGAAATGACACTTTGCTACAATGTAAAGTAGTGAGTGTACATCTTGTATAACAGTGTAAATTTGCTGTTCCCTCAAAATAACTCAACACAGCCATTGATGTCTAAACCGCTGACCACAAAAGTTTGTACACCCCTAAGTGAAAATGTCCAATTTTGGCCCAATTAGCCATTTTCTCTCCCTGGTTGTCATGTGACTCATTAGTGTTACAAGTTCTCAGGTGTGAATGGGGAGCAGGTGTTTTAGATTTGGTGTTATTGCTCTCACTCTCTCATGCTGGTCACTGGAAGTTAAACATGGCACCTCATGGCAAAGAACTCTGAGGATCTGAAAAGAATTGTTGCTCTACATAAAGATGGCGTAGGCTATAAGAAGATTGCCAAGACCCTGAAACTGAGCTGCAGCACGGTGGCCAAGACCATACAGCGGTTTAACAAGACAGGTTCCACTCAGAACAGGCCTCGCCATGGTCGACCAAAGAAGTTGAGTGCACGTGCTTGGCGTCATATCCAGAGGTTGTGTTTGTGAAATAGACGTATGAGTGCTGCCAGCTTTGCTGCAGAGGTTGAAGGGGTGGGGGTACGCCTGTTTGTGCTCAGACCATATGCCGCACACTGCGTCAAATTGGTCTGCATGGCTGTTGTCCCAAAAGGAAGCCTCTTCTAAAGATGATGCACAAAAAAGCCCGCAAACAGTTTGCTGAAGACAAGCAGACGAAGGACATGGATTACTGGAATTATGTTCTGTGGTCTGATGAGACCAAGATATACTTATTTGGTTCAGATGGTGTCAAGTTTGTGTGGCGGCAACCAGGTGAGGAGTGCAAAGACAAGTGTGTTTTGCCTACAGTCAAGCATGGTGGTGGGATTGTCATGGTCTGGGGCTGCATGAGTGCATGCCGGCACTGGGGAGTTACAGTTCATTGAGGGAACCATGAATTCCAACATGTATTGTGACATACTGAAGCAGAGCATGATTCCCTCCCTTTGGAGACTGGGCCGCAGGACAGTATTCCAACATGATAACAGCTCCAAACACACCTCCAAGACGACCACTGCCTTGCTACAGAAGCTGAGGGTAAAGGTGATGGATTGGCAAAACATGTCTCCAGACCTAAACCCTATTGAACATCTGTGGCATCCTCCCATGGAAGGGGACTGAGCGCAATGTCTCTACCTCCACCAGCTCCGGATGTTGTCCATGAGATGGAAGAAGGACTCCAGTGGCACTGTGAAGCTCTGGTGAACTCCAGCCCAGATGGTTAAGGCATTGCTGGAAAATATGTTGGCCACAACAAATATTTGACCTTTGGGCCCAATTTTGGACATTTTCACTTAGGGGTGTACTGAATTTTGTGGCCAGCGGTTTAGACATTTATGGCTGTGTGTTGAGTTATTTTGAGTGGACAGCAAATTTTCACTGTTATACAAGCTGTACACTCACAAATTTACATTGTAGCAAAGTGTCTTTTCTTCAGTTTTGTCACATGAAAAGATATAATAAAATTTTTACAAAAATGTGAGGGGTGTACTCACCTCTGTGAGATACTGTATATATATATATATATATATATATATATATAATTACCTTTCAAAATAATTTTTTTTTGTTGAAAGAAAGGGAGTTTTTTATTCAAATGACAAGGAAATTGATGAAAGTGTACAGTAAATACATTTATAATATACAAAATATTTATAAAATATAATATTTTAAATTTTCTGTTAATCAAGCATCCTGAAAACATGTTTCATGGTATCCAAACTATTAATATCCGCACACTGGTTTTTCAACACTTATAATAAAATTTTCTGGCAGCAATCAGCATATTAGAATGATTTCGGAAAGGATCAGGTTACACTGAAGACCGGAGTAATGGAAATTCAGCTAGGACATTACAGGAATAAAATACTTTTTAAAATATGATAAAATAGAAAAGTTATTTTAAAATGTAAAAATATTTCAAAATATTTTTTAACATTTAGAAAATTTTTCCAACCTCAACTTTTAGTAATGGTGTGTATTCTATGATTTTTAGTAAAAGCTTACATGACAGTGTATGATTTACATCAAATGTATTTGGTATTTCACACACTTAATTTTTCTAATGAACAACAGTGTTTCTAATACTTTGCAAAGTTTTATTTGTTTGGAGCATGTCATACAACACAAACTATGATCATACCTTTTCTCAAAACAAAAGGACAAAACAATTGGCACAGTTGAGCCTTCGCAGATATTGTCAAAAGACAAGAAAGTGAAAAAATACAAATAGTTTAATAGGTCTATGTTACAGTTACTCAACTTCAATAATACTGTGACAGAAAAGAGAGCAAAGAATCATGATGGTTTGCTGAAGCTTGGTAATAATCCGGAGTTTTACAACGACATACTGAAATTGAGCTAAAAGTCAACATGACATTTTCGGATTCAAACAGAAGATGAAAGAATGTAGGGAAGAACTTGATGTTTTGTTTCAAGGGTAGAGGAAGCGGTTCAAAAATTAGGAAGAAATATTCTTTGAAATAATGTGCACTGATAAAATGTGCAAAATGAGACCAGAAATATGTATTCAAGTAATAAAAGTTATAGTTTTGATTTCATGTTGACTCTAATGAATGTGAAAGCACTTAAACGCCTAAAAGTTGTTAATGTTAATATTTTTTCATTGTCACTTATACGCTGTAAGACATTAACTAAACAAAACTATACATAGTATTGTGACTGAACAAATATTTTTCAGGAAATCATGCAAACTGACTTTTTATTTTTCTCAGAAGCAATGAAAACATTAACGAAACAGCAGAAAGGTTTCATGGCTTTTAAATGAGTTTAAAAACACATTGTTAATTCATGGCATTATCTAAGAATGTATTCAGAAATGTGAAGTGACGCTAAAAGCATAAATCTATCTTAGTGTATCAGTGTTGTGAGCACATTTGAACAAACAAAAACGAATTAACAAAAAAACTTTAACCATGAAACCTGGGCCAGCCCAGATCCACAAGGATCACAAAACAACTAACAAAAACACATTAAATATCTTAAGTTATTAATGCTTGTAGAATTGTCCTCCTAACATCTCCCTGCAACAATTTCTCAAGATATATCAAACAAAGAGACTCACAATTACACAGACTGTACAAAACTGCTAAGTGTACACAGCTGCGGTACAAAGGGTTATCTCCTCTCCCAAATCAGGCAACAGTTGGTCTGTGCCCTCTGAACACTGGGCTTAATACTTGTTTATTCCAAAGATCCTGACTCCATGGAGTTGTGGCAGTTTTGGGATGAGAACACTCAAAAGCGAAGCTGTGTTTATCACAAAATGAGCTGTATCATATTTTGTGTAAAAGCTAGCGAGGAAATATCTGCAAAGAAAAGAACAAGTGTTACACTTCAAAATAAGTACAGGATCCTATATAATAAAGGTCTAATAAATATGTCTATAATATTCACTATTCGCATTTCGGATGAGAAAAGTTCATTTATTGTTTTTTGTACTTAGTTCAAAATGTTGTGCAATTGGATGGTTGGTGTTTTAACACCAGGCCAGCTTTCTTGGCTATTTTCATGGTTGAAATAGTATAAAAGCCCGTATAAAAAAACCTATGTGACCCTGGACCACAAAACCAGTCTTAAGTCGTTTGGGTATATTTGTAGCAATAGCCAAAAAATACATTGTTTGGGTCAAAATTATCGATTATTTTTTTTTATGCCAAAAATCATTAGGATATTAAAGTGGCCCTATTATGCTCTCTTACAAAGTCTTGTTTTTGTTTTGGGGGTGTTACATACTGCTCTCATACTAGGTTGTGTCGAAAAACAGCAATATTTTTCACATATTTTCATTATTACAACACCTCTCCTCCCCTCTGGCATGAACTCTCGAATAGTTCCGTCTCAAATGAAGGCCCCCGCCTTCTGAATACGAAAGTGCTGTGATTGGCTAGCGGGCAAGGGTCTGTTGTGATTGGCAGCATTTGGCGCCTGGTCGGGAAATGTCATGCTCTTACCATAGCCGCCTGCGATCTTCAGTGTAAATATTGCTCAAAATCAAAATCAATTTGAGCGCAATTTAAACCAGGTTGATTGTAACAACTCTAAGTTCGTCTGCTTTGGGAAAGCTAGCGTGTCTCCGACATAGTGATAACACTCGTTGCCTTCTCTAGTTCAGCTCAACCAGGTCTAATCCCATTCGTCAGTATTTTTGATATCACAAATCCCAGAAAATATGCTTTGTAATCCAAACGAGTCATTCGTTGTAGTTTTTGAAAAGTGGTTTCTGTTAAATAAAATATCTCCTTTTGAGTTGGACTTTGAGCTTTGTAACTTTGCAGATATTTTTTATGCTCAACAGCAACATTACAGACTAACTTAAATTGAAAAAGTGAAAAAGCATAATATCCCCCTTTTAAGTAAAGATCAAGTTCCATGAAGATATTTTGTAAATTTTCCTACCATATAAATATTTCACTTAATTTTTTTATTAGTAATATGCATTGCTAAGAACTTCATTTGGACAACTTCAAAGGCGATTTTCTCAATATTTTGATTTTTTTTGCACCGTCAGATTCCAGATATTCAAATAGTTGTATCTCGACCAAATATCGTCTTATCATAACAAACCATACATCACTGGAAAGCTTATTTATTCAGCATCATATGATGTATAAATCTCAATTTTAAAAAATTTAACCTTATGACTGGTTTTGTTGTCCAGGTCAATATCAGGTCTGTTAAAAATTTCTTTAAGAGTGTAAATGTTGTGCAAAAGATGGCGAAAATAACTTACAAAATGATTGGTGAGATTGTAAAGAATTTTCTAGATGATGTGAACTGCACGCCATAGTCCAGCTGTTCCCAGTGTGTGAGAAGTCTTGCCTTGCCCTGGTCTGGTGTTTCAAATGGTGTGCCTTTCACTGCATGCATAAACACATACATACCCTGTGGGATTGAAAGACGATCCAAATGTCATACACACCATTCTCAAAGTTTGTAACAATGGGATGTCCCTTAATATTAAAGGGACAGTTCACCCAAAATTGAAAATTCTGTCATTTACTAATGTCGTTCTAACACTGTATGACTTTGGTTGATCTTCAAAACACAATTTCAGATATTTTAAATGAAACGTGAGAAGTTTCTGTCCTTCCAGGAGTGCTTATAGCATCTGTATAGAGTTGCTAAAAAAAGCCAGAAATTAAATTTAGCATTTAAAAAACAAGCTTTATCTAATTTTTACGATTTTTTTTAATGAGATACGAAATTTTTTTTTTTTTTTTTTTTTTGTTTGTTTGAATAATGAAAATTAGTTTGCGTCTACTTATTCTATTCATCAGTGTTTGAACCATTAAAGAAAAATCACATTTTCCATATTTAATTTCTGGGTTAAAAATGAAAAATGAATGGACACAAAAGTACACAGACCTTGTTGTCCTCTCTTCATGGAATGCTATCGTATGGCTTCAGAAGACTCTGAATATCATCCCTCCCTCTTATAGCTGTAGACTTATCACACTTACTAAATTTGTCTTCCATGTCAGGACAACAGAAACATTACAGTAGCCCTAAGAATAGCTTGGCTTTATCATTGTGGCGCAAGCTGTAATACATCATCTTGTACCAGAGAGCTTAAACTTGGTTGGTGATGTCATGCTGTTGACCTTCAATCTTTGTGCGAGCGAGTCCTTACATAATGCCACAAAGACTACTAAGGAAGCATCAACTGTCAAGACTCCAACTGGCCTCAGGGCTCTGCTGAGAAAATGACAATCCATAGACAGGGAAATGAAATGCAATATAACAAAGGATTATTCAACACTTACAAAATTGTGAATAACATTTGTGAGGGTCCACACAACAGGAACACTGAAGAAAGGAATGCTCAACAGTACAATGTGAAGCATTCCTACACCGAGCGCATATGTCAGCCATATCCCTCGACTGTTCATCACACGGGTGTTTGGGTTCACTTCACTGTGGGCCACACCGACGTTCATCTTGCTTTTCTGTCGAATAGACCAAAAAAAAATTTAAAAAACCATACTGTAAAAAGTATTTTTCTAAGTTGTAAATAAAACGGTTTACTGGAGTACATTTTACAAGAAAATATAAATTCAGATTTTCTATTACAAACTGCAAACTGTTTCTACACCAGATTTTTAATGTAGTCCAAAATGTCAAAATGGAAAGTGTCAAATAATACAATATTTTCTGCATAGTGTAAAAAAGCTGTATAAATAAAATAAACATACATAAAATTAATAAATAAAACATAACATTCTTCTTTAAAAAAATTGTAAGAAACGTATCATTTTTCCCCCCTAAATGATTAAAACTGACAATAAAAAAGAACCAGCATTAAATTATTTGGCTAATCAATCGATAAGTTGACTAAAATTGATAAGTGTGTTGTGATAAAAGTGTTTCTGTTGTCTCATCATAACTAAAAGTTATATGTCAGTGTAAGACAGTATCTATTTAGCAGTAGTCTAGTTAATTCCAGTGAAATAAAATGTAAAACGGCTAACTATTCAAATTAATGATCGTTTATGCACTACTACAATCTATAGTCTGGCAACTGATGTTTTATGGCTTTAAAAGTACTAGTTAAGAATAGAAGCTGTCTTACAGATGAGGTCTTGTCTATATGCCAACAAAAGCATGTTCACAAACTTACAATGGGGTGATTCTTTGTAGTACTTTACCCTAATGCATTACTGTTCATGCTGGCCAACTTATTCAAATTATTTGCAAGAGTTTGGTTCTTCTTTGGAAGAGCAAAAAGGGTGGAAGTGACATTTCATGGCCTGTTTTGTTTATCCGCCACGGTAAACATTCTGGGCAGCTGTTTGGAAGTCAAAGTTCAATGTTACCTAATATACAGCTTATTTGTTTGGTTGTTTCTCATCTCAGGATTTCTCACCAAAATCATGGCTTGGTCTTGGTTTCTACTCACCAATTCAATTGCTCCTTGATCTATTTTACTATTAAAGAAAGCATCCACAGCAAAATGCCATTATTTTATCTCTTATTATTGCTCTTCTACAAATAAATGCAATAAAAGCAAAACAGATTGAGGTCAAAGGTTGAAGTCCTGCTAATGCAACATCGGTCAATAGCCACTCGATTGATCCTCCACTCTGGTTGGTGCGGTATTGTAGTAGGCCGTAATAGTTGAATGTAGTACATTTTAAATGGTTTCATCATGAAGACGATCGGTAAAGAGTTCTCTTTTCCCTCTCACAAGTGTTACAACAGCCTACTTGGTGCCATAAGCATATTCTCTAAAAGTTCTGCAAACGACTAAAGTCCAAATCCAAAAGAGATATTCTTCTATATCGCAAGTGCTAATGTCAACCACACCCTCTGCTACAACCAGCGCGTTCCTAACACCCCGCCACAACGGCAACTGTCACTTTGGGAAGATTGCTGCCTAAACGTCACCCGCACAACAAAAGATGCTACATGGCAAAGATAAGGAAGGCTAACTTTTAGTCTCCGGCCTTGTCACGCATATCCCGCTTCTGCTCAGACACGCTGAAAGTCCCACGCCGATGTGAAAAGGTGGCGATTCTTGACCTGCGCGTGTGTGTGTCGCTGTGGAAAACAGACTGCGAGCAAACTATCTCAGATCCTTGGTGGTTTAGCAAAAGACTTCCTCGCAAAAGAGGCACATATCTGCTTCAGTCGTCATGCCGTAGCGGCCTCGATGCCGTTGGCTGGTTTCCTGTGAGTGAAAGCATCACTTTGTGCTCTGTGCGCTGCGTCGTCTGGACCCTGAAGGATCATTCTTTTCTGCTACCCCACTTTTACGAAATGCATGGACGGGCTCTCGCCCCTCTGAGACAGAAAGGAATCCCCTTCTCAACTACCTCGACGCTGGCTCGTTCTGGCCAAGTCGAGTCAGAATTAATACACAGAGGTACCACCGCCCTCTCAAATGTTGTCAGAGGGATGCTTGGCCTACATGGTGGATCGTGCTAGCTCACCAGTGGACGAAGCTAGTCCCAGCCCCTAGCGTTCCGGCATACATGTTGGTTGGCTGTAAGCCCTTGGCGCTTCTCCATATCGTCGATCGCGGCCCCCGGCCCGCCTTTCCGTTCCTCACCGCGTCGAGGCTATGGTACATAGCACCCCGACCGTGTGGTGTTGTGACGCTTGTGTTCTCATTCGTCCGAAATGCGAAACCTACTCTTACTGTTGGGACCTGTCCAAAGAGTACCTGAGGCGCGTACATAACTAATCAAGTGTGCGAGTTAAGTTGTGTATAGTGTGACCGAACACCTGTCTGGTGCAACCTGAACGGCTTCAACCCTCATTTTGCAGATGCTCTGAAGTCCACGGCGTATTCAGTTAACGCGGCACCGTTCTCGTGCATTCTTGATAGATGTGACTAAGTCAAGCGCCAGGCTGTCCATGCGGTCCAGACTAGAACGTGAGTGTGTTTTTATAGTACCATAGGATTTGCTGCACTGACGGGTCTGACGAATCGCGAGTTGGTGAGTCATGGATGAGCGCCGTTTGTTTGTCCATTGTTAGCCCACACAATGCAGACTTGAGTGTTTCAACACCGCGCGGGAATCCAAGACACGTTAAAAAGACGTTACAAATCATGTACAGATCATACTATGGCTGCACGCACTAACTGTCCTGCAATCCCAAATGCTCAACGTGGGGGGAGTGGCTACGAATTGTGTGTTGTTCTAGTTGGTCGCCTTCTCGTCTGACGCTTGACTCACGAGACTTGGAAATCTTTCGAGAGACTTTCCTCCCGTTCATGGGACATCTGGTTCCGTGATTCACACTTCCACACCGTGATAAAGTCTGCATAGTTCCCATTAGCTAGGCCCCTCAGATTCACATGTCAGGAAAATTCGTTTGCTAATGCTTATGCGAAATTGCATGCAACATACTGACGTGACTGCGTCAGACAGGCGTATAACCGTGGCCGTCGACGTGTGGTGCAGAATCTTCTACTTCACCTGTTGAATTTACTATGGCAACAATCTGCAAGATCTGTGCGGGACCAATAGAGCCGCCGGATCAACATGACCACTGCGTCACCTGCCTGGGCCTGGTCCACGCAGAGGCGGCGCTGGATGAGTCCGACTGCGGGCATTGCATGGACCTGCCAGCCCACGTGCTCCGGACCCGCCACCATGTGGCTCGCGGCCTATTCTGGGTGACGTCTACTGCCGCCAGCGTGCCGCTGGTGGGCCCTCCACACACACACCTGTGACGGGAGCTGCGTCTTGGCCGCTCCACCACACACAGCGTCACCCCCCGTTTCCCAAGCCCTCCCTCCTTACAGAGGTCTGCCGTTCTGCCTTCTTCCAACATTGCGCTGAGTTTGTGTCCTTTAGTCATGAGGATGGGATGACCATGTCCATCTCGGCCTCAGAGAGTGAGGATTGGGCGTGATTGGAGTCCGATCAGCTTCTAGCCACCCCGAAAAGCATAGGGTGACGGCCCAGACCTCCATGAGGAGCTCATGAGGGTTCTGGCGAAGGCTGTCCAGGAGTTGGATTCCCTCCGGAATTAGGGTTGCACCCTGAATCCGGTTTGGATGATTTGGGCCCGCTACTGGAGAGCGGAGGTCTTCTGTTCCACATGAGAATGCGCACTGCCCGCTGTTCTTCTCCCTGTCTCACTCCCCTCTGGAAGAGGATGCTCTGACATCGCACTGGCCGGCAGCCAGGCTGTATGCGTTTCCTCCAATCAAGATATTGCCACTGGTGTTATGCAAGATCAGGGAGGAGGGGGCTTCCGTGATACTCATCGCCCCGAACTGGCTGAACCAGCCTCGGTTCCCAGACCTAACAGAGCTGCTGGTAGCGCCGCCCTGGCCGATCCCCATCAGGAAGGATCTGCTGTCTCAAGCGAGCGGCTCGGTGTGGCACCCGAACCCGGAGTTATGGAGCCTTCATGTGTGGCTGCTATGGGGATATCAGAGGAGCTGAGCGCCCTGCATTCCCGTGTGCTCGACACACTCTCACATACAGACGTCTGTATGCTCTAAAATGGGGAGTGTTTGTGAAATGGTGCCGTGATGTTCATATCGACCCGGCCGCTTGCGCCGTGTCGGATATTCTGTGTTTTCTACAGTACAGACTGGATAGTGGATCTCTACCATCAACTCTTAAAGTCTATGTGGCCGCTATTGCCTCATTTCGTTCCCCGCTGGGCGGGCAATCGATCGGTTCCCCCGCATCTGCCTTCAGTCCCGCCCTGGGATCTAGAGGTGGAGTTAAGAGCTCTTTCACAGCCACCATTCGAGCCTTTAGCATCCATTGATATGAAGGAGCTCTCTCTCAAAAGTGCACTTCTTCTTGCCCTCGCTTCGGCTAAGCACATAGGGGATTTACATGCGTTTTCTGTGGACAGCGACTGTATTCACTTCGGACCCGGTGACTGCAGCGTCACTCTCCAGCCGAGACCGGCCTACGTGCCTAAATCACTAACTACTCCCTTCAGAGCGCAGACTGTTTCGCTGTCTGCCCTGTCTTCTGAGTCATTGACCTCGCGTGATGCGGACACTCAGACTTCGGTGTGCCCCATTAGGGCTTTGAGGATTTACATTGACCGTTCGGCCAGCTTTCGGCAATCTGACCAGCTTTTCGTGTGCTATGGTTGTTGTGCGAAGGGCTGGGCCGTGTCAAAACAGAGACTTGCCCACTGGATTGTGGACGCTATCACGGCTGCTTATACGAGCCAAGGTTTTGAATGCCCTTTGCACATTAGGGCCCACTCAACAAGAGCTATTATCGCCTCCTCCTGGGCGTGGTCGAGAGGTATGTCTATTCAAGATATATGCTTTGCAGCCGGCTGGTCTTCTCAGAATACCTTCGCCAGGTTTTACAAGCTGGACGTTCAGTCCTTAGCCTCCCAAATGCTGTCGGTGAGTGACTGATTCACGTTTATGCTACTTCTATTCACACGTGTTTGCTGCCTCACACAGTAGTTACTCTGCGCAGCCCTCTATGCTATTGTTGTTGGTATCTGCCCTGTACTCAGTGCAGCTTCCTGTTATTAATGTCTGATTCCCTTCATGCTACCATTATCATGTTATGTGTTATGCTGCTACACACAGTTATCTCTGTGTAGTCCCTTACAGTACTGTTGTTGCTTCTGCCCTGTTCTCAGCACAGCCTACATTAGTACTAACCAGATATGCAAATTTCGTATACCTGGGCTTTGGACGCTCATTGGCTTATCTCCACCTATCAGCTGCGAGCCCGCCTAACAGCTATTGGTTGTGGGAATTGTGTGTTCCATTTTTGCTGAGTATGTGTGACTTGTACAAGCTGCTCGTAGCCTCTCTCACGGCGGGATTGAATATCGTTCCCATAATGGAGAAATGTCTCGTGAAAACTCGAGAGGGAACATCTCCGGTTACTATCGGAACCCATGTTACGATAGTAACCGGAGACGTTTTGTCTCGTCGCTCCGGCCGGGAGACGGCATCACAGTATGGCAAGGGGCATATACCTTCCGTCAACTCTGAGGTTTTCGGCCAATCACAATGCACTGGATAGCTGGCCAATCAGAGCACACCTCGCTTTTCAGACCGATGAGCTTTGTAAAAATCGATGTGTTTCAGAAAGTCGGAGCATATAGAGAACAACCAATGTTGTGGGACAATATGTGTTATTTTTTTTTTTACCTTAAACCGCATAAACACATTTCATTACACTAAATACACAAAATTATGTTCTTTTTAGCAACATCATATGACCCCTTTAAAATTACCTAAATACTACATACAAATCATATTGTTTTTTTAGTAGCATCTGCAGGAGATAAACAAGTCCATGACACAGATAGAGTTAGCAACACAGCTACCTGCCAAAACATTGTCTTATTCCTGCACAGCTTACTGTAATCTTTCATTTAACCACTTAAATAACACTCTTTTAACATGCTTATTCTCCTGTCTGTGCTATTATACGGAGTTGCTTTAGGTTTTGCGCATGACCAATGCTCTTTATTTAGCATCTACTGCTTTCATAACAAACACCAGTTGCTTTTGTTTCACTCTACTTCCATTAAACACCTCAAACAACAATAAAAGCTCTGGAATCCCCCCATTATCAGCCGAATTTGGCCCATTTGGTTTTAAAGTAGCGGCACAAATGACTTGGATTCATAAGAGATAAGTAACGGTACCTTATTTGCGTTCGGGTGAAGCAGGCTGGAGCGCTGCCGGCCTCCGCTGCGCGCACTGCGGGCTGACTCACCGCTCACAATCCGCTACTACTAGCACACAGGCTATCCCAGCTAACGGGATTATGAGAGCAAACATCGCGAGATTAACGCACCACGCCCACCAAATTCATGACGTTTGCAAAATAAAACACCACTAGCGAAGGCATCAAATCAAATTGTTTTGATTATTGGATAAGAATTGGGCTACTGTTAGTTAGTCAGTTTTCAATAATGTGTGGAGTTTTATTTGACCATTTCTAATTATAAAAAAACAATAACATGAAAAGATGCTACCATAATTATACCACAGTTTTGTGGATTTGTATACTTTCTTAGCGATAGCCATAACCATTAAAATGTCCATGTATTGATTTATAAGCAATATAAATATGTAAACATACGACAAAGAAAAAATCGTCCAATCAAAGCAAAGAATAACAATGACGTAATTTAGGCGCCAGTTAAGTCACATCCGATACTGGAGCGAGTCATGAAAACATGTGAAGTACACTTGTGTTATGCATTTTTTGGTTATATTTTAACGGATTATTATTATTTTACATAAAGTAAGTAAGAAAATATTTGGCAATTTTAAATACAATTGTTTAACGTATCATGTGACGGTTGAAAATATATATGTGTCCTTTTAGAATTCATGCTACCCTGCAGTTTTTGTCAATAATCTGCGAAAATGACAGGTTTGTGACCATTGTTGTCTCAATTTTAAAACTTCTCTTCTTAGGGAGCACAATATGAAGGCGCTTCCGCCCGAGACTGTGCGTCTGCTGTGCAGCTCTCAGGTTATAACGTCTGTCCTGAATGTTGTCAAAGAACTGGTTGAAAATTCACTTGATGCTGGTTCCTCAAGCCTTGAAGTTAAACTGGTAAATGCACGTTGTATCAACAAACATACTGACCAGTATTAGGACACTTATAAATGTATTCATGTCATTGAATTAGACAACAAAATATTAAACCGTTGGCATTTCCTTTAAAGAAATTGCACTTAAAAAAAAACATTTCACAAAATGAAGGATGACACCTGTGTGAACCTGAGCTGATCTGACTTCTTCATATATCCATATCCACTAAAATCAACATTTAGACCAGAAATATTTTAGTTAGCATCCTTAGTTTGCAGATGAAACTTTGTTTGATATCAAATCCAAAGTGTCCAAATATTGTCGGGGCCACTCTTAATAGCTGTGCTGAATCTGTGTTCATGTTTCCTTGTGATCAGGAGAATTATGGATTGGATCGCATTGAAGTCAGAGACAATGGTTCTGGAATCAAAGCTACTGATGTTCCTGTGATGGCAGTAAAACACTACACGTCTAAAATCTCCTGCCACGAAGACCTGGAGCGCCTAGAGACTTATGGCTTCAGAGGAGAAGCTCTGGCATCCATATGTGCCATATCAGAGGTTACGTCTCGCTAATTCATGTTTGATTTTATTGCTTGAGTGATACACAATATAAAAATTGTGGAGTATTGTGACTGAAATATAAAACATAATAAAATAATCACTAGCAGTAATTTGAAATCAATTCAGGCAGGACTACATTATAATGTAAAGTATGAAAAAAAAGATTTGTGAAATCTAATAAGGATTATGTTAAATTAAAGGTAAATTAAAAATATTTTAAAGGGGTCAAATGATGTTTTTTTTTAAGATCATTATTTGGTGTAACAGAATCTGTTGACATGCTTTAATGTTCAAAAAACACATTATTTTTCAAATACTGTACATTATTGTAGGTCCTCTATGCCCCGCCTCTCTCAAACGCTTCGTTTTCTACAAAGTCCCTCCTTTGACATGTGCAGTCTGCTCTGATTGGCCAGTTGAACCAGTGCATTTTGATTGGCTGAACACCGCAAGCACTCGTGTGAAATGTAACGGCCCTTACCATAATCGCGAGCTTCATCTTTCAAAATAAATGTAAAAGACAGACCCGAAAGGGGAACGAGAGACGACAAGTTGATGAGCTGGTATGTGGTTTGCAGTACCGCCACGGTTAAGACATCACCCACTGTGAGGTTACCCCTCCTCTCTCTCTCGCTTGCTCTCCTCTCAATCAGCTCCTCTCTCTCTCTCCTCCGTCTCGCTTTGCTCTCTCTCGCTCCTCTCTTCTTCTCTCTCTCCACTCCTCCTCTCTACCCCTCTCTCTTCTCTCTCTCTCTCTCTCTCTCTCTCTCACACACACACACACACACACCACACGATGTGCAAAACTCCACATTTGAACAGTCAATAGCAAATAATAAACTAATAACAAAACAGTAGCTGATTCAGAAGCGCCAGATTGTCATAGCAAAGTCAGAATTACCTCCTCTCCTAGGGTCACGAAACTGTCGTCCATAAAATGCATTGCTGTTCTGTTGTTAGTAATCTTAAAGATTCCTAAATGCGTCTACTTTCGGAGGGCCAAATAAAGTGCTTTTGCTTTGCTTTTGAAACACACAGCGTCTCCCTGACATTCTGCATCAACACTAACTGCGGTTACTGACCACTAACCACGCCTTCTTTCTTTGAGTGAACATTTGGCGGCATTTTGCTAATATTTCCACATAGTGAGGTAGCTATGTGGGGGCGTGTTAGAACGAGTCTTTTTTTAGGGGGGCGTGGCAGAGTCTTAACTGTGATAAAGAATATCTCTTTGGTTTTGAGACTTTAGTCTTTGCAACTTCAGGGATCTTATCTATGCACAATCAGCTTGTAACACTCCAAAGAGAAAGGAAAACTTGAAATCGCATCAAACCACTTTAAGTTGATTTAACACACTACATCCCAAAAAAAAATAATTAGTGGTATTAAAGAAGAACTTGTGAGTGCTAGATGGTGGAAAATGTACAAATAGGCAAAAATTGTTTACATAATTATTGAATATCCAGTATCTGCCACTGATAAATAAAAAACGCTAATATTGGCAGATAACTACAATGGTACCAAAATATTGTGCATCACCACTGAGTCCATGAGAATCATTTTTATCATTGAATTACAAAGGTTGAAAAATGTTTCCTCTGTAATTTACCTTTTCTTCACCTACCAGGTGGTCATTACTACTAAAACTGCAGATGATGATTTTAGCCTTCAGTATTCAGTTGATCACAACGGACAGATCGTCTCACAAAAGCCATCACACCTTGGCAAGGGTAGGTGTCTGTTAATGTATTTTTTTAATACTCTTGATGTATGGGAACAGACTGCTTCTAACTGACATTTTTTCCCTCAGGCACCACTGTGTGTGCAGCAAATCTGTTCAGGAACCTCCCTGTCAGACGGCAGTATTATTCCAACTCTAAGAAATGCAAAGAGGAACTGAAGAGGATCCAGAACTTACTCATGGCCTATGCTGTTGTTAAGCCTGAGTTAAGGATCACATTGAGCCACAACAAGGTATGTTATGCTTGTCTTGTGGTTTTGACTGTGCAACTACAATGTCTTTGAACAAGAATAGTGGTCAACCGAGGCGTGTTGCCCAAAAGTCTGAGAACACTTGAAAAATGTGGGATTAAACCTGGAGATATATCAATACTTTTAGGATTTCAGACCATTTTTAAATAGAATATGTCATTATGGATAAAATGAACCTTACACAATTTTGTCTTAAATTACAAGTTGTTGGAAAGATCAAGTAAAAAGTTTTGGGTTTGTGAGACTTTTTAACGTTTTTTAAAAGAAGTCTCTGGTCAAAAATACAGTGAAACAATGATATGGTGAAATCATTTTACAATTTAAAATGACTGTTTCTATTGTAATATATGTTCAAATTTAATTTATTCCTTTGTTGGCAAAGCTGAATTTTCAGAAGCCATTAATTCAGTATCCAGTGTCACATGATCCTTCAGAGATCATTATAATATGTTGATATGATGCTCAGTTTAATGTAATTAATTCATTAATATTCATTCTTTTTATCAATGTTATGTATTTTTGTAGAAACCGAAATAAATTTTTTTTCAGGATTTTTTTTTAATGAATAGAATGTTCGAAACAGCAGCATTTATTTGAAATAGAAATATTTAGTAACATTGTAAATGTCTTCACTGTCACTTTTTCTCAATTTAATGAAACCTTGCTAAATAAATTTCTTAAAATACAAAGACTTACTGACCTCAAACTTTTGAACAGAAGTGTATATTTGACCACAAGGTGGCGTCACACATCAACAAATACTGTGGTATTACTCTAAGGGTTTTACCCACATTCAGTGACATTTAACCATCACAGGGCATGATATCAGTTGTGCTAATACTGTTCGGCTATCGTTAATTAGAACTTATGTAACTTGTTTATTGCTGTGTAAATTTTTGCATGCTCTTCCAGTTAACAGATGCATAGATGTAATAGTAGGATGTTTATTTAATTGTTTCAAGGTCACAACCAATTTAAGTCCTGTAGGAAAACTCTTTAAGTTGCCCTTGAAGAATAAGTGCATGTTATGATGACAGCCTGGATATTTCCAGCATTTAGACATGCTTTAGACATGCTAAACTGTCATCAATTAGAGCGTAACCCGGGAAAGTGGACATTTCGCTTGCTTCTCGTCAAAAAATTAGCAATGCAACCACAGGATAAACCACTAAGCCTTCGAATCTCACACTGCCACATGATCCTAAAGTAACAAGCTAAGTGGTATAAGTTCTCTGAGTGTTTTCGCAAGTCCAATAACAGCCTGGCCTCATGATAGCATGCGTATCTGGCCTTGCTCGATGAGACTTCGCGTACCTTTCATTAAATTCCTATCATTCAGGTTGTAGATCATCGGGGGAGGGCCATACACTCATTTCATGCCATCAGCACTTCCAGGCATATCTCGTATCCCAAACTTTGCACTTCGCCCTGCATTGGGTTTCATGACTTCTCAAAAAGCTGTTTACTAGTCTGATCTCTTTACAGTCACCAAATTGTATATTTCATAGCAGAGATGTGTGCTGCGGACCGCATGCTTTCAGAAATCAACACCTTGGATATATATACTTTCATTTGGAAGTGCCAACGACAGGCAAACGCATGGGTGTGAAAATATATGCGTAACGGCGCTCCTCTCGTTGAAATGACATTTGTGCAAGTAGCGTGTTTGCTTGATGCTGCCAGATGGTATAAAATCTTCATGAAAAGTAATGAAAAGTTGGCAAGGTCTATCCATGCAGTGCTCCCTGCGCAGTCGATTTTGTAATATCCAAACATTCCCGGAAGTATAATTGTTTATTGTGAAGACTTGATTGGTGGCTAATGGCTGTTTGCGAGCATGCAATCCCACAGGTGGTCTTATTTTAGGATGACCGAAAAATAACTTGACCTGTTTTATCGTGTTGTTACAGGCTGTGGTCTGGCAGAAATCCAGGGTGTCGGATCACCGAACTGCCCTCATGGCCGTGCTCGGAGCGGCCTCCGTAGCCAACATGTTCCCCATCCAGCATCACCAGGAGCAACCAGAGGTCAGTGAAGCGCTGAGAAAACACGGGCATATTTATCATTTTCAGCATGAGCAGTAGGGTTCCACAGATGCACCAGCTCTGGGGCTGCCGCGACGGTTTGCGATAGGAAACTGTTTTTTCCACAGAATGTTTTCATAAAGAAGTGTGCATCAAGGTTCAAACAATCGGGGTTCATTTAGATTGCATGTGTCTTGAACTGACTTTAAATGTCCCTGCACTTCTGTCAGGTTGCTAAACCCAAAGATTCGTGTAACAACTTAATTCCGAACGGCTTTCCTCTCCCTGGAGAGCTGTTTCTCTTTTTCCTGGTTGTGCATTCCGCAGCGATGACTTTTTGCATGAATGACTCAGCATTCTTACCCAGGTTATACCTTATATAAAGCCTTTTAATTTTCAGCATAGGATTCAAATTTCTAGCTAAATTGGTCTGTATACATAGAAATACTGTGGCCCTGAAGAGTATATGGACACTTTTGGAGACATCATCACACATAAAAATGTTTGAATGTCATTGCATAGATGTCAAAATATCAAACCAATGGGCATCTGCAAACAAAATTTGAAGTCAGTTTTTCCTCGAGCTCACACAGGTGTCGTAGCAGAGTGACTACAGATGCAGTTCATTACATTAACTCTGAACATGATTCACTACTGTTTAATAATGAGAAACTGTCCAAATTCTTTGTCTTCACTTTGAACAATTAATATATTGTTGCATAATTTTAAAATGAACAAACGTTTTGTTTTTGTGTGAGAAGTGGTACTTATGCTATAATTGTTTTTTTTATAAATGCCACTATGTTTGATATGCTGTTAGCTTTGAATTTTTTTGAAAAATAAATATATTTTTACATAATTTGTAACCTAAAAATCTTTTTTGTTTGTGCCTGAAAAGTGTATTTGTGCTATTATTTCTTTAAAATAAATGCCTTTTTGGCTTAAGTATCCAAATGCTTTCTGCCTTCACTTTGAAAAAATAAATCCATTCTTATTACATTTTTAACCTAACATTTTTTTTGTCTAAAAAGTATATTTGTGCTGTTATTTCATTAAAATAAATGCCTCTTTGGTTAGATATTTTGTTATCTAATGCAACTACCTTCATTCATTTTAACTGTGACTGAAGTGTCCAAATACATTTTTAGCACACTGCAAATTTTTCAGAGTTAAAATTGTGTTATTTGAATCATGTAGGCTATAGAATTCCACATACTGAAAGGCTATGTGTCTTTGCGAGACCCAGTGTGGCGTTTACCTTGCAGCGGTCAGTGACGGATCACGTTACAGTGTCAGCAGTGCACCTATGCACCAAATGTGGCAAACTTTGCGACAAATGCAGCAGTGAATTAAAGGAGCCTACAGGAACTGCATTGTATGTGGTGAAAGGGCCTCAGAGGGCCGTAACCTGCCTGTGTTGGCCAGAGGCCACTGCTCTGGCACGGATTTAATACACTGCTACAAATGCAACGAGCAAGCATTTGTTCAAGCAGATATGTGTTATATAGTATTATGAATTGGTAAAAAACTGTAATCTTGATTTAGTCCAGTTTAGTGACATTTCTCTCACTCACAAAGACACACACATGAAGATTTAATATGTGCTGCAGCAGTAGAGTATCTGTGATGCATGCATGTTTTCTGCAGGTGTAACGTGCTCACTGCCTGCGGTGCTCCTCGGCACTAATCCTGCTTGACTAATCTTGAGCATTTTTGATTCGCTCCTATTATGCAGTATATTTTCAAGTGTATTCCCATCATTGATGTATTGGATTTAATAAAATATGGAAATCATATTAGACTTGGTTTTACATTTTTATGTTATATTTTTTAGACATTTTAAATAGTTTTACTGAGGCACTTAGATTCTGTTTGGGTATCGGACCTTTTCCTGCACCATGGTCACCTGGCGAATAGCTTTGCACGTTTAAACAAAAAATTCCAGCTATTTTCTATAATTTTTTCCATTTTCATCTAATACAATATAAATGATAACAGTTTATCATTATTATTATTATGATAAATCATTTCACATTGTATTTTTTCATTTCTTCATCCATTAAGTGGAATTGGATAATATATATAACTTCACAATTTTTACAAACATGGACTCTAAAAATGTTAATCATTCGTCATTTTATGTCCTTCTTGGGCTGCTACATGCACCTTTAAGTGAAACTATTGTCTATTTTATAAGAGTTAAGAATAATCTTGGGTATTTATATTTCCCCCCTTATCTAATCAAATATTTCAAACACAACATCTTTATTTAGAATCACTTTGAAATCTTTGATAACTTATGAGGCTTAAGTAATTAGACAGGAACACATCAAATAACTCGACTGTAACACATCCACCCTCCCCGTTTTGGGTGCAAAGAACATGCACCAAAAATCTGATATTAAAACGTACTATGACGTTATGATACCCCTCAGTAGACAAACAAGCTAAACCACCTGTCGGCTCAATAGGCCTCTGGCTTCAGTTTTTCATCCTGTTAGGCATTCTGTCACATCCTTGCTGTTTGTACAAATTCAGGCTAGAATTATAAGCTGAAGTGCCTGATTTTTTAGGACCAGTGGGTGCATTGATCGAAGAGTATTGTACTTTAAAATTGCTTAGTAAAAACAAAGGTGGGCGCACCCAAATTTAAATTACAACACACGCTTATTAATTAAAACATTTATTTATAAGATAGCAGAACAGGAATGACCCATGTACCTTTCTTTCTTCTGGTCATTTTTTCCTCCCTTCAAATGAACCATTTGACCTTTTCTACTTACGTCAGCATAACACTCTTTTATCCCCCTTCTTTCAGCTAAAGGCTCTCCTATCGCAGAATCTGCCTCTCGTTCTATAATTATCTCCCTGTTATGCAGAACTGTATAGGTCATACAGTGCATGCATGACATGGTGATTCTAATTCAGGCATTTGGCCTGATCTCATCGCTGCCCTGTTGGAGAGGATGCTATTGTTGGTGCACACATGGTGTCCTACTTTGATATGTGAGGCTGATGAAGAATACACACTGCTAGCATTGTCTAAATTTGCTGGCTCATTTACGTGTAATTTAGTCATGCTAAGTGTCCTCTTACAGAACATGCATTTAGTAGAGCGCTGCGTTTTGTATAGAGTCCCTGCTTGCGTTTTGCGTTCGTGTAGGAATAATTCTCTGTAGACACACTTCAGTGTTTGGCTCGAGCTGATCTTGGCAGCTCGCTCCTCTCCTGCTGAACGTATAGCAGAACACATTGCGTATACAGCTATGCTCGAAGATGGTTTTCACTGAGTCTTGCCAATGTTCTGTAAAGCCACGTGCCAGATGAGAATGCATGTTTGCCCACCATTTATTAGTTGTAAGTCATTCTAGCATTCTAGGAATCGTTGGGTTTTACCAGGAGTTAATTTAGGGCCTTTAGAGGAGGATCTGTTGGAGTAATCAGTCATTAGGTGCACACTCATCATCAGGTCGAGCCCATGCCAAGACCATTGCTAACCCTTCACCCCACCCCTCACCACTTTTACATGTGAAGCCATTTGCAGATTGCAGTGGTGCTTTTGATTTTTCATAAACCTCAGTTGCAAACAGTGTCATGCATTTCACATTTTGAATCATAATCTTGCATAATCTCAGAAATTCTGAGAATGGGCACACAGTTGTTGAGTTTTATTAAGCTTAAATGTACAGCCAGTTTTTTTTTTTACGCAATAGCAGTTGTTTAAAAAATGTTAACAATTTAATCACACACCTTTTTAAATTTTTCTAATGTTATTTGCAATTAATTGCTTAACGTGATTTATTGTGCCTAACATTAAAACTTATAATAGTGAATAGCCACATATACATTACTGTTGAAAAGTTTGGGGTCATTTTAGGTCATTTTTTGTTGTTTTCCTTTGCTACTTCAAAAGAAATAAAATACATATATTAAATTAAACAGCAGCATAGCAATTAAATCCATGTCAAAACAACAAAAAATATATATTAATACAAAATTAAATGCGGTTCTTTTTTAACTTTTTATGATTCAAAGGATTATCTGAAAAAATGTAGCGCGGTTTTCCACAAAACATTAAGTCGTCATACTCCCAATTGTTTTTACTATTTTGACTATAAAACAATATAATGTATTTTCACGATGCACTAAATTTCAGCCTATCTAAACATTGGCATTTTCGAAGTTGTCTTGTGACACTTGCACCTACTGGAGAATGATGCGTAATTCTAGTTTAGGGCTTTGTTACAATGTATAAACACATTGTGTAAAAAATAAATTAAATTTATAATAAGTCTTTTATATTTTAAATTGTAAAAATATTTCACAGTATTACTGTTTTACTGTACTTTTCTGTACCAATTAACAAATTCGTTTTGTCTCACCACTTGACCTTACTTGAACTTGTTTATTCTTTGTTTGTATGGAACTGAACTTAATCTGCGTGGAAAAGTCTTTCCCTTAATTTCGGGTGTGGGTGCCTTGTAGTTTCAACAAGAATCACATGTCAAAACAACAAAATAAATAATATATATTTTTTGAAAACTACAGATAATGATAGAACTCACACACATAAAACCACTGCTTCAGTCCGCATTATATTGTAAGAGTGACTTGGACGTCATTCACAATATTGTACAAACCTTGGAGGTTGTTCATGTTTTGCTCTTCAACAATGTGTTTTTTGCCTCGCAATCCGCCCTTTATTATCAATTTATCATGAATTTCCTACTTTACAGTTTTGCATTATATAGTTGCAATCAAAAGGTCTTTCTATCAGTTTTCTCAAAGTGCTGGAATGGTTACAGGTTTTCTAAGTGAGAATGGAACATGAAGCGGGTTTGCAGTTGACTGTTTTTGTGCTGTGGCCGAGATCCTTCTGCCGTGGAAGAGTCCAGAATAATAACCTCCATTCAGTGCACAAAACAGAATGGACTGGGCCACCTACGCCACCGTAATTGACAAATGTGGCAAAGTGTACAGAACATAAGTGTTGATTGTGAAAGTCACAATACCCCTGATGATCAAGTTTGTCAGACTCCAATTAAAATATCCTCTTGCCAGCCAACTGCTGTGCTAGTTAATTCCAAATGGTGAGCTCAATCATCACAATCTAGCCCTAGATCACTGATTAATTTGCAGCCATTTCTCATCCCGCCACTTCGCCAGTGCTGCATTTAGCCAACAGAAACATTGCAAATTTTAGCATGGCCACTTCATAGTTAGGAGATGACAAATGGGTTCTGATAGCACAGTGAAGTCTTAATTGGTTACTGCAAAGCGGGCTGAAGGCCAGCAGTGTGTCATTTTGTTTGTTTTGGAAAAAGTTCATAGAAGCCTCAATGTGCCCTGACAGTTAATGAGTATGGTTTGTGGCAGAGAGGAAAAATAAAGAAAAACTACAGTAGATTTAACATGGAAATCTAGCTTCTTAATACACGTTTCAGTAAATGTGGATATATGACTCTTTTGGTATGCAGTCTTGGCTTTGAAAGTGATATTCACAGAAGTATTATGTTTGTACAGATTGGCATCGATGGATTCTTTCCCAAACCGGGCTCAGATTTTAATTCCACCAGCTCCTCTTCGCCTGATAAATCATTCATCTTTGTTAATAGTCGACCTGTGCATCACAAAGAAATACTTAAGGTAAAGGAACTGCCATATACCCTCAATACTAATTTACCTACATTTATTTGCAGTGTTTGTAAATATAGGAAATTTTCTGTAAAATGAAATGTCCTTGACTAGCTGTAAAAATTAGATATCCCAAACCTTCAACATTCATCCATACATTCAATTATTTGTAATTATGTTCAGGCCTACTTGAAATTTACACTACCGTTCAAAAGTTTGATCAAGTAGTTGGTTATTGTTACAGCGACACAAATATTAAGACTTAAATTATCATCAAAAGATGCAATCCACTCGTATTACAAACACATACTAATAATATAAAATATTTATTGAGAACCAAATCAGCTGAAATTCTAAGTTGCATTCAAAGGAATAAATTACACTTAAAATTAAACAGAAACCGTATTTTATTGTATATATTTTCACATATTACTGTTTTCACTGTATTTTTGATCAAATAAATCCAGCCTTGGTGAGCATAAGAGTTTTTTTTAAAAACATTTAAAAAAAAATCTTACTGACCCTGAATGGTAGTGTGCCTTTGTAAAACCTGGGTTCCTGAACATTTCTGGTTAATGTAGATTTATTTTTATTATTTTTTTCAAATCTCCGAAATAAAATTTTTTCAGTTTCTTAATTCCAAGGTTTATATCTGACATGCAGTAATTATGCAGTAATTATGAACAACTGGAAAAGTCATAGAAATTAATTGGTCAAAAACTGCCTCTTGGGTGTTTGTTCATCAAAACTTTTGGCATAATTAGTTTATGCTTGCAGCTGCCAAAAGAAGTGTACTACTCACAGCTCTGTTTAATAAATGTGACCATGTTTAAAGCAATTCTGTGGATTTTCCTATAGATCAGTGCAGAAAATACTGATTAAAAATCCATAGATTTTGTCTGGGCCTAGTTCTGTTCTTATCAAATGATTTCTTATTATTTATGATTGTATTGTACTCACAATATTCTTGTGAATGCACATTTACCCTGCAGCTTATCAAGCAATACTACACCAGTGCTCAGTCTGATAAAGAATCTGCAAACCGCCGCTATCCCATTTTAATGATGAACATCACCATACCCGCCTCGACTGTGGACGTTAACCTGACACCTGATAAAACTGAAGTGATGCTACAGAACAAGGTACAAAAAGTTCAGACTTTCTTTCCTACGTTTTTACTTTATGGAAAACTTTGTTCCCTTCATGACAATGTTCCTTAAAATCAAACTTTAACAATGTTTAACAGGAAGGAGTCCTGTTGGCGGTGGAGACTATGTTAATCTCCTTGTACGGGTACTCTATTGGCGATGATGATCTCAAAGCAGGAGGAAATCGCCCTGGCATTAGTTCTGTAGATGTACCTGAACACACTAATGTAGTAATGCCTACACCAACCACAGATATTAGTTTGGATGATCCAGAATTACTTGAGAATTCTCCCCCAAATGAAGATAAACAAGACGGGGCGCTATCCTTGAGCAACACTGCAAACACCAGCTCCTCTTCGATTTCAGAGGATTGGGTGATCAACAGAAGCTCAAATGATTTTGACAGTATTAGTTCCTCATTACCTGCTGACGATGTTGTAATGAACTCTACATCTGATCTAAACTGTAACTCCCCAAAGGCATCTAAGAGTGACAGTGACCCAGGTCAGGAGATTGAAATATCTGCTGAGAGTTGGAGCACAGGCAAGGCCTTCTCAAATCAGATCACCCGAGAATGCCTAGAAACTGTGAAACTCCATGTCCCGAAAGCACATGAAGACCTCGGAGGGAGTACGAGGTCCAGCCCGTCCAAGAGGCCTTCTAACGTCATTATGGAGAAAATGGCCAAGCTGACAGCCTATGAGCTGATCAGCAACCGCTCCGTGCGTCAGCCCTCGTCTGCCTTTTCGCTGTTTGAGCAAGACACTAGATCGCAGGTCCTCCAGGTGAACTCAAGAGCCAGTCCTCAGGATGTCACAAGTGCTGTGAAAGAGAGATGGGAGAGCCTCGGGGAGGAAGACCGCAAGAAGTAAGTTTCCAGATTTCACTCTAGAAGACACAGTTTCCAGTTGAAAGTGAAAGTGAAGTGACATGTGGCCAAGTATGGTGACCCATACTTGGAATTAGTGCTCTGCATTTAACCCATCCAAAGTGCACACACACAGCAGTGAACACACACACACACACACACCGTGAACACACACCCGGAGCAGTGGGCAGCCATTTTTGCTGCGGCGCCCAGGGAGCAGTTGGGGGTTCGGTGCCTTGCTCAAGGGCACCTCAGTCGTGGTATTGAAGGTGGGAGAGAGCGCTGTACATTCACTCCCCCCACCTACAATCCCTGCCAGTACGAGACTCGAACCCGCAACCTTTTGGGTTACAAGTCCGACTCTCTAACCATTAGGCCACGACTTCCCGACTTGTTGTGATTCACTCTCTGTGTGTAGCAAGAGAAAAATAGATCTGCCTCTAGCATGTGTAAAATATGGATTGGAAAATCTGCCTGGCCTGGTCATGTTGCTACCTGAAGGAAGAATTGATGAAGTGTTTGTATTTTCCAGAAAACTGTTTGATTACTTGGTTTGATGGTCAATAGGCCTGTTTTCCATTGTAAAAGAGGTATTCCATTTTTTTTCCAAAGAATGCCACATTCTTTCAGTTCCTTCAGGTGCCAGAAGATTCCAGTTCATTCTATACCAGATGATATCTGACTATTTTATTGGTTGTTTATGAGCCCAAGGAATACTCGGGTTGGATATATGGATCTGTCTTTTTTATCACTCTAGACTGTCAGTCAAATGTTCGGACACACCAACTATTTTTTTTTTATTATTGCTCTTGTCCACATTTTAGAATGATAGTCATCAAACTATGAAATAGCAACAAATAGAAGTATGGGAAATATGTAGTGACGAAAAAGGTTAACCATGTTACCTAGATTCATTCCAGCTCTTCTAAAGGATTTCCCATGTGTGTTGGACACTCTGGTCTAAGTCATCTGTTTAAAAAATGCTAATTAAACGGCTTCTCTGCATTGGGTTAATTCTTATGTTTTTAAATAAATGAGGCCAGATAGTTACATAAAAAATGGCTCAGCGTACATTACCATTCAAAAGTTTCAGAAATACTTTTTTGTCTCTTATGCTCACCAAGGCTGTATTTATTTTATCAGAAATAATGTAAAAAAACAGTATTGTGAAATTTAATTACTATTTACATACCTGTTTTCTATTTTAAATTATTATAGTACTTTATTCCTGTAATGGCACAGCTGAATTTTCAGCAGCATTACTCCAGTCTTCAGTGTCACATGATGCTTTAGAAATCATTCTAATAGGCGGATTTGGTGCTCAAGAAACATTTCTTGTTATTATCAGTGTTGAAAACAGACTGCTTAATTTTTTTGTGATTAATTTTTCCAGGATTTTTTGATGAATAGAAAGTTCAAAAGAACAACATTTGTTTGAGAGTAGAACAATATCTGTTAACAACCCTTTTCTGCCTCCTTTGAACAATTTCATGCATCCTTGCTGACAAAAGTTTAAATTTATTCAAATAAATAAAAAATCTTACTAACCCTAAATCTTTGAATGGTATTGTACATGGAACTCTTTTAGTACAGTTTAGTAGCTGTAATCTATGTCAAGACTATCCTATACAGTTCCAAAAGTCAGGTCAAATTCTAGAAAGCATTTGATTTGGAAAAAACCACCACACAATCATTGTGCAAGATGAGTCCATCAGAATTTTGCAGCCTCCTTAGAAACACCGTGTCTGCAAGTGGCGCGACACAACAAAAGACAGTAGAACCCATTAGAATCAGTGATGCTGTCTACACTGGATGCGGCGCGATGTGACACGACAAATCCCTGATGCCTTGTTCTATTTCTGACATACTGACACAAAGTACAAATTATTTGCAACACGATTTGTCACGTCCAGTGTAGACAGACTGTCGCGTCCGGTGTACACACGGTGAAAGACTATAAATGTGGCTATATCTGTTAAAAGTGAATTTTGTCAAGTACACTAGCATATAGATGACCTCAAAGCAACTTAATAGGTCTTTTTAATTCTAAGATCTTTGTCGTTTCCTAACTTCAGATTAAGAGCAAAGTACATCAGAAATACTGTTATCACAAAAAGAGGATATCCCCTCCCAGAAAACACTTTAAATCACAGCATGCCAAGTCAGCATAATTAAATGAATGGAAAGTGTATCTCAGCATTGTTAGTGGCACTTATGTAACACATGGAAAAAGACATCTGAATCCTGTTGCACATTACGGCCCTCTTAAAGATGAAATAGGCCTTATCAAGTAACACGCACTTCTGAGAGTTATATTTACATGGATGCATGTAACATGGGTCCATCACATATGGGCATGCTGAGCTAAAGGGTCAGAGATTGTTGACATGGATGTTTGGGGGAGGGAGTACCATGCTTGTTATATTTTGGTTGCAGTGGTCTGATGCAGTAATAAAATGCCTGGCACTGATCCAGGGACTCTATATGAACTTGGTTTACATCCAAAGTGCCCACACCAAGGGAACATTGCTTTCTTATTGCACGGTTTATGTGCGTTTGATCCTCATTATGAATTCCAGGCTGAAAATGCAAACCGTGCTCCCTAAATGGCTTTCATCATGTATGCGAGTGTCCACTGAGGTCCATTTCAGGAGGCGAGAGGATGGCGCCTTCATTTTCTGTGCGCTGTTTCCACACTCGTCCTCTCATTGGAGATATTCTGGTCGGCTACTTGATGTGCACGGCAGTGCTATTTTAATATTGTTGATATACTCGTTTTTCTTAATATTTTGAATTATTATTATTTTTTAGATTTTCTGTTTTCACTTGAATTTTAGCTGAAATTTTAGTAATTTTGTTGTTATTTTGACATTTATATATATACAGTGTGTATATATAGATAGATAGATATATCTAAATATTTCTATATAGATTTGTATACATTTTTTTTTGTATTTAGTTTTTTTAGTACTTCAAGTTAAAATTAACGAAAATATTGTTTTGGCAACCAACTAAAATAACTTTGTAACTAGCATGTGTTTTTAATGTTTTAGCTAAGTTTAGTTTAGTTTAGTTAATATGTATTTTACCAGTAGCCACAAAAATGTTTTTATGGTTTTAGTTTTAGATATTAACCTTGGTGCACAGTCTTAATTATGGCTACATTTAGTCTTTCTGTGATGAGATTTGAGGCCATAACATTTGGACACCCCATGAAATCAAAATGAGAGTTTTGAATCTTTTAGTGAATGAGTTTACTCAAAATTAGCAAATTTACAATCATTCTCTTCTGGAAAAACAGGCTAATGTTGATGACTCATCCTGCACAACACAGGCTATTTGTCCAATCAAATGCTGTGTAGAATTAAAATGTCCCTGTTGTATGACACTGCCTGTGTCTGAAATCTCATACTCTCTGAGTTGGTACTTCTTTTGAATAAGTAATTACATTGGAATCATTAGAAAATTATATTTTATGTTTGCATTAAAAAAATGTAATGGAAGGAATTATGTTGATTCAATGAAAAATATTTCACTTTGCTGCACAGACACAGCTACTTTTATATGGCCATCAATTGAGAAATTTGATTTAGTGGCAAAACGATGTGGGATTTTGAAAAGAAGTCTCACCGAAAAGTGCTCACCAAGGCTGCATTTATTTGATCAAAAATACAAGAACAGTAAAATTGTGAAGTATTATCACAATTTAATTTATGTAATTTACAATGTAATTTATTCCTGTGATGGCAGAGCTAAATTTTCAGCAGCCATTACTCCAATCTTAAATGTCACACCTTTTGTAACGTTATACATATACTGTCACTTTTAATCACTTTAATGCATCCTTGCTGAAAAAAAAAATCTTAATTGACCCGTTTGAACGCTAGTGTATACACAAGTCACAATAAGTGTCTGTGGTGCTGGTCAAATGTCTTGAAAAATAACGTGCCATTTTTAGTAGCTTTTTCCTATTTTTTTGTATATGTAAATGTCAACCACAATGTCTGTTTATACATTTTCACTGTGTTCAAAATGCAAGCTTAAGTCCAAAAGCCCTCAGGTCAAGAACTCATTTCAGTGTACATGGCAGGGGATACCCTCAAGCTTCAACCTTCTGCTCCATTATGAAATCATTTATCTCCCCCATTGGCCTCCTACTGCTTTTCTCTTGCGTTCAGCACATTTCATGCCTTCGTCTTCATTGGTCTGGTTTTATCAGCATTTGCAAGTTGATTTGCATCTTTTTCTTGCACCTGAGCTTTATGCTCCGAAACCATACAGTGCGTTTGAAATTGTGCCCGGTCTATTGTACAGTAGCAAGCTCTGTGCAATGGCACAGCTGTTAATTGGCAAGCCCATCGAGAAACTTCCAGTGGAGGCTCAGGGCTGCATGTTTTTACAGGCCTTCTCCTCCCTCCCTCGCTGCTCTCCGGCCCCCATCTGGTCACAGGTAGCAGATGTTTTTTATCTCGCCTGTTTCTGCACATTTTCTACACTCTGATTTACAGCAGTCCACTTAGAATCACTAGAGCAAATTAAATCAAGGTTTCTTGTGTGAATTGAGGATATTTAATTAGTCACAACTTCTGACCTCTCTGCTAAAACTCATTCTTACCCAGCCTGCAAATTAATGGACCAAAAGCAGTGTTTCAAACCATCGGTCTTCTTTTTTGTATTTTTTTTATCTTTATTATTACTATTTTCCATATATTAGTATAACAATGAAGTAATACAAACAAAACTGGAAGTAAGGGAAGAAACCTAGAGATTATTAAAAAAAAAGATAAGTTGAAACAAATGAAACTATCTTATATTTTAGTTTATTCAAAGTAGCCATACTGTTGAATTGGTTGCATTCTGGGACACTTTTTTAAAAACAATATTACATTTTTTTAATTTTAATAATGAAAAAATATGTATTATTAGTTGGATCATTATTAATGAGAAAATAAAAAAAATACATTTTAATTTTGTGAAGAAATTCACTTTGTCTACACAACCATGTGTCAAGCCAGTGTTATTAAATTTTCCTTTAATTTTAATTTGAAAGTTTTAGTAATTTGTTGTATATTTGTTGTTTTATTATTATTTTTTTACTATGCTCCTGTATGTAGGTTAATCTATATATCTTTTTTTTTTATTTCAGTTTTAGTTTTACTCAACTAAATGAAAATTAGAAATGTTGCTTTGGCAACTGCGTGAAATAAAGTAAGTTTAAGTTTTTATATGTTATTTTATGTCAGGTAATGTTTATTTCAGTCTTCTGTTTTTTACCCAGCCTAATTTAGTTTTGAGTTAATTATAAAAACCCTTCTTCAAACATTTAAGCGTATGCCTAAATAGAAGTGTTTTTAAGATAATGAGAAACATAAATTCAGTCCAAAATGTTGATCAAGTGTTTATCATCTACTCCTCACAAAGTGTTATTTCCAAAACACATTCGAACAGTTACACAAAGGAAATACAAAATGTACAACTAGGACTGTAACAAATACATGTTCTTCTATCACATCCCATCTTAGGTATGAAAGCAAGGCAGAAAAGTCTCTGAACGCCTACAACCTTCAAAGGAAGAGGGCAGCGGAGGGAGGTGGCCAGTGCGGAGAGGGCAAGAAGCAGATGAGTGCCGAGTCTTCATTGAACAAAGCTCAAGGCGTGAAGCGCAAGGCCCCCCTCGCCAACCAGCAGGCCCTGGACAAACTCTTCTCCTCTCAGCCCTCGAGTAAGAGGAGCCCTGCCAAGCTCTCCAAGCCCCTCCCGTTCAGTATTGAAACCCTCAAGCAGAGTCTTAACCTCCTCTCCTACCAGAACAGCTCAAATGCGCAGGGCCTCAGGCTTGTAAACCGCTTGGCTTCTCACGGTGCCTGGGTCGTTTTATGCGGCAGAAAGCTCATGTTGTTGAACCCGTTTCGAGTGGAGGAGGCCTTGCTGTTTAAAAGACTTCTGAAGAATAATATACTTCCAACCGTGAGGCTGCAGACCCCTGTACCACTGACAGATGGGTAGCCTATCTCTTTTTCTCACCTAATGCTGACATTCTGGATGTGTATAATCTGTAATTTAATTTTAAAACATGTAACATGTAAAAAAAAAAAAAAAAAAAAAGGTCAAATTAATGATTTCAGTATGCATAAATGCATTAATTTGGAATTACAATATAGGAGTTATAGCTGTATTAATACACTCTATTCTAAATTCTCTTTAATATTTATATTTGCATATTAACATACACTTCTTTTCCCAGGGTGCTTGGTGGGCCAGAGTACATGGATGTTCTTGTGAACATGGAGAAAGATAGTCCCTGCTTTAATGGAGACGTCTGCTTTACTGATCCTAGGCTTGTGGCAAATGGTTTTGAGATTAGGATGATTCCAGGTAACACTCAGAGATGTTTAAATTTGAAAAAAAAAGCAAAGTTTAACTAAAAATGAACATTCTGTCGTCATTTACTACTACTTCTACTGAAAACACAAAAGAGCATGTTTTAAAGAATGTCGGTAACCAAAGCAGCATTTCAAGAGTGTTGATGTACAATCCATGTTTTTTATTATTAATATTACAATATTTTTTTGGTCAACGTCTTTTTTATTATAATTTTGGTAATACATACAAAGACTTAATTGTAGTGTGTCATGGTTTTCACAAAAATATTAAGCAGCACAAATGTTTTCAACATAATAATAAGAAATGTTACCTGAGCACCAAATCAGCATATTTGAATGACTTCTGAAGGATCGTGTGAGACCAGAATAACAGCTGCTGAAAATTCACCTTTGCCATCACAAGAATAAATTACATTTTAAAATATATGAAAATAGAAAACAGTTTTAAATTTGAAATAGTCACAATGTGACTGTTTTTACTATATTTTTGATCAAATAAATACAGCCTTGGTGAGCATAAGAGACTTCTTTGAAAATCATTAAAAAATCTTAATTATTCCACGCTTTTCACCAGTAGTATTCAAAATATATAATTTTTTAGTCAAAATATCTGCTTTTATGTTCTATTTAATTAATGATAGACTGATATATTGTGCCGTATTTGGCCAGATGTTTGATAAACGGTTTCAGTTTCCTTTTTTTTTGCAAGTTTTAGATAAATATTCTGAAATGTAAGTGTTCATTTCAGCAATTTTGTGCAAATCTAATTTGCTGTCATTATATCATATTATGTATATATTAGCATTGTATCAGCTCGACTTCCTCCAACATTCAAAACAATCTGCTCCCCCTGGCAAAACATACAAATTTACATTCAACTTATTTCATAAGGCTAGCAAACAAAAGTCTGTATATCAACACTCTTGAAACGCCATTCAGCCAATCCATCATACCTGTTTTATAAAAACAACTCTAATAGAGTCATAATCATGTAAAAAAAAAAACAACGTTTGACATTACACAATCCAATTGTTTTATTTGATTTGGACTTGCTGCTCCTTCTCCACAGACACGGTTTGTTTGGGTGCTTTGGAGCCTGTCACCAAGTTTAAACAATTGTCTACATTTCACTTTTCCATTACATATGCATCCCTGGACCTGTGCAATTTGCAAAAGGTCTCATTTTAAATGGAGTGAACTACTTCTTTATAGGCATTGGAAAATATCATTCAACTTTCAATATATGATGATAATGCTTAATTTGTATTTTTTAATAACTTTTAATATCCATGCTATTACCTTAGAGACGTTAATTCCCGCTGCGCCGAGTGATGAAGTCATTGTTTATACAAATTGCTTATGTGGAAAGTGCTGTGTCAGCACTTCTTTTCCCCTACACAGCTCAGTGTGGGCACATGTATAATATGAAATTGGCTTGATTCTAAGGGATCGGTCCACTTACTGTATGGCTCATCCTTGGGTTTTTGAGATGGTCATCATGTGCGTTCACTTGAATTTGCTGCCCACCATCCCTCCTCATGCTTATCATGTGCTGTGGAGTGGGAGAGATTCTGAATTACTTCTACACATGTGTTTTTTTTCTTTTTCCCAGGTTTCTCTTGAGAAAATGTGCCTTTATTAATTCAAGGGTCATGCTGTTTAAAAGTCTCTAGGATTGTCCAATTTGATTTAACAAAGGTTGGACCCACTGGACATCATTAATGCCACAGTTCACAAATTGTTTTGAAATGTCATATATAACGGCTTGAATAACAGGATTACAGTCAATTATTTCTGACAGAATTGCTTGTGTCTGATTAGTGAAGAATGAAAGTAATGTGTTTGCTTTAAATGTTTTTTAAGTAAGCGATGAGGTACAATAGCCACTTTAGCCATGGCATCATGTGCCTCATTGATTTCATGCGGTGCTTAGTAAATCCCTGTGTTCTTAATTCACAAACGATTCGTTTTTAGTGTTTTACGTATTTATTAGAGAGAAAAAAAGACATGAGTTTTCAGATTTTCAAAGTAACATTAATATAAACTATTGTTCAAAAGTTTGGAGAAGTCTCTTATGCTCATGGTATGGTAGTATAAATAAAACGTACAAAATAATAAACATGATATTACTCCTTCCATGACATTTATGGAAATGTGATATCATTTAAACAACCAATACTGTCACACGTATTATTGCATCCTTGCTGAATAAAATTTTAATTAAAATAAAAAATAAAAGTTTTAAATTGACAGTAGTGCATAGGTATGTATTAAAGAAATAAACTAATTTATATGCATAAAAGCACAGGATCTATTGTTACGGTGACATGCAAAGTGCTTTTCAATCAATTTTCTCTTAAAGGTTATTTTTCCATTAATCTGTCCCTTTAAGTTAAGCTTGATAATGACTAAAGTCAAGCAGAATCAATCAAATATCTAATATCCAACACTGGAAAAAAAAGAGCAAATAACTGATGTGTTAATAATTATATAATGTGCAAACACTTTTCCAGGTTAGAAATGAGCTTTTTTGTAATGTTTTCTCTCTCTAAAAAAAAAAAAAAAAAAAAACAAAAAACCCCCCCCCCCCCAAAATTTTTTAACACAAACACCACCAAAACACAAAAAAAAAAAAAAAAAAAAAACTACACAACAAAAAAAAAAAAAAAATAAAAAAAAAACAAACAAAAAAAACGCCCCTTTTTTCTTCTTTTTAAAATCTCAAAAAAAACCACCAACCCACTCTCTAAATATTCTTTCAACCCCCCCCCCTCCCCCCCCACCACCACACCCTCCTCCCAATAAAAAATTTCTAAAAATAAAAAAACCAAAAAAACAAAATTTTTTTCTATAAAACTAAAAAGAAAAAAAAAAAATTAAAGTATAAGGAGGCTGCCATCTTAGTCCTCATTTGACCTTATTTTGCCTGTTGTTATGGAATGCACTTAAGACTTCCCCCTCAGCCCTGTTCCTGTAAGTGTCGTGTTGGCACTGGTAAGGGTCATCATGGCCGAAGCTGGCTCGCTGCCTGAGCTTTTGCCAGCATGGTAGATTTGCACTAAAGTGTGGTGCTTTGGAGAAAAATTGCCCTTTACAAAAGGGAATAGTTTCTGAGCCAACTTCCAGGGATTTGGCAAAAACATGCACCAGATTTCTAGCCCTTTCAAAACCCCAAAGTATTCAACTTTGGCACAAAACTCACCCCGCACTGTTTGTCCTACAAATATGAATCATACCTCAAATGTTCAGCTTGTTGAGGAGAAGTGTTCTATTATATTTGCAAATGATCAAATTTACACCTTGCCAGCTAATAAAATTGCAGATAATAAAATGACTAAAACTCAAGCTGAAAAAATAAGGCCACAGTAAACAGAAATATTACAAATATAAAATAAAATATAAAAAAGAGACAAAAGCACAAAATTACTGAAACTTAAAAATTTAAATTAAAGCAGAAAATATAAAAATATGAATAAATACTACAATAGTATATAAATAATACTATAATAACACTGGCGTGAATGTGCGGTTAATTGATTGGTATAAGTAAGAAAACTCCGTAGGCAATCCCCCAAAGAAACAAACCTAGCAACACTTAGCAATGCCTTAGGGAGAATAAAGAATCAAATTTACGTAAATTGCAACGGAAAAAGGAAAGTCACTTTTTGGGGGGGAGTGTTAGGCAATAGTCATATTACCAAAAATATAATTTTGTAAGCATGGCAGATCAAGTCAGATTCGGAATGGGCATTCACATGCTTTGTTAAAAGGCATAGGAAGGGGAAAGTTTTGTTGGGCTTCCTTTGAAGACCTTTCATACATTCAACCCTCTTCTGAAGATGCATACTGGGGAAAACGCAATCATCTTAAACATCTGTTGAAAAGCTACTCGAACCTGAGTTTGTCCTGGGTCCAGTCAACAAAGACTAATAATAGGTAATTTGGTGCATGACCGCATGACTTGTTTCCCACAGCGTGGAAATCACAATATTTATGATTTATTTTTCCGGAGAAACGCAAAAAAAAACCCCCCCCACCTTGTACTTGGAGTTTATTAATCCTTGCTTGTTGCTTATCTTGGCCAGGTTCCTCATCTTCTGAGAGGCATGTTGAAGTGACGGGCATGGCCGACTGCATGCCTTTCTTCGGGATAGGAGACCTGAGGGAGATTCTGCAGGCTATAAAGGTCCAGGATGCAAAAACCGTGGAGCAATGTAGACCTCTCAAAGTCTCAAACTACCTAGAGGTGAGAGATGCTCTTTGGGGCATACTTTCACTGATACATTTGTAATTTGCCTCACAGTATCCAAAATATGAGCACATTAGGAGAGTTTAATGAAATACTGAAATTAGTTGCAATTTACTCACCATAGGCCATCCAAGATGTAGATGAGTTTGTTCTAATTGGAGCAGGATTTTGGAGAAATGCAGCAGTACACTTGCTCACCGATGGATCATCTGCAGTGAATGGGTGCCGTCAGAATGAGAGGCCAAACAGCTGATAAATACATCACATAACCACCCGAAATAAATGGTACAAGATCCAGTCCATTCTTGTGAAGCACCCCACCCCCCAAAAAGCTGCATGTTTTAAGAGGACAACTTCATAAACTTGGAATTTGCTTCCTGCTAAAAATAACAAATCCTCTATCCTAATAGTGCTTTCTCCAGTGAAAAAGCATCTAGTTTGAATAAGGCGAGACAAATGCCCAGATCAAGAACAGACAAAAACTGTTCTAAAGAAATATGGTTGTGGATTTTGATGTGAGAGGACAACAGGGGATGGACTTTTCCACTGAAGGCAGCATTATTATGGATTGAGGACTTGAAATTTGGCCAGAAGTGGCTGTTTAAAGTTAAAAAGCGAAATCAAACACGCAGCTTTACACTTCACAAGATATTCATTTATGGACTGGAGTCGTGTGGATTATTGTGATGTTTTTATCAGCTGTTTAGACTCTCATTCGACGAGCAAACAGTTCACTGAAGATGATGACCTGAGGGTGAGCAACTTTTCAATATCAAATTAAAATTTTTGGATGAACTATTTCATTAATAATATTAGACTGGAGTTAGTATCTTTTGAGCTTCTTTTTTGCTTTAAAAACTCTCTTTTACCCACTTTTTCTTTCAGAGTGAAGCTGTGAGACTAGCTAGACAGTTACCTCTGAACCTCTCCAGAGCTGATGTTACAAACACGCTTTACCGAATGAAACGGGAACTTGAAGAAGATAGTCGGGTCTGCATTCACGGACGACCATTTTTTCACGATCTGGTTACTGTTCCTGAAACTGAGCAGGAAGCTCTGTAAATCATGGCTAATTCTTGCTAAGGATTTCAAGGACTTCGTTATAAGACCAAATTGGCACACTAACATTTATTCTACCATATAGTAGTATGAAAGCTGTCATGTTGAATAATTACCTTGTCTTGTTGAATTACAGTTTTCATTCATGATTTGATGTATAAATACTTATCAAACTGGATTCTGGGTGTTTAATCAAGATGCCTATGTATTACGCAGGTGGTTTCAACCCAGAAAGTCGTGCAAGATCTATGCACACAAATCACCATTTTATCTTTCATAACATCATATGCAAATAAAATAGCCGTAATTATAATGCATTAAATAGCTACTTCAGTCCAGAAATGACAGTGATGGGTCATGAGTAATGTTACTTTTTATGAACGATTTTATGAGGGTAAAGCTAAAGAAATTTGAATATCAATTATGACACATTAAGATTTTGAAACCACTTTTCAATTGTTAATTAATGTATTTTGCTTTTCTGTCTTAATTTATTGTGGGAAAATTAGACATTACTGTTAATGAAGGAAAGGACAAGTGCTCGACTTTAAAAGTTTGCCTTGTTGACTTCTGATTAGAAAAGAAAACAAGCCAGAACTACTGACCCCACAGCAGATGCCAGTGAACCACAAAATTTAATGCAGTGTGGTTGTAAATTCACTCTCCCCCAAAAATCAGCACCTTAAATGCTGATCATGAAAGTCGGCGCTAGGGGCCCATAAAGCCAAAAGAGATGGGCTCTGGGGTTTGCCGAAAAGTGTGCAGTCACAGTCAGGGACCTCCAATTACCAGCTGAAAGTAAGGCTCAGATGCTGTGAAGTTTTAACAGTTGCTCCCCTGTAGCCATATGGTTTGTGGTTTTTCAGTGTTTGATCAGTTCCACGAACTGCATTTTAACCTCTGGGGACCCAGTAATTAATTTTCGTCCTCTATAGAGGACATGAGTCCACAATTTTTAGTCTTAATTTTTAGATTTTAAAGAAATTAATACCTTTATTAAGCAGGGTATGGATCAAAAGTGACAGTAAAGACTTAATATTACAAAAGATTTCTATTTCAAATAAATGCTGTTCTTTTCAACTTTCTATTCATCAAAGAATCATGAAAAAATGCATCATGGTTTTCACAAAAATATTAAGCAGCACAACTGTTTTGAACATTGATAATAATATGTAATGTTTTTGAGCACCAGGTCAGTTATAAATAATTTGAACTAAATTAAAATGTAAACAAATAAATAGAAAACAGTTCTTTAAAATGATAATATTTCATAATATTTTTAACTGTATTTTTGTATATGATGCAGCCGGTGAACATAAGAAATTTAAATGTAGCCTTGGTGAACACAAGAAACTTCTTTCAAAAACATAAAAAAACATTTTAATAATAAAAAATGAATGGTAGTGTCTCTAGTAAAAAAAAACAGAGGTGAACTGGTGCTTTCAAGCTTAAAAGATGTTTTTTTTTTTTTTTGTTGTTTTTTTTTTTTTTTTTTTTGCTATTTTTTTTTTTTTTTTTTTTTTTTTTTTTTTTTTTTTTTTTTCTTTTTTTTTTTTTTTTTTTTTTTTTTTTTTTTTTTTTTTTTTTTTTTTTTTTTTTTTTTTTTTTTTTTTTTTTTTTTTTTTTTTTTTTTTTTTTTTTGTTTTTTTTTTTTTATTTTTTTTCCACCTAAAGTATTGTGAGGAACAGGATTAAGTAATCATTCACTGAAATTTGAAAAGATGAAAAGTTGGATGAATCTTTCTGTTTTTGAGTCAAATCTTTTTTTAATGAATTGGTTGATCCATTTGATTAAGTCTGAATGATTGAATCCTTAATCAGATTGATCTGGTTCTTGAGTCCAACTCACTGACTCAATGTGGTTGCAGCAGTTAACAGCTCACAAAGCCATCATATTCATTCAGAATATCCCACCTGATGCTTGCAGTCCCTTTGGGGTCCACAGTGTCACTGCATTGGTTTCACAGTGATTCTCGTCCAGCATTAACGGTGGCGCCAAGTGGTTGGTTTTAAGAGTCTGGAAATATTAGACGTAATTATAGTGCTATTAAGTTCAGCCTCTAATGCAGAGCTAAATTACTCTGATGCATGTCCTCATGCAGCCATAATTTTGCCAATCAGCTGCTGTAAAGCAATTACCTTGCACTGCTTAACTCAGGGACTCAAGAAACATGTGCTCTGTGTTAAATATAACTGCTGTGAAAACATGTTAGTCTTTATTGCCATTTAAGCTCTTAAAAGCCTTTTGAAACAGTTAAGGTTAAACTGGACCCAAAACATCTGGGATTTTTTCATTTAAACCCAGAAATAGGATTCTAGAAAAAGTTTTTGAATTTTATAAAATAATAAAAAATTAAATATGGTATATTATATGGTATATTGAAGATTTTCTGCTAATTGATAGATTTTCATTTTATTTTATTATTATTATTTTCCAGGTATTATAGGCCCCTTTGCAATTGACCAATACATGCTGAGTCAGCCCAAGTTTTTAATCATGACGTTATTTCTTGTGGCCTACACATTGTCTCAGTAAATTTTGCTCAGTCATGCACTACTCCATGTTTCCGTTTGTTAAATCAAAACAGGTGGGTGTGGTGCTGGGTTCATTTCTCTGGCCTTTCTCAATCCTCATCACTGAACTAAAAATAGCTCGGAGTAGATGCACGTAGCATGTGTCGTTTCATTTTGGACCTGATTAACGTGCAAAGTTACTGTACGCAAAGCCAGATAGGGGCACAAGCAGGGAACATTGGGCAACACCATCAAAATAACCCATGTTATCCGACAGGCTCGGTTTTTCACACCACAGGGCAGTATGCATACCTGTTGCATCTGTATTCTGAAGGAAACTGATTTTTGGCCTAAAACCAATAACAGCTGGGAAAAAATGAATCAAGCATGACCTTTTTAACTGAGTGTTCACATGCTCTTGATCAGACTGATATTCATATCCAAAGCATATATCACCAATTCAATCTACCATCCTGGCTGTTTCGAGAGAGCAGGCACACATATTCCCAGCTTTAATGCAAGTCTCAAACAAGGGTCAGTGAGAAATGAGGCCCCCGAGTGCTGCCTCACCTCTCCCCTGCTTTTAGAATTTGCACCCTGTGGCTATGCAAGAGCGAGTGCTGAAGTCGCAGCACAGGGCCGTGAAAACTAAAACGTGTGCTGTGGTTTGACCTTTCCCTATGTTAAATACAATATTATCATAAGATGTGCTATCGAGTTACAGTGCGTTGCATGATCAGATTCACTGCCACGTGGGCTCTGCACTCAGGTTCAGCACATGTGAGCTCAGTGCTGTAGCATGCCAACTGGTATATACAAAACATTTTATTTTATTTTACTTTATTATTTTAGTCTAGTCTTTTTTTATAAGTGTACATGCAGGGGCAATTATGCTTTTTGTCAAATATTGGGGAACGAATAACATTTTATTGGATTTTGAAGCTCCTGGGTGAAGTGAAATCTGCACTGGCCCAGCTTTATCATTAAGTCATTAACTTAACATGGAAATGCAACCCAACAAAACGTTGAGTCTGGAAAAAGGCTATGTTTCTGCTAAAGCAAATGTCTTGGAGGCTGTAGCGGCATAATATAACCTCATATTAGCTAGAAAAATAATTTAAGTGGGCATTAGCCATAAGTGAATATTTAAATGCATGCTTATTTCTCAATAGAAATCATAAATTAAAAGAACAGTTATGTGCTGTTACTCAATAAAATATTGAATTAACTATATTTTATGTATATTAAGCAAATAATTGCAATTGAATATCTATCTATCGACTATATATATATATATATATATACACACACACACACATACATGATTAATCACGATTAATTAATGTTTAACCACCGTTATAAAATCAGTAATAAAATACAAATGTATACTGTCTGTAAGTATAACTATAAATATATCTACATTCTTAAATTTTAAAAATCTTAAATATAATATACACAAGAAACGTGTTTTTTTCTCGTAAAAAAGTCTTCAAGAAAGTTGACGTTTGAGGCAGGTTCGGTACAAGACTAAAATAATTTGCACACCAGACAGGTTGCCTGTAGTAGCAGCTGGAGCTGCTCTGATTGCGGACTAGCTAATGGCCATAGCTTGAATTGCTTCAATGGTAGGAAAATCACCTTTCTGTGTTATTTTTTATATATTACTAATCCCACAATATTACTGTGTTAAACTGACAGTCATAATTTTTTTACAGCTTTTAACTGTTCATTCAGACGCCATTTTTATCCTTTCAACCAAATGTTTCTCATACAATCAAAGTGCAAATCAGCAAAACGTGCTGTAAATTCATAATGTATACAATTAGCCATCAAATGGCATTCATTAATTAAAGAGCGAGCAGCTGGCACTGGTGGAAGCAGAGTACTGTAGGGTCTGGCATGAGATGGACTGCACATTGTGGTCAGAGAGCGTGCCAAATTCCATTCCAGTGCCTCTGCAACAGGGGTCGAAGGTTAAGAAACATTGTGGCTCAGAAGACAGATGTCCATGAGGCCTGGGTGGATATTATCATTCTGCTTAAGAGCTGAAATCACAATTTGTTTAGCAATTTTCATAGGAAACATAGCTCTATATGGAGTTGAATAATGACCCATTTTATTGTATTAAAGGGGTCATATGAAGCTCTTGGTGCATAAAGAAGTTGCAAAGACTAAAGTCTCAAATCCAAAGAGCTATTCTTTATAAAAGTTAAGAGTCAGCCATGCCTACCTAAAATGGCTCGTTCTAACACACCCCCACATGTCTAAGTCACGATGTGGGAAGATTTGCATAACGCCGCCCAAATGTTCACGCAAAGAAAGAAGGCGTAACTTTTATTCTCGCTGTAGTATTGTTGTTGCCACCGCCGCCATGTCGTGAAGACGCTGTGTGCTTCGTTGTGAAAGCAAAACTACTTTGTTTGGCCTTCCAAAAGAGGACGATATCGCTTCGTCATGCCTGGAGCTGATCCGTGCTGGTCGCTGAGGAGAGACATCAACTTCGCGCTGTGGATTGCCGGATCGGCTTTCACCGTGTACGAAGCGGAGTCCAGCCCGGGGTCGTCACATGTGGTTGCCGCAGGCATCACAATATGATAAGGGACGTAACATTTCCGTCACACGCTTGAGGTATTCGGCCAATCACAACGCACTAGATAGCTGGCCAATCAGAGCACACCTCGCTTTTTCAGACCGATGAGCTTTGTAGAAATCGACGCGTTTAAGAAAGGCGGGGCATAGAGGAGAAACAATAATGTACGGTATGTGGAAAATAATGTGTTTTTTGAACCTTAAACCACGTAAACACATTTCATTACACCAAATACACAAAATAATGTTTGAGACAACATATCTGAACCCTGATTTAAGCAGTCCATATGGTTACCACTCTTTTAAATGTGCAGTCTATGGTTACCACTCTTTTAAATGTGCAGTCTTGCTGCTGCCTTAATTGGTGGATTGCATACTGTCCACCTTAATGCTCTCACTATGAGGCTTGTGATACTTGGCAGCATCCACTGTATAATGACCTACTGTGGTTTTCATGTTGTCCGTAGAGACTTTATAAGTGTTGGATTTATGCTATGTGTGGGAATGGGGGTTACCTCTGCTTATTCAGTATCTGAACTTTATGTAGTTGGTGTTATCAACAGTTAAAATTTTGCAAATCATAGTCTGTTATGTGTCTTGCAGATGTAACTGTCAAAAAGGTTGTGAAGAATCCACAAGAACAAGGTAGGCTCATGCTTACTAAGTGGTTGCTAGCTTGCTGCTGGTCAGTTTCTAAGGATTTCTGGATGATTGTTAGGGTTGACTGTGAGATTGATAGAAATCCTCCTGCATAAAATCAGATGGAACAAATAGATAGTAGATAGTTATGAAATTACAGATGATTTTTTGTTATATGAACAATAATTGATTGACATGTATAATGACACTAATAGATAGAAATCAGATAGATGGACAGACAGATAAAATGATATAGATAGATAGATAGACATAGACAGGAAGATAGATATATAGATCTAGTACATTCTTTGAATAAGAAATTTCAGACAATTTTTCAGTGGGCAACATTTTATTTGAACAATTTTTGATACAAACATTATGGCCTTGATTGCAAAACAAAGCAAAACTGCTTCTCCATATGACAAGACACCTCAGATTCCTGCACATCCAGCTGTCTGACAGGCGTTGTGATGACACAGGAGGGGACATGTTTCCATTTTTCCAAATGATCCAGACATCTCGCAGACTCCTCAGAGGAGCATCTATCCTCCATCACTGTCAGTCATAGGTCTCCTGGGGGCATATGGTTTACTGCCACAGACCTTTTCCACTTCTGTCATTAGGGTGCCTTGTAAATGAACTTAGACTTATGGACAAAACTTGCTGAATGACTCATTCCAGCCCAAATGTGATCTTGAGTTACACATTGCTAAAACAGGACACATTCCCGTCCTCGATGTCCGGAAGCTTTACGATGTAGTTAATCAAATGTTGATTCCACAAGGGTCAATAGAGTTTTGGGAGAGACGGATGTCGATTTCTCAGCTAAGTGAAAAAACAAGTGGTGTTGAAGGCAGGGCCCAGTGTGGATGCGCTGGATAAATCCATCAGGGGCGCTGACAATCAGCCGTCAGTGGCTACACATCTGCGCCTATCTGCCCGAGGCTCATGTCTTTTATTGCTTTTCATTGCTTTCTTCAGATGAGAGCACAAGTTCAGTGTCACTGAATCGCACCTCCCTTGGAAACTGAGGTGATTACTGCATTGCAAAATGTTAGATTAATCATTAAATTAAAGGTACTTTAGATTGTGCCTGTTGAGTGGGACTGATTGTTGACTGAATTAGAAAAGATCAGTGCAGAGCTCAACAATAAGCTTTGGCTCTGTGAGAAGTCAGAGAGTTTTGGGGCCAGTTGACGAAATTAATCGTCACTGAGTATTATATTTAATGATCATATGCATGTTTTTTTTCAGACCTAAACATTTGGTTTTCTGTGATGTAGTCTATTGAAGACTGATGATGCAAATTCAACTGGTTTAAATATGTTACCATGGGAAAGTAGGTGTAGAAGAGGGTTTGTCAAAATTGCAAGATGCATCAGTTTTAATGCTTCTTTAAATGATAGGGCGGCTTTGCCTTCAGCCAAAATTACGTACATTCAAATGGGGTTTGTACTTTGTGCCTCAACAAGACGATTTCTTTGAGCAAAAGATGAAAACAAATCTGTTTGAATATATTTTAAAATATAATTTATTTCAGCAGTCATTACTCCAGTCGTCAGTGTCAAATGAGCCTTCAGAAATCATGTGCTGATTTGATTTTTTTTCAAAAGAACAGCATTTATTTGAAATAAAATATTTTGTAACATTATAAATATCTTTACTGTCACTTTTGATTAATTCAATGCATCCTTGCTGAATAAAAAAAATAATTCTTTTAAAAAAAATTCACCCCAAACCTGAATTATTATTTTTATATTATTATTTATTATTTTTTTGGTGCTGACCATAATATCAGCAGAGCATGTATAATTATACTGGGCCAGCATACATTTTTTTAAAATATAAAACAAACAAACAAATAAAAAAAACATTTTAATTTGTCCATATTTATAAGCAATTGCACTTTGAATCTTTAGAGCAAATAAACTTACAATTCACAATTGTCTCTTGTTCAAAACCTGATGAATCTGTCCACTTAAAGGGGTCATATATGTTGCTAAAAAGAACATTGTTTTGTGTATGTGTTGTAATGAAATGTGTTTCTGCGGTTTTAAGGTTAAAAAAACACATTATTTACCACATACTGTACATTATTGTTTCTCATATGCCCCGCCTTTTGAAACGCATCGTTTTTACAAAGCTCATCGGTCTGAAAAAGCGAGGTGTGCTGTGATTGGCCAGCTGTCCAGTGCGTTGTGATTTGCCGAATACCTCAAGCGTGTGACAGAGATGTTACGCTTTACCATATTGTGGCACGTGCCCTGTCAGCCGAGCGATGATTCAAAAACACCCCCCCCCCCCCCCTTTGTAAAACCCATTATAAAGATCATCGTTGGGCAACAGTGGGGACATAATTATTGATTATAATGACTTATTCTGTCTTTTTACGTGTTGCGTTGCATCACGCCGAGTAACATAAAACCATGTCTGCATTTGATCTGAGAAATGACAAACAACAAGCCTTACTCTACACTGCCCAAAAAACTCGCTTTAAATTTATAAAATATAAAAACTATTTAAATATAAAAAACGTACTTACTGTCTTTGAGTCAGAACAGCCGGCATTTTAGTCTACTTTACCAGGATCAGGAAACGGTCCTCCATAACATGCGCTGCACACATCTGAATATTTATTTAGAACTGTTCTGGAACAGTGTTGTAAAATACAACTTACCACTGATTTCTAGTCGTGTCCATTTTTTGGAAGGCCAAACAAAGTAGTTTTGTTTTCAAAACGAAACAGCGTCACACACGGCGGCATACAGTGAGCAGAGGAATCTGGCGGAGGGTAGAGGAGACGAGGCGCGCGGGATTCGACGAAGGAGCGGCCGCGGGATTGCGGCAAACCACCATGTGACGACCCTGGGCTGATCCACACTTCGTACACAACGGTGGGACAAGCCGATCCGGCGATCCCAGCGCAATGAGTTGTAGTATTTTTTCAGCAACCAGCACGGCTCAGCTCCATGCATAACGAAGCAGATATCGTCCTCGTTTGCGAAGGCCAATAACAGTAGTTTCGCTTTCACAAACAAAGAACACAGCGTCTTCACGACATGGCGGTGGCAACAACAATACTACAGCGAGAATAAAAGTTACGCCTTCTTTCTTTGCGTGAACATTTGTGTCAGCGTTATGCAAATCTTCCCACATAGTGACGTAGACATGTGGGGGCGTGTTAGAACAAGCAGTTTTAGGTAGGCATGGTTGACTCTTAAATTTATTAAATAATATCTCTTTGGATTTGAGAATTTAATCTTTGCAACTTTACAGATCTTCTTTATGCACCAAGAGCTTGTAACACTCCAAAGAGAAAGGAAAAATTGAAATCGCATCATATGACACCTTTAAGATGAAAATCAAATGATGTCAATTTGTTTTTTGGCAGACAGGTAATAGTACAGCTCATGTTTACTGCAGCAGCAGACCAGGTGAGATGTCAATAGCACAACATGTATCATCTGTCACCTTTCTGCAACCTCGCCATCAATATTCGACCTGATACCTCATGGCAGTGCGTACCTTTAACTCATCACTCAAAAGCAAGTGTTTATCCAGCTGTTCCAGAGACTGCATGTTAGTGTGAAGATGCAGATGTTTGACCACACCTGGCAGCTGTCCCTCTTCCCCTTTGTACTCGGTGCTTCCCTCCTGTCCAAGCACATGGCTCCCCTGCAGCTCATGTGGATATGGGGAATCCTGGTGACTGAGATGAGTTATGTGTTTTTCCCCGGAGTCTCCTGTCCCTCAAGGAGCCACGCTGCCTTCCCATTTTCTCACAGTCACTTCCTCTCCTGTCAACCTGGGAATGTGCTGGCACCCGTCAAGCTATGGAGACAAGGAAAACGTTTCCCGTGTGACAGATATAACAACTCGGGGAAACCATTACTGTTCCTGTTTATCATACACTTGCCATTACCTGGCACAAAGGACGGTGCTGCAAGTCAGATGCACAAGAAAACAAATCAATCATTCTTCTGAGCGTGATTCATAGCACGAACGCTCCTGCATGTACAACAGGATGAATTACGAAGGGATACACCTGATTATCGGTGCGCATTTAGATGTTAAAACGCTTCTCGATAGTTTCAAGCGTGTTCATGTGAGGTGTTTGGGTTTTTCAGAACCCAAGTTTAATTGTATGTGGCAATCCACTGCACATTATCTCAACCCAAATGTGGAAAGAAATGTTATTGCTCAGGGACTTTTAATCTCCCACAACCCTCTGTTCATTTCAGAGCAGTTCCCACCTGGTTTCCATGGCATCTGCCCAACTCACAGCAGGAAAGGAAGCAGATCTCGGCAGTGCTGAGTTCGCCCTCTTCTGGACGGAAGTGAGGGCTCCAATAAGCCTTGGTCTAATTAGCCGTGCTGTCAAAACATTTCTGCACAAGTCCTTTTAGAAAACTCTACTGCATGCTCACACTGAACTATTCCGAGGGGAGATTTGTTAATTTGGACTTATGTAACACCGCAGCTCGCTGCCATTATGGGAAAAACAAATGAAAAGGTCAAATGATAGTAAATTCAACCCAAAAGGAACCTCTTAACCTGCATTCACCTTTGCTTAGAAAAATACATGAGGTGGAACGACTTCCTCTTTTAACTCTCTGATCACATCCAATATGGATCAGTTTGACAATAAAAACATTTTATCAAATGATTTTGATTACTTGAACAAAATCATTCAAGTACAGAACTGCTTGTTTTCAAATATTTAAAACTCAGTGCAGTTTTAACCCTTTTTCTGAACAATTTGAAATAATAGAGTTAAACATATAAAGCAAGCACCTTTATTTGTTTGAACAGATACATAGGTTTATATTGTACACTTTTTTGCTATTTCGTGTTCATATACATGTACTAACCGTGGTTAAAAAAGGCAACTGTTAATGGAAACAATGGCAAGTATACAATACAATTAGCAAACATATCAAAATCAGTTTTTACAACATTTTTAGCAACCAATTCTTTCTATTGGTCTGCCATAGTGCAAACTGTGTGGTTTGAAGACAGAGTGTTAGCGTGATATTAACATTCAATCTTACAGTTCTGATATCTCTGTCTCGAACACATTTCAATGTGTAGACCGTATTCACAGCGCCTCTGCTTCAAGTCCTTCTGTCCCTTAATAACGATCTCAATAATACTTCAAGTGTGTAGGGCTGTTCGACAGATGAGTAGTGGACAAAAGCTATGATTAACAATTCGATCGGTGTGTTTATTGCAGTGTATGTGGAAGTTTGCGTCAGATAACTGTATTCAAGCTCTGTTCAATGTTCAAGAGTTTCTCTCTGTTTCTCTTGGATACTCTTCTTAAATAAGCTTACCGGTTACAGCTGTTACAGCAAAGATCTAAATGATTGTATTTTGGCGTGGTTGAATAATACAATGTTGTCTGCGTATCCTAATGAGAGTATTCTGACAAGGTGAAAACATGAAATAAAGCAGAGAATGTCGTCCATTTCAATAGTGTCCATTCCCAAGTCCAGCCAGTATGGCATTCCTTTAGTACATCCATGTAACATTGGACTCCTGTAGCAGAGATACTGATTTAGAGGAAAATGACAAAAAACATAGTCAAATAAAGCAGTGCCCAGAGAGTAAGTGAGCGTCCTTCTATTGCACAGTGTCTTGCGGAAAGCACTGATAATGGATGGTGGATGGTGTGATCAGATGTCCGGGTCTATGAGATGGATCGAGTCCTGTCTGGGCACTGGTTCATGAGCAGCCACAGCGGTCTACTACCATTGAGGGGATCTTGCCGTAGATGATCTGCTCTTTGCCGTTGAAGTAAAGCATGTTGATAGGAGACATCTTGGTGGGGGTGCAGCAGGGCCCGGCGGTGCCTCGTGGATTGGCCTTGTTTACCAGATGGGTGTGGGGATATTTCTGCAGGTGCATGAAGTCGCATTCTCCTGAACAGTAATTCGCCTTATAGCGTTTTGGAGCAATAATCCAGTCCCAGCCGAAGTCCTCAAAGTCCACAGTGAGAGGGTACCTGCAGCATCGAGACTCTGACGAATTCTCGTCGCAGTCCAATCCAGAGTCCCTCCGGATTCGCTTTGGGCCCTCGGAAATTTTCACCTCCATGAAGGGGAGCTGGGTGTGAAAGAAACCAAAGAGCCAGTGTTTCAGTTTACTGTTGGTGCTTTCCTGTCTGAAGGCACTTGCCAACTCCTGGTCTGACCATGAAGTAGCTTTGTCCAACCATTAATGAATGCTAATGATTCTGGTTCCAATTCCACTTAATGATTATCATCGCTAAATGATGCCATTAACGATTTTTTTTCAATTCTTATTGCAGTTAGGGCCCCCAGCAAATCATGAGATAATTTCTGATATCAGCAGAACCAATATACAGACATAAATGTAATACATTTTTGCCACACTTTTTTAATGATATTTATATGAAATAAAAATACTAAAACAAATTGAAAAACGTGTAATTTGTGTAAAGTACCATTGAGTACCACAAGTTTTAATTAAAGCTTAAGTTTCATGAGGGTTAACATTTTTTATTTAGTTCGTTTCTTGTTAGACATGGCGAAAGTAACTTTAGATTCAGATCCAGATTAATTCACTAAAAATATTTTTTTATTTTAAACAAAGTATTGCATAACTAAACCATGTAAATAATTTCTCAATAGTGCCATTCACAACAATTACTGTTGGCAAAGCTCTGTCTAAAAGCGGTTATATTTTACGAAAAACATATTTGGTAACCACAACAGCTCAACTCACCAGTCCATCCTCTCCAGCCTCAACTGATGTGACGGCCAAGTCGTTTCCCTTCGCGTCAAACGCGTTTATCTCAATGCCCCAGTTGGTCTCCGGTTGTCTTAACCACACCGCCAGGACCTGTTTTACATCTATACTCTGCCAAGACGTCGCTCCTGCGTTCACATCGATCTTCAAGGATCGTATTCGTATGTGCCTTCCTCCGTCCGTAACGGGCGTCAGCCGTGATATCTGTAAGAAGACGGTGGTCGCTTCTTCCGTCGGTCTCAGATGAACCCACAGCTGCGCTCTTACGATCCGGTTCGCTTGAATCTTCGGACTGAAGAAGAAAAAACAACACTTCGGTTTCCGATCTACTTGAACGATGGGGTCAGCTGAAAAAAAAAAGAGAAAGAGCGATTATACGGACTGTATTCATGATTATATCTACAGGTTTGATCATTAAAGCAGTTTATGATGTGGCGCACTGATATAAATTTAAAAATGTTGACTACGCCCACAAAATACAATGCATTACAGACATGCAAAATGTATGTTAAATGTAAAAATTTGATTGACTATATATATAGTTCAGATATATGTAGTCATTTACATTAAAAAAGACCTTATACGGCATTGCGGAAGGAAACATTTATACTATATTTAAAAACTAATGGATCGGCTATTTTTGTATTTTTACCTAAAAAATAATGCCTGAGCTATGACCCAGTTTCAACTACAGTTTGTAAATGTCACGTGTGATAAAGGTGAAACCATTTTCTTCTGACCGACGCTGGTGCGCTTTGCTGCGCTTCCATGTTCAGCGTGCGTAAAATCGGTTTAGCAAGACTGATAAAGGAGCAACACAAAGCCTTTAAAAAATCAGTAAACGAGAATTATTTTTGCATGAACTGTGCATTTAATGCACAATAGCCGTCTCGTGAGTGCAAATGGCTTGGACGTAAAGACTGCGTAAAGGGTCTCTCCAAGTAGCCTATCTACCCTATTTTTTGTCCGTTGTTAAGAGGATACATCTACTTGAATGAATCTTTGAAATATACGATCCTTACGCTCTGTGGCCATGGTCATAATGGTCTCTTGGGGGGGGGGGGGGGGGTGGGGGGGGGGGGGGGGGTGGGGGGGGGGGGGGGGTGGGGGGGGGGGGGGGGGGTGGGGGGGGGGGGGGGCGGGGAGACTTATCGCGACAGTGAGAAGCCAGCACGGTAGGTCTCTGTGGTGGCATGTTCATCGTCCTCTTCCACAGCTCCATCCTTACTGTCATCCCCCAGAACATCGTACTGATCCAGAAGTTGTTGCAAAGGCGGTGCTTTGGGTAACAGCTGCTCGACCACGTCCCGGCTGATGTTTGGAGCCTGTTTGAGTCGGAGTTTGCTAAGAATTTGGGACTTGATGGCATGCAGTCTCATCAGCTTGCTGTGTTGTCTGAACTCACATGTGGAACACTGCTCGCTTTCCTCCGTGGCTGTGGAAGGCTGCTGATGCGCCGTTATATCTCCATGACCCACTGAACCACATGCAATCAATACACTTAGAGAAATTAAAACCTGTGTAAAATGCATGTTCCAAAGCGTGCTAAAGGATGTTTGAATCTGATTTGCTATGGAAATGAACCTCACCACACACCGGACAAGTAGATGTCATGCTTAAATTCGGCAAGGCTTTTTATACTGCAACTTTGGCCACTCTATTGTGTCGTAAGATTCAATGATTGGCTGAGCTGGCAACAATAAACCTAATGGACAGAGCTGGACTTCTTTCGCAGTTCTTAAAGAGGCATGACATCTTAGAGGAGTCGTGGAGGAATCGGCCGAACTTGAATACAAATTATGCACATGTATATGAAAAATACGCATAATTATTTCAGTGCGTGCATCTAGGCTACTCACTATCCAAACGCATCTGACCCATAATGTAAAGGCTACATGTGACATTTATGCATATGAAATCATAATCAACAGAATATTTGTTTTTATCTTAACAGTACATTCATACATAATTTTCCCTATGTCCTATTTTTATGTGGTATAGTATTTGAAAAGGTCAAGGCAAATGTTTGGATAATATTCTTGTAGATTCTGTCAATGCAACGGAATTTAATTTCACTACATATGTAAATGTTTAAACGTAAGATATCGAAAAATCACAATTCATTTTATTTGTTCAACACTCCCTCATAGCTGCAGCTTCTTCATTTTTTAGACCCGTGGGTAAGATACGTAGCGTCATCTTGTGGAATAACTTGTGTAACGCAGGTGAGGTCTGTCCCGGACCTCCCTTTTCTCAAATATCTGTAGTTTTTGCACAGTTATTAGTTAAAATGATACATATAAAGATAGTAAACGAGGAAAATAATACACAAAATAATATACAACTTCTAGTATACATTAGAAATTATAATTGTGTTGGATTATGGCGAGATTGGCCAGCTGTGGTACATGGCAACCGATTTTCCTCACACTACTCCGCAGTTTTCCTTCTTACATAATAACATAATTTCACCTCAAATCAATATTTCATGTCCATTTATTTATTTGGCAAGGAGCCGGATAATAAGCAGGATAATTTGCAGTCATCCGGTCATTATTGCAAAATGAACACTTTCAAGGCCATACAAGACTTTGCTTGGAGTCTGGGAACATTTAGTGATAATGAGCTGGTGACAGGGAATTATCCCATCACTTATATCTTCGGTTCAGTCTAATAATGTGAATATAAAAAAAGGAAGAATCGAAGATTCAAAACGTAATGACTATGCTGAAATCTTTCTTTATTAAGTTCAAATGGATTTAGGATAATACCAAACATGATATAAAATGATCTAGTCTGAAATTATCGTGCTTGTTTGTTTGATGTTTTTTAATTGTAACTCGCTTCCTAAAATCGGTTAATGGATTGTGGTATACTTATGAAATGTAAATTTGTAATAAAATTAGGGATGCACGATATATCGGCCACCATATCGGTATCGGCCGATAAATGCTCATTTTTTCTGTTATCGGTATCGGCCTGATAAGAAAATTTGGCCGATATCTTAAAGCCCATAAATAATGCATTATTTCCTTCAGAAACACTTCAGATGCACGCTGTTCGTTTGCAGACTTTTGTGCAATTGTACATCATAAGCACGGGTTGTGCAATTGTATATCGCTGTACTATTTGTGTTTATTTGAATTTATCATCCTAGTCTGATTTATCCTCAATAAGGAATGCGTTTGGTTAATTTAAAAAGAGCGCTTCAGTTATACCGGGAACCTCTTTAGCTCAGCGCACGCAGTGTGAACAGCAGTGCACAACATTAATAACTATGATTGGTAATGTCGTGTATATAACATTCTAATGAGAACATTATTATAATAAAACGTTGTGCATTCTTTGGGTTTAGTTGTTTTTTCACACACAGGATCACACATTCTGACTATAGCACGCAATAACTGCGTCATTTTGTACATAAGTTGTAATATTATGTTTATGTTGTATTAATATTAATCTCAGGATGCATTTCCTTGAGTTAAATAAGCTGCCAGCAAAACGCTTCAGTTTACCATGTTCATTCAGCTCTTCAGCTTCAGCACGTGCAGCTCAACGGCTGCTATTTAAAACAGTGGTATTAATTTGTTACTTTTTTCAAAATCATTGATACATTATTAATAATAACAACCACTTGTATTTTTTCTCTTATTATTTTCACCATCGGATGGTTTTTCATCAACAATATGGTTTAGTAATTAAAATAATTTAATTATTGTCCTTGCAGAGGCTATTCCTTTTATTGATCTGTGGCACATTCATTTTGATTCTTTACACGTGTAATGATGTCCAGTGACTTGTTTGCATTATTTATGCATTATTTTATTTATTTGTAAGACTTTTTTATGACTAAATTTGGTAATGGGAGAGTAAAATTATTTTTTAAAACGTACACCGTTCAAACTAGGCTGCTTATTTTGAAGTGTTTGGGATGTGGCTTTTAATGATGAGTCCTTTTTTGTAATCAGGCTCTCAAAATGTATATAACAATTTGGATATAGATTTTTTTCGGCCAACATATCGGTTATCGGCTTTCAAAAATAAAAAGTAATCGGTTATCGGTATCGGCCAAAATTTCAATATTTAATTTCCCTAAATCACATCTTAATTAATGACATTAAGCCTACTGTAACTGTAATATGGAACCTGTTTATATGTTACTACGCAATGAATGGCGATTTACAAGTGTCTTAACAGTTGTTAACCTGGTGGTTTTTAAAGGCACGTCAGTTTTAGCTGTAAATGGCTGGACTGTGGTTTTTACCGTGGGTCGTGGAAAAATATAATTTTTCAAATTCAATTAACATTTTTTTGGTAAGCATACACTACAGACTCAAACTGAATTTACCAGTGTGACGAAACCTTCAAGGAATTAACTACTGAATCACACTTGTGTGACAGACAGAGCTGGGTAGATTACTTACAAACTGTAATCCATTACTGATTCCCAATTACATGACAAAAATTGTAGTTAGGAACCTAATTCGTTACATTACACATTTTAGGTAATATAATCAGACTAATTTTTGATTAGTTTTAGATGACTTTTGACCCAACTAGTTTATCATATTGATTTAAATAGGATAATAATGTACCATATTGATATAAAAATGCAAAGAGTAAGAAAATATATTCCATTCGTTGTTATTAACATGAAGTGCACTAAACATTACATTATGTCAAAGTTTCCCAAACTGGGGCTTGTGAAGGAACTGCAGGAGGTACACAAGTTTAATGAAAAGCTAATAATTAAATCATAGAAATGGAAAATTACAATAAATCATTTTAAAATAACAATTAAAATAAAACACTTACTAAAAAAAATTTAAATTATTTGTTTACCTGCATATCATGTGACCATTTACCAATGTCAGAGAACCGTGAACATGCAAATGTGTTACTTAATTATTAACTTATTACCTTAAAATCTCAGGGGGGACTTCAAAATGAATGTGAAAGAGATCGGGCTGACAAAAAAAAAAGTTTGTGAATCCCTACAGGTAAGATTAGAACTAAAAACGTGAATTTGCGCATTGTTATGTTTTTTGAAAGAAAAGAGCCTTCCATAGACATAGTAATACATGGTTAAATAACCTACTGAGAGATAATTCAAATAAATATTAATGTGTTCATCAGTAGTTGATGCAATGTTGAAATGTTGAGAACACGCTTATTAAAATGAAAACGATTTAGGTAAATCCAGTGGTCAAATGCTGTGTGGCCCTCTCAGTTTTCTGTGTATAATTACAGCCATCTGACCAGTAACTGGTCCACAAAACTGGAAGACTTTCTGAATGTATATAAGTGGTAGGCTATTTTAGAAAGGAGCATTTAAAAGATATAAGGAATTTGGGAGAATCAATCAATTATGAATCATTTATTGCTATTGTGCGAGTAATATGTAATCATGTAATCAATAAAAAAACGTAGTCTGATTGTAATTTATGTATTTTAATCAAATTTCAAGTACTTAATTTTTGGAATCAGATTATGTAATCCAGAATACACGTAATCAGTTACTACCCAGCTCTGGTGACAGAAATATTCTCTCTCTATATATGCTCATACACTCTTAAAAATAAAGGCGCTTCACGATGCCATAGAAGAACCTTTTTGTCTAAATGGTTCCATAAAGAACCTTTAACACCTGAAGAACCTTTCTGTTTCACAAAAGCTTCTTTGTGGTGAAAAAAGGTTCTTCAGATTACAAAAAGGTAAGAAAGAGATGGTTCTTTAAAGAACCTTTGACTGAATGGTTCTTTGTGGAACCAAAAATGGTTCTTCTATGGCATCGCTTGAAGAACCTTTTGAAGCACCTTTATTTTTAAGAGTGTATGACAAGAAAACAAATGAGTTTATTTTCTCATATTTTACTCAAAAAAGTTTCTGATAGGAAATAGCCTAGATTATACATCTCTAGGGTGGCCTATCATGAAAAAGTTTTGGAACCCCTCTGTTAGAAATATTGATCTAATCTATAGTATTAGTGAAAACAGTCATTCCACTAGGTGGCGAAATTGTGTTTAAAAACACACTGAGGCGCAACCTGTGTCTGCGTGTGTTGCAGTAACCTATTTTACCCAGTTTACAAACAAATATTTAGGCAAGGATAGCATAAACTAAGTGTGCCCGTGAATAGAAACAGGAAGAATTTCCCAGCTGCATATTCAGTCATGCAGATGGCCATGATTGAATGGCCAGAGAGAAGTGCAAAAGCAACACGGATTCATGCTTCGTTGGAATGAAACTGGAACGTTATCATCATTAAATGTGGACTCCGGACGCACGTGCTGAATTCTGACCCGACTTACCCTACAAGAGCATGTTCATCAACATGCTTTCTCATTCTCCTGTGGAGTAACCAAGACTGGGATAGAGGAGGAAGCGTCTGTCTGTTCAAACTGTGGATTTATGCCAGTTTTCATTTTAAATAACGCATTCCGATTTGGATTGAATGATTTCTTCTATTTTAATATCCATAATATTGACGCTCACAGCCTGCAGACCGAATTGGTATGTACCCACAATGATTATATCACTGGGTGGAATCGGCAATTTTAATATTATATATAGCCTATAACATCACCGTGCATTTTATAAAACCAGGAAAAACATTTGCATTGACCTTGAGGGTTTCTTGAGGCAAATACGACCATGGGATTTACTCGGGGAAACCCGGCAGAACTGTAATTTTAATCTCGTTCTCCCTGGCTATAACACTGTATTGCAACCAAGATGTTATTAAAACTGTTGATCACTTCAGATTTCCAGACAGTGACTGTCGGTTGTCTTTGGCTGCTGTGTATAGCCTACAACGGGGTCGCGTATCAGGCTAAGAGAATATATAGCCGAGAGTAATAATATTATTGTTAAAAATATGAACTGTTTTCGCGCCCATACGAGCTTGTAGATTTAGAATCCACACAATCAACACATTCGTATTCTTAAATGAGACATTATCGATGTTGGTAGCCTATCTGTGCAGCAAAAGGAGTGAACCACCGGCTTTCGTTGTAAGGAGAAGTCTATCAGTTAGGATTAGCTGTCCTCAGCAGCAGCGTTTCATGAGGCAGCACGAGACAAATATTGTAATAGCGACGCCCGAATCGCGAACGAATCGTTCTTTTGAGTCGGATCATTTGAACGATTAGGCGGAACCAGGTTGAACCCGTTCACAACATCGATCTGAACGATGCGTTCGAAGATCGAACTGAATCAGTCCGAGCGGTTCTCCAGTCCAAAACACCAAGACACACTGAATCCGATTCGGAGTGAGCCGAGAATTGATGGAAGAACATTTCAGTGTGAACCAAATTAACTGATGTCACTGATGAGGCTAAAAGCAGATTTAAAATGTGCAGAAATGTTACTAATAAAACGTACTATAAACGTTACTTTCACGTTTTTGCTATAGACTACATAATAGTTTTGTTTTTAAGGTATTTTATTCACACATAACAATTATTTTTCTGTGAGTAGATTTGTAGTATTGTTTTATGGGAATACAAATTATATTTAGCTTTTAAATTAGGCCTGAATCTGAACTGGGATTAAACAAACAAACAAAACAAAAAAACCCGTATAAATAGAAAATCACAGCATTATCTGGGTGATTACGGAATTATGTGTTTGCATAAACAACCACTGCATTTTTTTTAACCGATTCTTTAAAACGTTGTATGAGCCAGACTTGCCATTCCTAATAAATACCATATCTAGTCGACTACTACATGCTTTAGCCTATTAAAGCACATTTTTCTTTATATTGCCTCATAAGGAAATCCTCATTCCTGTGAAGATTTAGTCATTAAGATGTCATGGACAAGGTTGCCAAGACATAATAGTCATCATGAAAATATATATTCAGCCAGGCGAAGACAAGAAATAACTCACAATAATCATACATCTTCTTCACACAGGGCAAGTGTGAGGTGGCCATGAGGATGCTATACATCATGGCTGACCATCTGGAGTGTCTCAACTACACTTTGTACAGAAATACGTCCTTGTCCTAGCTTCTTATCCATACATCACAAAACCCTATAAACTGCCAAACGAGGGAATATAGCCTTGGTATCTCGCCATCTTTGCATCTCTTCCCCTCACTGCTTTCAAACCAATGCTACATTATTTATATCATGGGATGCATGAAATCCAAGCACCGCGACCCCACTCAGAACTCCAGCTCATCGGAGAAAGTGGATGGCAAGCCAGGAAAGCAAGGTGAGAAAGCAGTTCTAGTTTTCTCAGAGATTGGCTCCATGGAGGACCCGGGATGGGTCAATCCGGTGCTGCTGGACTATGCCCAGAGACTCTCAGAGGAAATTGTGGCCCGGGCAGTACAACAATGGGCTGAGGTGGACAGCCGGTACAGTGACATCCCCTACATTGAGTGTGATGTGCCATAATGTTTCAACTGGATGAAATAAGATTGGATTGGCCTGGCTCACACCCCTCCTGTATGTAAAGGAGAGCTTTCAGATAGACAACTTCAGCCCAGTGGAGGATCATGTCAATTTGGGAAGCCGTTCTTTTGATCTCTGAAAACCTCTTTTTTTATACCAATTAAGGATTCACATTAAATATTCAGCCATTTTTTTGTTTTTACACATTAAATGTTAAATTTAAGGTCCTGTATTCTTAACTAAGAGCTGTTATACCACAAGACTACATCTTTTTATGTCTCGTTTACCCTCAAAGCCGTCGTTTAATTAGAGAGTCTCTGCAACTGTCTAAAGGCCACAATCATCCCAACCATGTTTAGTACAGACTTACATTTTTTGCCTTTAGTATTTTCATGTGGCTCAGCACATCAGACAGTACCTCATTTCTATTTTCCATCCATCCATTGGTCTTGGTCACATTAGTGAAATTTCATTGGCAAAAAAGGTCCATTGGCAATAGTGTAGTGATGACTTTCAAACCAAGAATCTTTGTTGGTCAGCACTGAGAATTCAAGTGACCTACTTGAACCCATAGCAAAATCTGTGTGGGGAAATCTTTCGCACTTGATGCAAAATTCCTATTGAAATGGCTGGATTTTGTCAGTGAAAAATCATTGAAAAATGGTAAATGTGACCACACATTTAGAGAACGGCTGCTCAGGGGTTACGGTTTCTATTTAAGGGGCTAGTGCTGGCTTCTAGGGATCAATAAGTGTACATTACTTCATTGCTAAATTTTCTTGACATGACAACTCTGTCGACTGTAATTCCTGGTACAAACAACCTTGTGGTCACTATGGCCAGATGTTGTTTATACGTGATGCATGGATTCTTAAATTTAGAGATTACAAATCATCCGGCATTCTTATGATTCCATGAAAGAATACATTCAAAAGAGAAGGATTCCCAAATTAAGCCATTAAACAATTTTGTTAATAGAAGATTTTCTTCTGTGCAGCTCAGATATGCAATTCTTAAAGGCCAAGACATTATAAAAACAAACTTAGTGCTACCAGGCTGCCGAAACCCTCACTTGGAGACAAAATTCAGACAGGGGACCAAACACGCCAATGTCCTTAATGATTGTTAATACAAGCACTGGTAGTGTTTTAACAGCTGCTCACCAATGCTTTTTATTGATGTGATATTGGCACTTCTGGGTCTTGTGCCATGCTGTCAGGTAGCCATATACTCCCTTTAATGATCTCCAGGTCAATACAGTGCAACAGTGGGGTTCTGGAAGTAAAAGTCACATTAGTTTTCTCCATAGAAAAATAGATTTTTAGTGATAATGTATAAACCTTCTAAGACAGACCTACCATGAGCGCTGATGTGGTTAAGTGATGATATAAGCTTGATCACATGTCAGTGTGTTTTCAACTACATAACTACTAAAAAAATCTTAATTTCAGAGATCACCCTCTCCCATAGAGCATTGTGTAATCAAATTTCTCAAATCATTTATATATTTGTGCATATCTGAATGTTTTGCAATTAACTTTTTAATTGCTCGAGTATAAAATAAATCGATGTATTTTATACTTGTTATATTTAATTTTGAATCTTTGTTTTATATCATATTCAGTCATAAAATAATTCACAGTTAAATACCTTTGCCTTGTTATTCAGCTTACCAAAAATGTTTTTGCTTTCAAATCAAAGGTTGATGATGAAGCTGTTTGTTTTGGTTAATGGCTTTAAACTTTTAACTGAAGAATTTTTTCGAATCCCTATGGAGAAAAATGAGAAAATAACTTCCGGAACCAAGGCCACTGAAGACATGGGTAGTCACTGTTACAACCTGTTGCAAAGACAGTTAATTAAGCAAGAACTGCACTTTGACTATTATACTTTTGCATAGAAAGTCATAAATGCAGAGTGAAATCTTAAGATTAAGTTGTATTTTATGAGGCCTTTCAGCACACTACAGTATGTGCTCAGAGAAGAACCTCAGAATATCTCAGTATCTAAAAGAACAATCAGCACATGATTCACTGGTGTTCATTACTCTCATTAGCTTCCATTCTTATACTAGGCCAAAAGTGTGTAATCACCTATAACAAAAAAGTGCTTCAAAACCAGTATAAATAAACAGCAGTCAGACTATTTTTGTACTAGCGTGTACTGTCAAACTGATTTCTCCTAGGGTCTCCAGTCATCTCATAAATGTTTGATGAGTTGCTGATGATTCTGACCAACATTGTTGTGTTTCATATTTCAGTGTATATTTCAGACAGAAGTGATTTACCTGTAGTCTGTGCAATCTCAGTTCTGTAATTTAAAGAAAAGGGAAAAACACTGCTGCACCAATAAACCAACCATGGCCTTTGTCAGTACCTCAACTGTTTCATATTTATCACAACACTTAAAATATGACTTAAAATGCCCTCCTTCAGTGCAAGTCTATGGGAATTTTAATGTCAATTTATTAACCACCAAGAGAAAAATGCTGTAATTTTCTCTCTCGAAAATTAATAGCAAACCTCTCTGTTAAATGTCATGATTTGAGGTATTATTCATGTCTGTACTATAGCACAATGCCGCGCCTCGCGTGCCTGACTTTACTACTTGCAGTTGGGTGCTTGTTTAAATCCCTAACCTTAATTAAGTATGAGGAATGCTTTAACAAACACAACTGTTAAGTAGATTAACTGGTCTGCTGCCATGCTATTAAGCCTGTCAGTCATTTTACTAATTACTTCAATAAATAAATACAAACGTTTTTTACACTGTTGTTTTTATTGAGATGCACTGTTGAAATTTTATGTCATATCTGCTATCAAAACCAAACACACATACAAAACAATCATTTTATATTTTGTTTTTGCACACATATAGGTCACACAGCTTTTATGAACATCCACATAGTTACATGAGCAAAGAAGAGGAGACCTGAATTATTTGAATTCAAGGCATCACGCTGTCTCAAAATCATTCAGATTTATTCTGTCAGGCTTGATACTCTGTAGTCTAGGCCAGTGGAACTGTGTGGTAAACACTGTGCTTAATGGCAGTCATATTATGCATCACATGACGATACTTTAATCCACCAAACTGAATCATGGCCAGGGTATGTGTTAAGGTCGTCAGGGTTAATCACGGATTGCAGCAAGTGCAAAAATGAGTGTCTGCCATTCTCTTTCCATAGCGTTTACACACAAATGATTACACAGCATGGAGGAAAAAGACACCTTTAAGAATGGAGTATGCAAGATATAATTCCCAGAACAAGATTCACCCCAACAATAGTGCTGTAAATTCGTACTGTCCTATAGTTCACCCAAAAAAGCAAATTCTGCCATTATATTCTCAACTTAATGTAATTTTTAACCTGTTTGCTTTTTTCCCCCCTGCAGAACTCAAACTGGAATATTTGCAGAACCTCTTTGAAGTTAATTTTGTGAGAAAGACCAGCATTCTAAGATAAAAAACTGAAGTAAAAGCATACAGGTTTTAAATAAGGTTGAGTAAATGATGACACCATTTTCATTCATGGATGAACTTTCCCTTTAAAATATGACTAGGCTGCTCTCAATTGTTAGCTTACTCTAAATTCTATTTCCCAGTGGAATGGCACAAAGAAAACTCCCCAAACCTCTGAATTTCCGCAAGAAACTAGCATTGTTCATTTCATCATAAAGATCAGTGAATCTGTGCAGAAGTCTCAGAGGAACATTTGTTTTAGCTGTAAGCAGCAGAATTATTTTTGCATTCGTCAGCTATACTGACAGAAATAACAATGCAGATTTCTTTGATAAATTTCAGAGGTTTGTGAAAGCAGCTTACGGGATTTTTGAGGAGAGTTTCTATAGTTTGAGATCTCTTTCACCCAGGGAGCTGAAACATTCTTCAACAGCCTGCTCTGAGACCCCAGACAGGGTAGAAGGTTTCCACTTTGGACTCTGGTCTTTATCGATTAGCACTGCAAGCAGAGAGGGAAAAAATCTGACAGTCTTTTCTCTGTAGTTGTTCTGGACAAAAAATTTGGTTAGGTGAGTGGAGCTGGCTAAGAATACATCACACAGTACATCCACAAATTTAATTTGCAAGTACACCACCTACTAAAATACACCTTTATACATATGCCATAAACAACACAGTATGAGATTATAGGAGCTGGGTATAAAACCATACAACTAGCGAGAATCATAGAGTTTCATCACATTCTCATTATATTCACGTAGTATATTGATCATTAAAACGCACTCCACATAGATTTGGAAACAAATAGGCTAATATTTCCAACTACCAACCTAACTAAGTGAACACACAGGTGAGTAGAAACCATACATTTACGGTCATTTTTGAGCGCACGACTGCCTACACGGTCATAAATCACATTCAATGGATCATCTGCTAAAGCTACAGCTCAAAAGTGCTACCGCCAGACCCGAAACGCAGCAGAAACTGAATAGGCTTCGAACAACTAGGTCATAAAACTACAAACTGCGTTTAAACATCATAGAGGGAGTAAATGGCAATGAGACCCTAGATTTAAAAATAGTGGATGGTCCTTTAATTCCCCAAAGAGATTAGAATACCCCCCCTAGCCTGTTTCAGTTAATGCTAGATGAGAACAAGATCGAAAGCGACACACACTCCCTCCATACATCGCACTAAAAACATTGTGTCACGTTGAATACACTTTAAATACATAAAGACAACCGTCTACAACGCTTTTCAAATTCGGTCCATATGCAAATATGCAGTATTCCAACAATAAACTTCCAAAGTTGCGCTGTTTTAAATGTGAAGTGACCGATCGCGGGCTCCAAAATACAAGTTTAACCAAACTGATCATAAATATCACCTTCCCATTAAAAACCAATTTCAACACAAAAGAATCAATAGCACTACACATACACGAAAATGAATAAGAAATATAAAAGAAAGAGTACACAACTATACACCATAACCATATACCTGTCTACATGTAAAAATACAAAGCAAACATCCCAAAGAAAATAACGAAAATTTTCACAAAACCAAGTAACAAAAAAAAGCAACAAAACTCAATATAGGCGGCTTCCTTAACAATAGATACACAACATAAACGGCACATTTAACACCAATCAAAAACAAAAACAGATATATCGGATGACAAAAACTACACATTACAATCAATAATAAACACTAACTATTAAAGAGCCTGAGAGACAGGTTCTGCTACACAAAATATTACAAACCAACATAAATAAACAATAAATACCTTAATACCTGTTTACTGGTCATACAACAAATGTAATATAAAATGAATATAGTTTGAATACAGCTGTAAAGACAACCACACATATGTACAATGTGGGTACTCAGTACAAAAAACCAAAAACTTGTGATGAAGTAGAAATCATATGTAATATGGACTATTGTTTAGTTCAAAAAACGTCATTAGTGTCATTGTAGCGTTGTACGACAATCAGGGTCAATTTAAAACCTACAATATTGTATAATACCACTGACTCTCGTGTATATTTTATAGCATTAGTTGAGAGATTTTTTTTCCCTTGAAAATTTGGCATGTACTGTAACCTGATATGTATCCAAAATAATCGATATTTAATCAATATCGATCGGTAATTGGGGGGGGGGGGGGGCGAATCGGGGGGGAAAGGGGCTTGGAATGAGAAGCGAATTGTGAAATTTGTTTGCAAAACGGGCCAGGCCCTTATTAGATCATAATTTTTACATGTACAGAAATGTAAGAAACTCATCATCTCAAATGTAGTTTTAACACAAATATGAATTAACCATAAACATACTATCATAGACATATATCATATGGGATATTTCCAGAAACATTAGATGATAGTTAAAATTTTATAGAAATGTGTATGTAACGTGTAAAATGTGTAAATGTTAAATTTAGTAAATTACAAACTTTAATTTTATGGATTATTCTGGCAGAACATTATACTTCTAGATTGCTTTAATTTACAAAATGTTGAATGTTTAAGGTTAATTCGATTTAATTCAACATCCTATGGTTGTGGCCAATTTAATTCAAATGTCAAATCATGACTTTAAAAGGAGTCCATTTTTAAAATAAATTTTACCAACCCTTTAAAACCAACATTCTGATTTGATACACCTTATATACAGTTTATTAATAGGCACTAATATGTGAATTTTTGAAGAAAATGTGTCTTACCTGCTCTGACTCCCTCATAAAAATCGTGACCTCTCTGCAAAGCAAGAGTAAAGACTCGTGACACAAATAACACAAATATTTCCCCTAAACTAATAACTGCCATGTGAAAAATGTGCCAACACCGCTTTAAGGTGATTTGATTTGGGTAATTAAATGATAAAGCATTGCATTTACAGGGAATTGCATTACATACCATACAGGCCTGACTGAGTCTATACTCCATCACCAACACCTCCTGCAAACTTATTCTCGCTCCTTCCTGAATCTGCCTGAAAGTTAACTTCAGTGAGGTTGGGGACATTTTGGCCAGAGTCTGTAAAATCCAATACAAAAACCCGAATTTAATAATGAAAATAAATAAATAGCAATTTAAATATCCGACTGTATCAACAAAGTATCATCTTTTTGTTTTACACCATGAAAGCATGCTGAGTTGTGTGGCAGTAACGAAAGTGGATTCAAAAATGCAATTAAAAACATTAATCTGAAATGTACGGTGGCTGAGAGAGCTCAACGTGCTGCAAATGAAAAAAAAAACACATGCAAATAGAAAAAACATCTTCATCAAATTGACAACACATGCGCTGCAAATGCAACCCCCAACAATAAATGCCATCCCTTAAACATTTCCCTTCCGATGTGGACGGTGTAGATCTGCAGAGGTGTTTCGGTATTTGGTTGTGTTGTGAGTATTTGCAGCGCTTTTCTGTTTTTGCAGCGCGTTTCTGTTTTTGCAGCGTGTTTATTTGTTTGTGTTGCGAGTATTTGCATTGTGTTTCTGTATTTGGTCGTGTTGTGAGAATTTTGCAGTGCGCTTCTGTTTTTGTTTGTGTGTGAGAATTTGCAGTGCGTTTCTGTATTTGGTCGTGTTGTGAGAATTTTGCAGTGCGCTTCTGTTTTTGTTTGTATTGTGAAAATTTGCAGCGTGTTTCTGTTTTTGGTTGTGTTGTGAGAATTTGCAGTACGTTTCTGTATTTGGTCAAGTTGTGAGAATTTGCAGTGCGTTTCTGTATTTGGTCGTGTTGTGAGTATTTGCAGTGTGTTTCTTTATTTGGTTGTGTTGTGAGAATTTGCAGTACGTTTCTGTATTTGGTTGTGTTGTGATTATTTGCAGTGCGTTTCTTTGTTTGTTTGTGTTGTGATTATTTGCAGTGCGTTTCTTTGTTTGTTTGTGTTGTGATTATTTGCAGTGCGTTTCTGTATTTGGTCGTGTTGTGAATATTTCCAGCACGATTCTGTATTTGGTCGTGTTGTGAATATTTCCAGCACGATTCTGTATTTGGTCGTGTTGTGAATATTTCCAGCACGATTCTGTATTTGGTCGTGTTGTGAATATTTCCAGCACGATTCTGTATTTGGTCGTGTTGTGAGAATTTGCAGTGCGTTTCTGTATTTGGTCGTGTTGTGAGAATTTTGCAGTGCGCTTCTGTTTTTGTTTGTATTGTGAGAATTTGCAGCGCGTTTCTGTATTTGGTTGTGTTGTGAGCATTTGCGGCGCTTTTTTTTATTTGGTTGTGTTGTGAGTTTTTGCATCGTGTTTCTGTATTTGGTTGTGTTGTATTTGCAGTGCATTTCTGTATTTGGTTTTGTTGAGTATTTGCAGCACGTTTCTGTTTTTGCATCGCGTTTCTGTATTTGGTTGTGTTGTGAGAATTTGCAGCGCGTTTCTGTTTTTGGTTGTGTTGTGAGAATTTGCAGTGCATGTGTTGTCAAATTGATGAAGATGTTTTCTTAATTTGCAGGTGTTTTTTTCTATTTGCATTTGTTTTTTTTCATTTGCAGCGCGTTGAGCTCTCTCGGCCACCGTACAATTGGACAGACCGAGCAGCTAAAGTTATGATTTTAATTTAATTTAAAATTTGTTTTCGATTTGATCAAAGACCTTGAAAGACTTATAAAACAGTGGATGGATGGATGTTTGCTTAAGTTTTCACAAAAATTAACAGAAGCTGCAGAAATGTGTCGTTTTGGGTGAACAAAGTCATCATTTTTTATTTTTCTTTGAACTATCAATTATCTCCCAATAAATAAATAATAAATACATACATAAATACATCTAAAATAAAATCAAATAAAAAAAGTGTGAGCTGGGGAAAACATTAAATGGTCCACACACACAAGGGTAATGGCCAAGTGAACTGTTGACAAAAAGAGGCCCCACATGAGCAGAAGACCAGTCCATGAACAGCCTTGTGTTTGGGGAGATCCTTGCATGACCTGTTTGGTCATAAATCTTCACTTTTAATTCAAACGGCATATTCTGTTTATATCAGGGTCACTTTGTATAATACAGTATAATGAGATATTGCGATTATTTATATTGTAACTTTGTATAGGTCATGAAAGGACAAAAACAGCAAACAGGAAACAGAATTTCACTCAAAAAATAATAGTCCAGACATATACTGAGCAACAGCAACTGTAAATATTCAACAATAAAAGAACACAATGTAAAACATCAATTTCCTTAATACTAACCAAAGCAAATAACACATAAATCAAACACAAAAGAATGATGACATATAGGCAAACAGCATAAACGCGACTATAATACAGGAGAAAACAAAAACAGCACACATGGCATTAAAGAAAATACTAATAAACGATAAAATATGATTCAGAAAGGCCACACCATTACACACTAAAAGAGAAAAAAAAAAAAAAGAGCGAGAGCACCACAACCCTCAAAATTTAGAAGCATAACGCAGCTCTCATAAAAAAAAAATCTGTTCTATAACTCAGCATAAATCCTCCCAGCATCAATCAGAAAACGCTTTACCCAGCTGCATGATCAGGACATTGGAAACACACTCCTATAATGAAGCACAAACACCAAAAACCTATGCATAACAAAGAAAACCTAAAAAAAAAAACAACCTTATTGCACAATGAAAATACATATAATTATGCGAAGATCACATACCACAACATCACTTGCATAGGGCCAAGGACTAGTATAGCTATAATGTTCATGGGTCTTACTCTGGTAAATAATTGAATAATTCATCCAAAAAGTCATATATAAAAAATACTGTCATAATTTATTCACCTCATGTTGTCCCAAACCTGTATCACTTTATCTTTTCTGTAATACACAAAAAGGCCATTAATGTCAATATCCTGGCCATTCTTTTCATATAATGAAAGTGACAAGGACTAGGCTGAGAGCTGTAAAACGTCAATAACCAAACACAAAAAAACTAAATAAATATTCGAAAAACCACCATAGAAAATATTACCTACCAAACTGATCTCTCGTAAAGCACACACCCTCATTACACCAATCTAATACCAAAGCAGAGATACCACCCAACCCCATGATCAGCGCTGACCCAACCTAACCGGGCACAACAGTTCATCAAGACAAATTAGCACAAAAAGCAAACCAAAAAAAAAAAAAAAAAAGACGACATCGCACAAAGAACGGATCAATGGCGAAACCTTATCTTAATCGATATGACACAAACCACGAATTTTATAAATTATATTTTATCATTTATATATTTATGTAACGAATTGTATCGAAAAATATCATAAAAAAAAAAAAAAACAAAAAAAATCATAGATACATAAAATTATTAAAGTTCAATTTGTCAGCGAAATTGATATGAGAGTAGCCCTTTATCGACAAATATATCAACAATTTCAAAATACTAAAATAGAGAGAAACTACACGACATAAACTGCCCAAAACTCGCCATCCAACATAATCGAGTTAAACAATGAGCACCATCTCACAAATAGTGAATCCGTTAATACATAAATGATGAGACCCTAACCAAAAAAAACCGTCCAGCCACGACACAAAAAAGTTGATTACAACACGAAATAAATAACGATAGCACAAAATTTACATGTACACTTTAGCCACAATTTTAAACCCACAATAGAATACACCACACCAATGAGAGCCTCAATCGTAACGTCACTCTCGCACACAATCAAAGCACGCACAAGAGACGTGTTTCGGACAGCGCGGAAATACCGAGTTGCGTATACATACACATGGGGTTCAAAACCCTTCACGGCATTGTCATTTTCTGTGCTTTAAATATTTGTTTTCTTGCTTATCCGCATTTTTTTCCAGTATGTGACTTCCAAAAAAAAACACAATATAATGGGGCGCTGAACCACTATATACGTGCGATTATAATACAATATAATAGCCTATATAGAATATATATATATATAGATATATATATATATAGATATATATATATTGGACGAGTCGGCTGCCTCCCCCTAATTATCATCATCACCCCGTCCCTTAATCGCCGCCCTTCGCCAGGCTCCCGACGGGAGTGGGTGTGTGAGAGAGGAGGGGCGCTGAAACAGCCCGGGCTGGCGGCGTGTGATGGGGCACACCTGCACCGAATGGGCCTCATCACGCCGCTGTGACATGCCAGTACGCCGCCTCTACTCGGAGACCGTCTCTTTCCCCGTGCATGCACCTGGTGTCCTTGGGTCCCAGGAGGGGTGATAGAGGGATCTCCGTGCCACCAGACGATGCGTCTACCGGAAGCCCGCGTCGACGAGTGCCGGCACCGGTACAACAACCAGGCCGTCGGGCCCAGAGGCCGGGGGCCGGCTATGGCCCGCGTCCCCATGCCCGTGGCACGGCGAGAAGATTGCAGCCGCTGGACAAGCCGCCGCCACTCGCGCCCCGGACCGGAGAGGGGAGTGCATGCGGCCGCAACACTGCCCTTTACCTGGACCCTTCCTTCCTTCCTGAACACTGCCCTTCCCTGCACGAAGCCCGCAGCACGACGAGGACACCAGATTCCCGGTTTATTTTGGACACTAGATACCCCTTTTTCGATATTGTTTGATTTTATTTGTCAATAAAAGCCTCTCCGAGGCCTGACGCCACAACCCCTGTGTCTGTCGTGTGCTCCCTCCCTACATTATATCTATATATATATATATATATACACAGTATATTAGTGCTATATACCCCCCCACCCTCTCCAGCCGGTCCGGCGAGAATATTTTCCAACAACGGTACATCAGTCCCGATAGGTGTGATAACAAAAGAGATATTCCTGACATGAACAACACACTGCATTACTTCAAAAAGTCATAAGTAGCTTATCTGTCTGGAGATCGAACATAGTAATATAGATATTAAATCACACAAAACAATTAAAAAAATCACTTATGATGGTCAAAAAATTTATTTATATGTGAGTTTAGCCAAACCAAACATCAACCATACACACACACCTCAACACTGTTTCGACGTGCAAAAAACGCAAGAATAGACCAATCTATAGTTAATGTGTTCTCCCACATCATCATCAACTCACACCAACCTTCACAGCTGAACCGAGCCTGAAAAACAATAAGACAAAAACACAAAATATGTTCAGATACCACTAACAAACCCCACCCTGAATATAACAAACCAAAAAACCAAATCTGTGAACGATTAATTCATGCTGCCTATCGCACAGATCATAAAAAAAGCAGTCAAGCAAAGTAGAATCATCCAGCCATTTAAAATCCATGACAGACACGCAGATATAATACAAAACAGCAAATCAACTATGTGAAATGTTAATGGAAACTACATACAGAATGCACAATGCAACTGAGAAAATACAAACACATCCACAAACAACAGGTACACAAAGGGGATGTATAAACGGCATCATGGCAATTGTTCATAAAAACCGCAAAACAAAAGCAAAACAAAAACGGAACAAAGGGAAAGACCTGTAAAGACAAACATTGCACACAAGCGCTTGGTCATAGGTGAACTTGCGTTTTTGGAGCATGTCCAGTTTTTGCAGTCGGAGCATTTCCAGGCCTTTGGCAACAAACCCACCTTTTTCTTCACCTGCCATTGCATTGGGCCTTTCAGATTGCCAAATATTGCCTGAAGTTTTCAAGTTTTACCACGCACCGGAAGGCGGTGTCTAAAGCTATCCAGGTTAAACAGACACAAACGACCAAAGTATAAACTAATCGTTTCAAAAGTGTGAGTCTACAGAGGAGTATGTAGGCCCAGCACTGCTCTGCAGTTATTTCGACTCCACCACACGATGCAAACCTGCAATTACACACGACTGTGTCCCTGCTAATCATACTTAAATTTTACAGGTTAAATGCAATGTGATTTACTGGAGCATGGGAGACTATATCGAATGGTTCAAAATTTTGGTTTGTGTTTGAAATTAAAACGTTTTATTCAGCACGATCATTCGATTTGATCAAAGTAAACGGTAAAAAACATTTATACTGCACAAAAGGTTTCCATTTCAACAAAATAAAATGCTGTTCTTTTTCAACTCTTTTACGTATCAAAGATCCTGAAAAAGAAAAACAGCACGAATCACATTTTGAATCAAACATGATCGATGCCATTACAATCAGTGATAACGAAATCCACAATCTCTATCACCCATAACCTATGTAATGGTAGTGTGTAAATGGTTTTCACACACAAAACATATTAACAGCATACAACTGATTGTTTTTAACATTGATAATGATAAGAAGTTTATAAGCCCAAATAGTATATTAGAATGATTTCTGAAGGACAGTGATGAATAAAAAACATGTACATCTACAAAAATTGCTAGATAGATAATTGATAATTGAGATAACTGATTGAATGATAGATAATTTGAATTGAATGATAGATAATTTGTATCTATAAAGGTTTGTCCTCTTTTTCATTTTTCAGTAAACAGAATGATCAACATTTAACCTACAATTCTGATCATGAATTCTTCTGGATTGATCCAGAATCTCAAAAGAATTGCAACATAATGTTGAACCAAGTACTATAAAAAATTATAAAAGCATGAAAACTGATGCTTAATTATAAATGTTTGAGCATTTAGAAAATTTTTTTTTTTTGTAAAAAACATGTAGTGCACTTACACTGGAAGCCTATAGTGCAAGTGTAACGAATGTTTTAAAGCACATACATTCTTGTTCTTCAAAAAGGTGTATTCAGCTAAGAACTCCCCAATTTCAATAGTCAATTGACTTCAGCAAGCATCACTATTAACTATACATGACCATTTCAAAAGCAATATCAGACTAGAGAGTTAGAGAGTTGGACTCGTAACCCAAAGGTTGCAGGTTCGAGTCTCAGATCCGGCAGGAATTGTAGATGGGGGGAGTGAATAACCAGCACTCTCTCCACCCTCAATACCACGACTGAGGTGTCCTTTGCAGGCACCGCACCCTGCTCCCCGGGCGCCGCAGCAAAAGCTGCCACTGCCCCGGTGTGTGTTTCCCGTGTGTGTGTGTTGTCCACATGCGCTGTGTGTGTGTGTGCACTTTTGATTGGATAAATGCAGAGCACATAATTCCTGTATGGGTCCCCATACTTGGCCACATGGGTCACCATACTTGGACATTTCAAGGGAGAGCTTTAGTTTCATTCTATTTTGTGTTAGGGCATATGACAATAAAGCAAGGAGAGAAGAGCGTTTAGGTTTACCTGTCGATGGCATCTGTCTGTTCTTGCAGCACAAAAGGTTTCTCAGCATCCAGACTGCTCTGAGGAGACATAACAGCAGTCTGTGTTTAAACACCAGCTGAAGCACATATACAGGGCTATATTTCAACCCAGACAGCTACAATCCTCAGCTGTCTGTGTGTGAGTATGTGTGAGGCCATTTTTGTCCTGTCAGACACCATGGCCGTGTCTGAAGCTTTAAAGATTAACTAATAACATTTTTCAAAAACAAAATTTTCACTGGTAGTGCATATACAAATACACTATAAACTAGTACACTGTTGACTGACTGTTTCAGATTCAGGCCATTTATCATTTCATCTTTTGTGTAGACTAATTTACTCCCTCCTAGTGCTTTAAAGCTGTGACATGAATCCCAGTGACATTTCATTTTACGCCTGCTCTAGAGATACAGATATCTCTATTTCAATACATTGTCACAGAATCCGTAACATGGAATCACAATTCACTGTTAGAATGTCTATATTCCTCTCTTATCTGCTCAGGTCTGGATACACCCCATCTAATCTTTAGTATCAAACAATATACAGGCTTTAAAGTGCAACCTTGATGAACAAAGTTAATATAAGTGTATGGTTTTATGGTTTAGTGGCAGCTGTAGTATATAAAACTCTCTTTGAAGCAGGAGCATTGCCAGACATAAATAACATCCAGTGCACTTTAGTGGCATATCATAATGCAAAGACTACCTGTAAATAATCAAAGTGTTTGGATTTTTAATTAGGCTACTATTATAATTTGTTGAGAATAAAATAAAAGGATTGATCATAAGAGGTCTGGCAAGGGTCTGTGAAAGTGGTTTGTCCGGAGCATGAAAGTCCCTCCCTCCCGAGGATCTCTGGAAAGCTTTGTGATGTAAAGACTGTATGAGTCACAATAATCCTCACTTAGACACTCCTGTTCGGCACACACAACTTCACAGCATTAAACACAGATGGCCATAAATCCATACCACTAAGCCATAATGAGTGTAATGAGTATAGTAAAACACAGAAGAGGACTTTGAGCTTTTGGCAGTCCTGGGAATACTGTCACTAAACTGAACTCATTTTCATTATAGCATACTGAAACCAGGGTGTGTGTGTATATATATATATATTATATATATAGATATATAGATATATATATATATATATCTATACACACACCCCGTATACTAATATATTTTATATCTTTTTTAAATTTATATAATAAGTTATTATTTATTATTATTATTTATAGTACTCTGTTCAAAAGTTTGTGTCTGTCACAGTTTTTATTTAAATCTGCTCTTCAAGGTTGCATTATTTAATCAAAAATCAGTACAACATATTGTTATTATAGGGTACTACATATATAAAATACAGTACAACATTATTGTATTGGGGATTATGGTAAATATTATTACAATTTTAAAATAACTGTTTTCTATATGAATACATTTCAAAATGTGATGATATGCCTGGGATGGCTAGCTGAATTTTCAGCATTATTACTCCAGCCTTCAGTCACATGATCCTTCAGAAATCATGCTAATATGTGGATTTGGTGCTGAAGAAATATTTCTAATTATTATTAATGTTGAAAAGAGTTTTTGCTGCTTAATATTTTTGAAGAAACCTGGATACCTTTTTTTAATTCTTTAAAATAGTACTCTTTATAGATGTGTTTACGGTCATTTTTTATGCATCTTTGCTGAATAAAAGTATGAATTAAAACAATTACTGACCCCAAACTTTTGGCAGGTAGTGAAATTGAAATTCACGGAGGAACGAAAGTCATCCCGGTTTGGAAATACCACTTGTTGTAAATGATGACATGTATTTGGGCAGAGGGGGGGGGGGGGGGGGGGGGGGGGGGGGGGGGGGGGGGGGGGGTGGGGGGGGGGTGAAAGTTCCTTTAATGTGAGAACATTTTCCACATTTGTGTCGCCACGTACATTTGGTGCTTGCTGAACATTTAATTGTAACTATATAAAGATGCACTGAAAGCAAATCCATCAGTGTTGTATACTGTTGACATGGTGACAGCTTACACAAGCCCATCACTGTGTAGTGTAACGGCAGGCAGTCAGGTTGTAAAAGTTTTTAAAAAGAGTCACGTCTGTTTTTGCCACATACCTGTTCCTGATAAGAATCCAGTAGTTGGGCCACATCACTGTTAGATGGAGTCTTCAGATCAGCAAGATCCTTCTCAAGAGACACGATCTGATGGGAGAAACAAATGGTAAAATTCTCAACATCACAGGTAGAAAAAAATCTAGTGGGTCTAGATCAGATACCGAAGAGCAGAGAAGGGAACGTGTTGTTTACAACAGGAATTTTTACAAGGTGTTTCCTGATGGGCAGGGGCACAGTGAAACACAACATAAAACTACAGCTTTGTGTCCAAAACTTAGTGCACAGGTAAATCTTAGTGTGCTCCCAACATTGCGTTTAAAGGAGCAGTCACATCAGCTAAAGTTTGCATGCAAAAATAGGTCCACTGTCAACAGTGAGGAGATATATGAAACACTCCTCACATGGAAGTTACTTTAAAAACCAAGCGGCTTTTAGTGTCATCAGCACAGAAAATTTGCAGAAATCTACAGAAGGAAAATTTTCGCCCTTAAATGAAACTCCTAATTGCATGGATATTTTCTCACAGGGAATTGTAAGCCTTTATTCTTTCTAAAGCTGCTTTGGAACAATATGCATTCGCTATACTAACATATTGAATAGAATGCATTACACCAGGATATAAAAGGAAGAATGGCATTTAATTCTCCCATCAGGTTCCCACATGTTGGAAAAATGTATTTCTTCCACTTTTGATTACTGGATTAGGTTTTAAAGAGATTGGACATGGAAAGAACAATTTCTAATCGATTAAATATTTTATAGGATTAGAAAATGTATATTCACTATAGAAATCCCATGTTTTTTCTACATTTTATTTTTAATCTTAAATTATACAGGTTTCCAGGCCTAAAAATCAAAAATTCCCTGACCCTTGTGGTCGACTGAATATATAGCCTAATTGTCAGGGTTGTTTTATATTGCTCATAAAACAAACTGAATCAGCTCACGACTAGTTCTGCTGTACAAACTAACGCCCTGTCCTCTGAGCCCTTTTGTGGTTATTTTTATCACAAGTCACTTCTGTGTGTAGCGTGTACGCCAGATCCTGCTGGTCGTCTATCCTTGGCCAGAGGATGTGTGTGTGTGTGCGTAGGCTTGTATGCCCCTCTCTCCAGCAGTGCCAAGCCCTGGTCCTCATTTTCACCTCTAGCACATTAACTGGGCGTAGTGTCAGGGCTCAGTCACCCCCTGCTGCCGAAAGCTCGCTGGCAAGCCTGAGACATGCTGACTAATGCCGCGTTCCAGGCAACCCGTAACCCGTGTTTCCCCACCTTCTCCCTGGTGAAAGTGCACTGGAACTGCAGTCAAACCCGTGACTTCCCACCCGTGAACTCGTACTAGATCGATGTACTCCCAGTTCCGCGCTCTGACATCACATAGCCCGCGAAACAACAATGGCAGCCACTACGGATGTGGTGTTTATGCAAGTGGTACACGGTGAGAAATAGACTATAGGACAATATAACGTTGCAATCAAATTAATAATAATATAATAATAATAAATAATACACACACGATTATGTATTACAATGTTATGTGTCTGAAACGATAAGTATGTCTTGGAAGTATATCGCCACATGGAAATGTTGGGCATAGCTAATGTTAAGGTAACGTTAGGTAAACCTGAACTTGACCATGCAAACGATCATGGTTATAAAAAAAAATAATGTAATGTACAATTTCTCAGCATAGCGAAATTAGCCATACAATGTTTAGCTAGCCAGCTCACAGTGAGCATAAGCCCCGTACGGTTCGCCATGCTGGTTTGTTTACATCTAGCTACCACAATTCCTTGCGCTTAGGCAGTTTGGCGTGACTTGCCTGGAACACTACAAAGTCGTGAGTCGTGGTTTGAAGTCATGACTTACGGGCTCAAAAACCTGCCTGGAACGCAGCATATAGTCCTCTTCTTTCAGTAACTCGCTCTTTCAGCATCAAATGCAAGAACCGCACCCAAAAGCCCAGGAGGGCCAGCACCAGCACGCTCCCTTCCATATCACCTTACCTTGAATTTGAGTTTGCATCATCCTTTCGAAACGTCTTAAAACTGTTCTAAATTGTAATATTTAATTGCATATATAATATTATATTGTATAGTGTCCTAACCAGGAGCGGCATGTGAACCATTTTACACCGTGCAACGGATCACATCCAAATATCAATATGCTTGTCTATGATGTCAGATTAAAAATATATATTATGACAAAGTGTTGAAATTAATACAATAATAATAATAAATTATAAACTAGTGTTAAATCTCACTATTCTTGATATTTTATTTATAAAAATATAAAAATAGTTTAGCTTAAATGACAAATAACCTGACATTTCCAATATTTACTAATTATTTACTCATCTTTGACAAGAACAAAATGTGCAATATCTATTCACAAGCCCCCCATCGTAGACTATGACAAACTGACTGCAGGAAAGAGCCTTTATTTTGGCCAATTGGATATCTATGTAACCAAATGTCAATCTCGTGTCTATGTGCTTACCTTGTCAGAGCTGCACAAAGTGATTATCCACCCGCCCCTCTTAACATCTCTCCCTTTGAGGGCTTAACAACTACAGATCAAGGCAGAGAAGACCCTGTTTTGCTGATCACTATGAACTTCGGAATAGCGGTAACAGATAAACACACACAACCAAACACAATCCATAAAAGACCAACATACAAAACCTAATAGACAAAACAACAAAAACAAAAAGCCACTTAATCGAAAAAAGCATATAACACAGGAAGTACAAAAGACTGAGCACACCCCACCAATCTCAATCATTTTTACCACACTGAAAAACCAAACAAACACAAAAAGAAAAAAAAAAAAAGAGGATTTATACAATATGTACATAAATATAGCAAACTGTACATCAATAAAAAAGACTATGACTACGTTGATATACTTTATAAGTAAAAGTCTGTATCCATCTGTTATGTTCTATATTACCATCATTTTTAAAACATCACAAACACAACAAAATATAATTTACAACCACAACTGAATACAAAATGCTAACTGAATAAAATTCAAGAACGCTATATGGAGGACGAATTATGATGTACAAAAAAGGCAATATCATAAAACAAATATACACTCTGTCCAATGACCAAAATGATTTTTTTTTATTGAGAAAATGAATGCAGAAAAAAATACTTACGAACTCAAGGTCAGTAAACAAACGGTTCGGCTATGAATTTCAATCCATAACGACTGGTTCTTGCAGCACTTAATAAGATTTATTCACTGTTTAAGCCACATAGGGACACACTACATCTGCTGCGTGTTTATCCTATGCTGTCGTCCTTCAACTTAAGATTGTGCAGGACCAATGAGACATGACTTCTAATGCTCTTTACCCAAGAAATAAAAAGATTATTTTCTGGCCACAGGAGTAAAAATCTGTTATTTTTTAGGTAATGAATTATAATTGCTCAAGTGATTTCATAAGTAATATTAAAACTGAGGAAATATTTGAATAAACAAAAAGAGTTTGATTATATGAGCTATTTCACTGTCACATAAAGCAGGAGCATTACACTTTTTTTTTTGATGCCAATGACCCGACAAATATTATGATCTCAAGGGAACCCCTTCCTAAAGTATAATAGGAGCTGTATATTTCCATGTAAACAGACCAATTATGATATTTAGGAAAAATATTAAACATATGTTGTTTCCAAAATCAAGTAATTGGATGTTATATTGTCATTACACTAAAGCCAAAAGATGGGATAAAAATAATAAATATAAATAAAATGAAAAATAACATGAAAATATTTACTAATTATTTAAGAATTAAGCTGAAGTAATATTCTTTTCTACCCACTATTGGAGTTATGTTAGAGGTATAAACCTGAGAAACAATCAAAAATAATAAAATAATCATGATAAACCTCTCATGTCTGAATGAAATAATTGAAATAAGTCAAATTATGAATTGTCAAAAGTTAAATTCTTCAAATATTAACATTTTCTACAAATATTTATTTACACTATTTATTTCCAGGCACCTGTCAGTGGGTCCTTGGCCCCTAACACGATGCTTCACGATGCAATAGAATAACCTTTGTCTAAATGGTTCCATAAAGAACATAACCTTTAACATCTGAAGAACCTTCATGTTTCACAAAAGGTTCTTTGTGGCGAAAGAAGGTTTTCAGATTATAAAAAGAACCTTTGATTGAATGGTTCTTTGTGGAAGCAAAAATGGTTCTTCTATGGACTCGCTTGAAGAACCTTTGAAGCACCTTTATTTTTAAGAGTGTAGTTTGTAAAACCCTTGCATAAACCGTTATCAAATGCATTGTTCAGTCTGCAGGATGTGGTTATGAAATGGCATAGTGTGGTGCTACAATCGTATTAACCTGATGTGCTTTTTTTAGTTGCATGGACTGAGAAAAATAACAATTTCTGTCACACACACACACAACGAGGTACAATTCTGAATAAGGCGGGACAGGATTAGGTCTCCGACCTGATTTCAAGAGGCAAACGTAATATAATAAATGCAGATTAAGCTTGCCGTTCACCCAGTTGCTTTGTCTCGTGGCTGGCATAGTTTTAAAACTCAAATAGCCCCATAATCCATCAGCAGAAGAGGGTGAAGGGGCGGAACCAGGTTGCAGATGGGGAGAGGGGGGCATTTTCGGCACACAGATGGCTGGCACATTGTCAGAGAAGGTGCCACCATGGGCGAATGCCACAGCTCAGCACAAATGGCTCAAGGCTACTGCTACCATGCAGTTCATGGTGCTTTCCTTCTGGACTCCCACTTAGCCTGGAGCATTTAAAGCATACAGGACAACAAAAAAAATCAGTTCTTTAAACCACTTTAAAACTGCACAAGATTCCCAGCACCACTTCTTTCCCAGAAAAGCGTAAACACTATCAAAACATTGTTTGTTTGAGAGACCCAACATAGTAACAGCGGCTCAACCAATGGTGTAAGTTGGGGTGTGTTTTTTCAATCTATGGCAAATGGACAAACATTGTTTAAAACATTTGTTAATAAATCATTATTTATGCAAATTTTCATAGAAACTTTTATTATGCTGCCAAGTCCAGGGTTATTATTGTTAGCTAAAACCATAAAAAAACATTTTTCCATACTTGAAACAAATTAACTAAAATAAGATTGATTATTAAAATTATTTATTTTATTTCAGTTATAGCTGCCGAGGCAACATTTCAAATTTTTGTTTAGTTTAAGTACTAAAATAACTAAAACTAATAAACTAAAACTACTAAAAACTCACATTTAAACAATAAAAACTAATAAATATGACAAAAACACAACAAAATTGCTAATATTAAAATGAAAACAAAACATAAAATTTAAATCTAATTCAATATATTTTCAAAAATAGTATATCAGTGATACTAAAATAACACTGATACACTGAAAAAAAGAAAATAGAATACGTTTGTCAAATATAGTTTTAAAATTATTTTTAATAGTACTAATTTATGTGTAAAAAAATAATAAATACAAATAATTAATGTGGAGAAAAAAACAATGAGTGCACTTTAGATTGAAACACTGGCTCTACCAATGGTGTGGGTCTAGGGTGGGATGTCTGGGATGTGTTTGTCCAACCTAAATTATTGTAATGCTTTATTGGGTGGTTGCTCTGCGAGCTTAATAAACAAACTCCAGCTGGTCCAAAATGCAGCAGCTAGAGTTCTTACTAGAACCAGGAAGTATGACCATAATATTAGCCCGGTTCCGTCAACTCTACACTGGCTCCCTATTGAACATTGAATACAATTTTCCTCAATACTTGAGCGAGCTCTTATCGCATTATAGTCCTTCACGTCCCCTGCGATCTCAAAACTCTGGCCATTTGATAATACCTAGAATATCAAAATCAACTGCAGGCGGCAGATTCTTTTCCTATTTAGTGCCCAAACTCTGGAACAACCTACCAAGCGCTGTTCGGGAGGCAGACACACTCTGTCAGTTTAAATCTAGATGAAAGACTCATCTCTTTAACCTGGCATACATATAACACATTTCTATACACATCACATTTCTATAATTCAAATCCATTAAAGGATTGTTAGGCTGCATTAATTAGGTCAACCGGAACCGAGAACACTTCCCATAACACCCGATGTACTCGCTTATAAGAAGAATGGCATCTACGCTCATATTAGTCTAATTCATTCTTATTCCGAGGTCACCATTGTCACCCAGATAAAGACCGTATCCAGATCAGATGTTCACTGCAGTCACAACCACGGTCCATTCAGATGGTGGATCATCACCTAGAGATGACCTCTACAGCCCTGAATATCAGCGGAGACCATGTCAACTAGATGAGCCCCAGAGACAGATCCCCTGCGAAGACCTCGTCACCTCGACGGCCATCGGCACAAGACCACGAGAACCAGACAAGTCCTCTGCACAATCTGACCTTTAGTTGGCAGCTGGAATTACCACACCGATCTGGTTTCGTCGGCCAGATTACGCACTGGCCCCAGCCCCCGACTGGCCTGGTTCATCCCAGGGTTTTTCCTCCATTATCCATCACAATGGAGTTTTGGTTCCTTGCCACTGTCGCCTTTGGCTTGCTTAGTTGGGGACGCTTGACCGATTTCACAGACACTATTGAAGACAGCTGAACTGGACGATGACATCACTGAAAATGACTCTTTGTTATTGTCCTCTTCTTGCATTATTGACAAACTATTTTCTAGTTTGACACTGTAAAGCTGCTTTGACAATCAGTTTTGTATAAAGCGCTATACAATTAAGTTGTATAGCAAGGTGACTTGACTTACAAACATACAGCATTGACTGGAGTCTCATCTGAAATAAATAATACGATAAAAAAATGTAATAGCCAATTTTTTTATCAATAGCTGAATTGAAGATCCACACAAATGATGTGCACATGATGATGTAGTACTTGTTTAACCACCTCATGTCAAGAAAGAAGAACTATAAGGAAGTACCCGGCTACGAGACTCATGAGTCTGGCCACCTTACCGCAGAATAAACCATTATGACAAGTGCAAACCCAAAGAGGATTATTCATTCATCTGGGGTTGAGAGACACAGGCTCTTAATGGGATTAGTGGGTGATGGCACACAGACACTGTGCATTCACTCAATCAAATGCACACACACACACACGCACGTGCACAGACGCTCAACAGATGTGTCACAGACCGTGATTAGCACCACTTCCTGCCACTCTTTAACAGTTCCGCAGGGAGTCTTCTCCCAAGGCTTGCAAGAGTGAAGGACACTGTACAACTCAGGAGGAAATGCTGTAAAGCTCTCTCATTATGAGTCCAGAATGAATTACAACATAACTCCTATGGTACAAAGACTAATACATGACACAATACACATGAATTGAGAGCAATGATGATACGGGACCAAAAGGGGCAACAAGTCTCATACACATCAACAATCTGATTATATCCAAACGTGCCAAAAAAAAATCAAAGCCATCCAGACCCAATACATTCACAGAGGTTGACTAGAAACACGGAATGAAAAGACAGCACACGAGTGCGAACAGAAAAATCAAGACCATAGTGCAATAAAAAGCGAGAAAAATAGCAAGCACACGTGGATGTATTCTGAGAGATGTTATGAAAGATGGATTGAAACATTCACATTTGGACCCAAAAATTAACATTTTTTTCTTGCTTCATTTTCTTAACTCAATCTAAACCACGATTTGTTGTCCCGGTGCGTGCGGGGAGATGAAGCGAGGACTCGCTGGAGAAATGGTATTTTATTTTAGTCATAAAAAATGAAACAAAAACAAACTCAAACCACCCCGAGGGGGAAAAACAGACAGGCAGAGCTAAAGCTGCACACATGCAGACACAAAACACACACAATAAAAAATGACGGATCAGCACAGGATGACAGAATCCAGGAGAATAAATAAGAAACCAAACGAGGAGTACAACAGGTGGAACCAAAACACCCTAAAACAATAACGAAGACTAACAAATGGGAGGGTCCAGAACACAATCAGACAGGAAGAGAGCACATGGCAAAGACCAACACCCAACCCAAGGCCATGATGCACAACACCCGAACACAGTCATCGGGTGGCACCTCCTGGGACACAACCCCAAGGGCTCGCACAGTGCGACCATAAATTCAGTCGCCTTTGACAGATCTGACAAACTACTTCGATGCGCATATGAAATAATATTTAGGAGCACCAGTACGACTGACCAGATCTTCTTCATATTTGTGATTGTGATCGCTGAGTGTAGCTTCAAAGGTTTCTACGTGTTTTTTGCAGCGTCGAGTAATGTATCAGACATATCTCACCAATCCTTCATAAGCAAAGTGTAGACAGGGTGCAAATAAGAGATTCATCACACAGTGTAGAGAGCTTCGTTGATTATAAATGTGAGATCGAGATGAACTAAGATGAGTGACAGCTTTTAATGATTTTTAAGGGAGTTTGTAAATGTGATAACTGATTTAATACAATACAATTCAATAAACAAGAAGTTAATATTAAGATACTTACGTTTTAGACACAATATTGACATTTGCTCTATTTCGTTGTATTTCGAATATTTCGAAAATAGTTTAAAAACCAGTCACATCAGCTGCTGCGCATCTCCATTTAAACACAGCGGTGATTCGTTTATGAATGAATTGCGTTTTTAAACGAATCTAGTGAGTCCGTGATTCATGATTACCCATTCATAAAGACAGTCACTCTTGAATGAATCAGCCGTTCGAATGAATCAATTGAATGAATGATTCAGTGATAAAAATCAGTGACTTGCCGCCACCTGCTGGCAGTTTTAGTTTCATTTTTAAAGTATCTTTTCAGTTATTTAAATCATTTAATATTTCTATATTCAAAATTTTATTTAAAACATTAATATCATCATGGATTTATGGATTTAATTGCACTCATTCCACTTCTGAACCTCATTAAATGTCTGAAAGTACATCAAACAACACTTTTGTGTTCTTCTGTGCCACCTCTACAAATTATTTTTGTTAATACTGATTTCATTTGATTTTTAACTTGTTTCTTATTCTACTCTTATTCTGTTGTTTTAATTAGAATTTTTAAAAAGCTTATAAAATAGAATTTTTTTTAAAGTTAGAGGAGTCAAATATTACCTCGTAATGGGAAGGCTACTTTTTGATAACATTTTGGATTATTGATTAAGGTGCTCCTAAAATTTTGAACGTGCTCCTAAATTTTTTAAGTTAGGAGCACAAGTGCTCCTAAAAAGAAAAGTAAGCGTCGAGCCCTGCACCCGCTGAAGACTGTGACAGAACCCCCCCCTTAAGGAGCGGATTCCAGACGCTCCACCAAGAGCAACCCCGGAGGGAGGCTGAATGGAGGTGGATCAGGGGGAGGGATGGTGGGCCAGGCCCATGTAGTTGAAGAGGCCCTGGGGATAGAGGTAAACCAGGTTGCCAGGGCGGGGCCGGCAGGGTAGGAGGCCAGGGTGGGGCCGGCAGGGCAGGAGGCCAGGGCGGGTCCGGCAGAGCAGGAGGCCAGGGCGGGACCGGCAGCCCTGCAGGCAGCAAGAGCGGAGCCTGCCTCAAGAAGGGAGCCGGCAGGGCAAGGAGCTGGGGTACAGCTGACAGAGAGCGGAACTTAAGTGGAGCCGACAGGGCGTGAGGCTTGACCTTGGGCGGAGCCGTCATGGTGTGAAGCTCGAGCTTGGGGAGCCGCGGGTGGTGAAGCTCGAGCTGGCGAGCCGCAGGGCGTGAACTCTGCTTTGTGCGGCGCCGGCAGGGCGATGCGCGTGGGCGTCGCCGGCGATGGCGAGGAGTTGGTAAGGACGCCCGCGGGCGAGGCGCTTGGGCGGGCGCGGCGCCGGCTGCGAGGCGCTTGTCGGCGCCGCAGGGCGAGCTCTGGCGCGCCGCAGGGAGGCGCTTGGGCGGAGCCGGCAGGGAACCAGGCTCTAGGAAGGCCTCCCGGCCTTGAAGAACGGAAGAAGCCTTCTTCCTCCTCCTCCTCCTCCTCCCTCTTCTTCCGCTGAAGTGTGGCACGGCCGCTCCGTCTGCCTCTCCGGGGGTGCTGCAAACCTTCTGTTTTTTTTTTCGGCCCCCCCAACCACCGGGGCGCTGCAGCTTCTTCGGCCGCCTCTGGGGGCGCTGCAGCTTTGTCAGCCACCTTCAGGGGCGCTGCAGCCTCTTTGGCCACCTCTAGGGGTGGTGAGGCGGACCCATTCTTCCTCTTCCCCCTCCTCCGTTTCCGAGAGTGTGGCACTGCAGCTTCATCTGCCGCCTCTGGGGGCGCTGCAACCCCTTTGGCCACCACCGGGAGTGCTGCAGCTTCATCGGCTGTCTCTGGGGGAGCTGCCCCCTCTTCGGCCACCACTGGGGGCACGGCAGCTTCCTCGGTCACCTTCGGGGGCGCTGCAGTCTGGTCGGCCATCACAGGAGGCGCTGCAGCCCCCTTAGCTGAAGAACATGCCACGAACTCCACAAACCTCTCGAAGCATACATGCTTGCACCCTAGCATGCTCCAGGGACTAATGGGCTCATCCAGGGCATAATTTAATAAGTCCCTTAGCGCAGCGTCATTTTAGCCCAGCCCCTCTGCCACATTCCTGAACTCCATGGCAAACTCCCTCAGCTCGGTCCCTCATTGCCGGAGGGAGCTCAGGGTCTCCAGCTGGAGCATGCGCTGGTAGAGTGGACTGGAGAGAGTGGAGACCAGTAGTTTGTGTGAGCCCATTCTCCGCTGAGTCCCCATTTGTCTGATCCGTTCTGTCACTGTTCGTGCTTGTAGATGAAGCAGTACCTCATCGCTGAGAACTGGTATTTTATTTGTCATAAAATAATAATATTAAACAAAAACAAACTCAAACCACCCTGAAGGGGAAAAACAGACAAGCAGGCTCAAAGCTGCACTACATGCAGACACGAAACACACACAATGATAAATGACGGATCAGCACAGGATGATAGACACAAGGAGAATAAATAGGAACCTAACGAGGGAGACACAGGTTGAGCAACTTAAACAATAACGAGGTAACAAGATGGGAGGGGCTAGACAATAGACAGGAGAGAGCACATGGCAACAGACAAACACAAGCCATGTGCTCACAGAACACAGTGTCATCTGGTGGTCCATCTTGGGCACACCCGCTGAAGACTGTGACAGTATTTTCTGGGTGAGTAAGTGATGACAGTATTTAAAATTTTAAAGTTTATGACAAGCTCAGTTTCTCTAAAAACATCAGCACTACAACAACATTATAGTTCCAAAGTTTGGAAACAGGAAAATTTTTTTTTAATATTAATAATTGCTTTAATTGAGCAAATATGCCTTAAATTGGTCAAAAGTTCAGTAAAAAAAAAAAGTTAAAGGACAAAAGATTTATATTCAAATAAAAGTTGTTCCTTTTGAACTTTCTATTCAAAAGATCATAGAGAAAATGTATCACTGTTTTCACAAAAATATTACACAAAGGATTTGTTTTTAACATTGACAATATTACTGTTTTTACTGTATTGTGATCAAATAAATGCACGGCCTTGGTGCGGCAATAATGTCAAAACTATTTCAAAATATTACGGAATCCCAAATGTTCGTTAATGTTAAAGGGTTAGTTAACCCAAAAATGAAAATTAGGCTGTTTCTCACTCACCCTCGAGGCATCCTAGTGTATATGACTTTCTTCTTTCAGACGACTCCAGTCGGAGTTATATAAAAAATTGTCTTTGATCTTTCAAGCTCTATCGTTGCACTCAGCGGGTGTTGCATTGCTTCTGTCCAAAAGACGTGAAATAAAAAGCACCTTTCCACTTAAGCTCTGGGCGTTTTTTGGAATTTTTGCCTAAATTTTTCATACTCAAATTCAAATGTTTGCCCTACACACATACAATGGAGGAAATGAAAAAAAAATTGTTTCATTGTAAATAAAACCCTTTGAACTACAAAATATGAGTGTAATTCTTTATAAATAACATTATATACTTTTACTATATACACTATTACTATAAACACAAAAAAACACAGGCGATTTTTGAGTTTTAAATCAATATATATTTTTTAAATTCTGTAATTCAGGTTCTGTTAGGCTCAACTCGCTGGAATTTACCTTGTTTGATGCCCCTACATGCCAAAAAGTACCAGAAAAAAATAATATTTCAAATAACAGCTTCTAAACAGGAGTTATTACATTATATCTGAAGCGAGGCAAATTGTTTATTTCTGCATCTAAATGTGTCATTGTTAGTTTCCTTTGCAAAAACAGGCTTTATAAAACACATTAACCCCACAATCCTATTGTACTCTGTGCCATAAGCACTTTAATTGATTATTTATTGAATTATGTTTAATTTTTATGTTTTTCTTAGTAGTAATATACAAAATGGCACAAGCGAATTGGATCAAACTTGTCATATTGTGATTTCTACGCTCAGTTTAATTCTTTCAGGATGCTCACATTATACATTCTACATTATAATATTTATATGGTCTATAATAACCTAAAATAGAATCCATATCCTCCCGCTTTATATCATTCCATTTATATGCATTCTGTATTGGGATAGTGATCACAGCATCTCTGACCTCAGCATCAGTTGATCACAGCATCTCTCTCTCATCCTGCATCCAGCTGTTCTTGCCTCCGTGGTCCAGAGCTGGGCTAATCTGCTAGCCGCAAGCTACATTCTACATTTACAGCGTCAAACAAACATATGTTAGCTCATTTACACCGCACTGTAATAATCCATCTATATTTACTGATACTTACTGAATGCATAATTTACTCTCCTTTTCTGTCAGCAACAGTGTAATCGCGTGCTAGTATCGGCCAACACGTTTCATTACAAAGGGAAACACGCTCAAACTCACGGAGAATCGCAGCTAAAGTCTCCCCAGACGCGCGTCCACTGCTCTCCAAGGCTCACCACGGCGCGCTGTCTGAAAACACAAGTAAAAAAGAAAAAATCTTCAATACAGTATCACTACCATATGCAACCCAATTGAATCATACATAAGACAGAAACAAACGACTAATCCCGAAGACAGCGCTCATCGAAAAAAAAAAAAAA
>JADLZN010012049.1:0-205000 GCA_018155175.1 Sinocyclocheilus anophthalmus
CATGTTTTCTCATGGTTTTTTGTTGAGTTTCTCACTGATATGTGGTGGTCCTTTAATTTTTTTTTCCTCGGGATGTTTCGTGAATAGGGTGTCCCTATTTTGCTTGCGAAGGTGGCAACCCTAGTCGTCACTGAGGTGACACGCTTTACATTAACAATGACACATACAAACAGTTCAAAGTACCATAGTTAAAAATAAATTTAATATAGATAATATAAATTAGTTTTTATCAAAATATATAAACTAAACTAAAGTTTATAGACTAAACAGACACAACCAGGAATATATTCTACTTGTTTGGTCTCTTGACAAACATGCTTGCTTTCAAAACTAGTTAATCAGACAAAACTTTGAACTAATATGTAAAGATAAAAAAAAAAGCCCAAACTTTGGTGCACCACAAATTTCATTCCCCCCTTAAGGTAGATAAACCTGATTCCACTGTTTAATCCTCAGACCCATTGATTTCCACAGCAGGTTTGCTCCTGTTTCCTGGGTGGCACAAATCCCATCTTCCATTATGGGCTCTGTGAGCTCTTGCAGACTCTGAACTGTGGTCTTGAGGAGGATTGAGACCGAGGCAGAAATGAAAAACAGCCTATAGAAAAAAAAATACTTTTCTTATGAATACTGAGGAAAGATCTCGATCATTGAAAATGAATGCACACCCAAGGTGATATAGTGCGTTACACTTCACTTGTGTTCATGGTTGTTAATGTTTTTATTTTTTATTATTATTTTTAAAAGCCTGGAGTAAATTATTATGCATTTACATTATTCTGCACAACAAACCTGTTTACATTGAACTCTCTTAAGCATTAATGAACAAGTGAGTCACGAAACAGAGAGTGAGTTAGTGGAACAGTGCATAAAAGAGCTTTATATATTTTTCTTGTTTGCAGAAGTCTTCAAAATTATTTTTTTAAGGGTCTGGGAAAGAAAGCACATAGCCTTCAGCAAATCCATACACTTTAGAAGGTCAAACTAAATATTATATGAGACATTTTATTTTCTATTAATTTTAAATAAGGTTTGAAAGTTACCCTGTTACAAAAAAATTGGGACACACCTAAATATAGATTTAAAAAAAAAATATTTGTGTGGTTTGCTGACTAGCAATAAAGTATATTATACTAATTGTGACATTTTAATTTTTTTTTTTTGTTTGCTTGTTTGTTTTTAATAGCATTTATTTGCGTTATTCCATATTATTTTATCACATAATTATCTGACAAAAACTATGATTAAACAACCATCATAGAAATAATCAAAAAATAAAAATATTTTAATTGATTTCCAAATTGTATGGAAAAACATAATCTCTATATTTTGGTACATGGGGCGGAATACATTGCAAACCTAATATAATTAATAATCAAAAGAAACAAAATTGTATAGGGTAGATTAATGTATGCATAAACAATTTGGTATACAAAAAGAACAAAGAAAAATATGATAATTAATTTGCATATATTTCAAAGGAAAAACAAAACAAAAACACTTTCCACTGTTTTTGGTAGCATGCTGGGGAATCGAGATACTTTTGCAAGACATACATGTGTATACAAAGATAAGAAAAAATAATATTAATTAATTTTGCATACCTTTTATAAGGGGAAAAAATTCTCACAATATCTTGGGTAGCATGAGAGGGCCTGATTAATTTTGCAAGACATAAATATAATTATACAGATATAATTTTAAAAAATTGAAAGATTTCATAGGAACAAATAAGGCTTTTCACAATTTTCCTCCCTTTTTCGGTAGAACAATATCTCAAATCATCATTTTAATGGGGTGGAGGAACACCAACCTCATGTGTAAAGCTAATTTACTTTTAATGCTAAGTTCATTTTATATTATAAAATAGTTAAACTAACATATATAATAGGATCATGGGATTTGTACTTCTAAGGAAATCATTGGACTCCAACAGTTCTGTTGTATTTATTTATAGGTGAACTCTTTAAAGTTTCTTGAAGGGGTCATGAACTGCTTTTGTTTTTTTATTTATTTTGTACTGTTCTCTGAGGTTCACTTATAATGTCATCAATGTTTCAAAAACATAATTTAGAAGTAATAGGCTATTTTCTGTCCTGTTTTTAACCCCTCTCATCAGAACGCTCTGTTTGAATAGGTGTGGTGGATGTAAACTCGGAAATAAACGCCCACTGCTATGATTGGCTTGTGTATGTTTGACAGTCTACATCCCTCACAGATGGATGCTGCTGTGATTTAAGTGTCAAACGCATAAATAATCAGTACAAATAAAACGATCTGTAATAACAGACAAAAGCAATAGTGTCAGCGTGTACTAAAACCAGTTATATTCACCACTTGTGTTGCGACATTACTGTCGGATCCAATATAGCTAGAACAGCATAGTTTCAATCTTTTTGTAAATCCTGCGTTGAATTGTGCCTTGTTTGTAAACAATCCGCATTAAACTGTAGAGTGACAAAGCCGAGTTCTTACTGACACGTCTGGATACTTCTTAAAAATAAAGTTCACCACTCTTTCCTAACCTTGGGAATAGAAGGAAGTCATGCTAAAGCATGTTTTTTGTTGTTGTTTTTTTTCACATCTTGGCACTGCACAGCGTCTTGTTGTCTTCAGAACATCTTCATCGTTTAGTTTCTGGTATAGACCTCTGCGGATTGCCTCTCCATAACACTAGGCTAACTGTGCATAAATCAGGTGGCGGGGCTAACCGAAGCAATATGAGTAGAATCATTTGGCTGCGACCCGCATAAGCAGTGCCGTATACATCAGTGAGGCGGAGGGCTAAACAGCAGTGAATGTACTCAGTGGGCGGGGCGTAAAACAGGCAGTGATAAAGTCGATCAGTGGGGCGGGGCAAAACAGATCGATGACGTAGAATCAGGGCATGGGCAAAACAGGCACTGACTGTTTTTCAGTGGGTGGGGCTAAACCGGCAGTGATGTAGAATCAGTGGGCGGGGCTAAACGGGCAGTGATGTAGAATCAGTGGGCGGGGCAAAAACAGGCACTGATGTAGAATCAGTGGGCGGGGCAAAAACAGGCACTGATGTAGAATCAGTGGGCGGGCTCATCAGTCAGGTAAGGTAGAATCAGTAATTAACGAGAAAGGGCAAGACCAAGGCACGTTGATGTAAGAAAGGTGTTGATCAACTCTGCGGAGTGCGTGCTTTTCCACCTAATTCATACATAAGATTAAAATTCTAAAGCGTTTCGTTTTGCCACTGGTTCAATATAGCTAAGTTTTTTTAGAATACTGAACAAAGTGTTTGAGTTCTCAAACTTACAGGAATGTGTGTTGTTTGCACTCTTCAGCAAGTCGACCTAATACCTCCAGAGACTTCCCAACATAATTTATTTCATCTGATTTCTCAAAATGCCGATCCCATCCTTTTACCCTGTTTGTTCACGCTTGTAGTGTTTGCCTAAATCCAAAGTAGTAATACCCCCAATGCCTTTGCAGGAGGAGACGGTTGAGAATTAAACGTCAGCAAAAGAGCGCTATTCGCCTGATCGAAGTCCAAGATACTTCATCCGACTGCATTGACCAGCCACTTTGGCTGTTTACAACAGTAATTGTGTTGAAAGCACGCTTGCCGGCAGGTGAATATAATTATTGCCCCCTCTGTCCATTACACACAAACAGAAACTAAGATGATGTGATTGAGGGAAAGCATGCCTCATTTTTTGTGTTTCAACAGAAAAAAACATTTTATTATGATTACCGGGAAGGTGGTGGTGAATCATCTTATGCATGATTGGGATAACGTTTATATTTCAAACACAACAACACAGTTTCTTTTTTACTTCCCCCAGTGATTATGATTGTAATTTCCAGCTGTCATGTAGAAGATGTTTACCAGACTTACAGTAAAACTGAGGTATCTGCTGACTTCTAGTATAACAGGTCGTAACCTACAGTATATGAACAAATCCCAATTCTGTAGCTAATAGCAGGCCCCCCCCCCCCATAGTAGAAGAGAGAATAGTTAGCGACCGGCTGGCACTGGTCTGAACATCAATGAAACTCACTAAAGTTAACAGACTCTTTGGTCCAAATATATAGTCAAGCTACAAAACGGCTAAACAGCTAAGCTAAATATAATGCTTTTCTAGTAATGTGACAGTCAAGGGACTGTTGAGTATCTTTAAGCAGAAAATAAAACTATATCTAAAGTCGCTAGTCGCTTTTAGTTGAGGTACAAAACGTGAAACTCTTTTTTTCTGTACTTAAAGGTTTAGAGTTTCTCTGAGTCAAAAGGACGTTCGCCCAAAAATGAAAATGACCCCATTATATTACTCACCCTTGAGTCATCCTAGGTGTATATGACTCTCTATCCCCATTCACTGCCATTATAAAGCTTGGAAGAGCCAGGGCATTTTTTTATGTAAGTCCTATACACCTATGATGGCTTGACGGTGAGTAAATCGTGGGCTAATTTTCATTTATTGCAGCAGCTTACATAAATAACAATAAGCAACTTTTACAGCATTTATTAATCTGCTTTAATTATCACAATTACATATATACAACATTTCTGATTGCATAAATGAACATGAATTAATGATTAAATATTAATAATTCAATTAACAATTAATCATTATTAAGAAAAAAACCATGGAACATGAGTCAGAGTATCATGCAAATATCATGGCACATGAATTTGAGTATCACAGTATTTGTACCGTGGTATTACCATATGATATCATCACTGTGCTATGGTACAGCCACAGTAGGTATTAAACAAAATCTACCTTCATCATATAGTTGCAGCTTATTTATATTAGCATGGTCTTGTGTGTTTGTGTGATGCAGTGTTATTTTAATTTTAAAATATTTTCTGTTTACACATTTTAATTAGTTTTCATATGTCTATATAGTTTTTAGTAATTTTTATTAGTTTTAGTTTATTTAGTTTTAGTTATTTTAGTATTTCAACTTAAACTAAACAAAAATGTGAAATGTTGCCTTGGCAGCTAGCTGAAATAAAATATGTTTTTCTATAATTATTTTTTTGCTTTTAACTTGTATTTTGTTTCTAGAAAAGTTTTTTTTTTTTTACTATAGTTTAAGTGTGATGCCAAAGACCTATAGTGACACATGTCGAGATATTAAAATAATAGGTAATGTAAATAATGAAAAGTTAAAATTAAATAAAACAATTGTCATTGGGATATATATATATATTAGGGCTGTCAGGTCGATTAACAGTATGTAATCTACATAATACATGATGTTGTCCGATTATTAATCTAATTATCGCAAATACCTTTGGCCGGGATTATGTAATGCTATCTTTGGGTTTATACATTCCTTTGGTTTTCCGATAAGTCATATCAAGTTGAAAGCCTAAATGATGGACCATAATTAAAAAAAATAAAATAGTGAACTATCCCTTGTTTCCCCCTTTTTAAACGAAAGATACTCAAATTAGAAACTAAATATGTCAGCAGGTGCGGTATATATCATCATTCGATTCGTTCAAACGTCTGATTCATTCAGGAATGACGTAAACGGCTCTCTTTATGAATGGACATTTGAATCTTTGATTCACACGATTCGTTCAAAACGATTCATTCAGAAACTAAACACCACTATTGTGTGTTGCTTGGAGACACAGTGCAACATTCCTGCTATTGCTTTCTATAGGTAATATTTCCGGTGGCAAAACTGAGCAAAACAGACAATATTGTGTTTAAAATATAGCACAATATTAACTTATTTACTTAACTGTTGTATAAAATCACATTTGCATTCGTTATATTCGGGACAAACAGCACTTGTGTGATAATGCTCTCGGTGCTCGTGTGATATCGCTTATCAAATGATATAAAAAATATGAGACAAAAACTCATACAGGAGCTTTTTTGCCCCAATATCTTGAATTTTAGGTCATAACTGCATTTATGGAGTTGTTGCCTTGCATCATATTTGTCAACAGTCAACTGTATGAAACGTAAGATGACGTACAGGTCTGGGGGCGGGGCCAATGCATTAACTGCGTTAAAATATTTTAATCGCTATTTTTTAATTAAGGTAACATGTTAAACTGACAGCCCTATGTATGAGATAATATATATATATAATATATATATATGGTGTAGATAATATATATATATATATCTATATAAACGCCAGTGGTTTGAGTCTTACCTCTCATATAGGTCCTTCAAGGTATCTTGGAGTGGTGAGCTGTCCAAGTCGGAACATCTAGCTACTGGGGTCACTCAGATCAGACTTGACAACCTTCTCTTCTCCCGTCTTCCATGGCATCACTAGGTTGTCATTCAGAAACATGGCTTTTCATATCATCGCTATGCTGATGACACTCAACTCTACTTCTCATTTCAACCAGATGATCCGACGGTAGCTGTTCGCATTTCAGCCTGTCTGACAGACATTTCTGGCTGGATGAAGGTTCATCACCTTCAACTCAACCTGGCTAATACAGAACTGCTTGTGGTTTCAACAAACCCATCATTTTATCAAAATTTCACCATCCAGTTAGACTCATCAACCATAACTCCTTCAAAAACAGTTAGAAACTTTGGAGTTGTGATTGATGATCAGCTGAGTTTCTCAGGCCACATTGCTAAAACTGCTCGGTCCTGCAGATTTTCTTTATACAACATCAAGAAGATCAGGCCCTTCTTTCAGAACATGCAACACAACTCCTTGTTCAAGCTCTTGTTCTGCCCAGGCTGGACTATTGCAATGCTCTCTTGACAGGTCTTCCAGCCACTTCTATCAAACCTTTACAATTAGTCCAGAACGCGGCAGCAAGATTAATTTGTAATGAGCCGAAAAGAATGCATGTCACACCTCTGTTCATCATTTTGCACTGGCTACCAGTAGCTGCTCACATAAAATTCAAAGCATTAATGTTGCCTACAAAACCACCACTGGCTCTGCCCCCATTTACCTAAATTCATTACTTCAGAGTTATGTGCCCCTAGAAGCTTGCGTTCTGCAAGTGAATGTCACTTTATTGTGCCATCCCATTGTGAGGCACAAAATCACTTTCACAGACTGTTTCATTAACTGTTCCCTCCTGGTGGAATGACCTGCCCAAAGCAATCCGAGCAGCTGAGTCCTTACCATCTTCAAGAAATTACTAAAAACACATCTGTTCCACCTTTATTTGACCTCTAACTCTAACACTTTCTATTCTATTTTAATTCTACTTTATCTATATTTATCTTATTTTTAATTTTTTTATTTAAAAAAAACAACAACAAAAAATTTACGAACACTAGCTTTCTATTTTTTCTATTCGATCTACTTGTTTTTCTTTGTTTGTGTGCGGGTATGTGTGTGTGTATATGTTGTGGGTGTATTTAGCATCTGCAAATGACTAAATTAAAAAAAACACAAGATATATATACAGTGGGTACGGAATGTATTCAGACCCCCTTATATTTTTCACTTTTTGTTATATTGCAGACATTTGCTAAAAACATTTAAGTTAATTTTTTTTTCCTCATTAATGTACAAAAAGCACCCCATATTGACAGAAAAACAAAAAATTGTTGACATTTTTGCAGATTTTATTAAAAAAGAAAAACTGAAATAAATATCACATGGTCCTAAGTATTCAGACCCTTTGCTGTGACACTCATGTATTTAACTCAGGTGCTGTTCATTTCTTTTGATCATCCTTGAGATGGTTCTACACTTTCATTTGAGTCCATCTGTGTTTGATTGTACTGATTGGACTTGAATAGGAAAGCCAGACACCTGTCTATGTAAGACCTTACAGCTTACAGTGCATGTCAGTGCAAATGAGAATCATGAGGTCAAAGGGACTGCCTGAAGAGCTCAGAGACAGAATTGTGGCAAGCACAGATCTGGCCAAGGTTACAAAAAAATTTCTGCTGCTTTTAAGGTTCCTAAGAGCACAGTGGCCCCCATAATCCTTAAATGGAAGACATTTGGGACGACCAGAACCATTCCTAGAGCTGGCCGTCCGGCCAAACTGATATATCGGGGGAGAAGAGCCTTGGTGAAGAGAGGTAAAGAAGAACCCAAAGATCACTGTGGCTGAGCTCCAGAGATGCAGTCGGGATGGGAGAAAGTTGTAGAAAGTCAACCCATCACTGCAGCCCTCCACCAGTTCGGGGCTTTATGGCAGAGTGGCCCGACTGAAGCCTCTCCTCAGTGCAAGACACAATAAAGCCCGCATGGAGTTTGCTAAAAAAAACATCTGAAGGACTCCAAGATAGTGAGAAATAAGGTTCTCTGGTCTGATGAAACCAAGATATAACTTTTTGGCCTTAATTCCAAGCGGTATGTGTGGAGAAAACCAGGCACTGCGCATCACCTGTCCAATACAGTCCCCAACAGTGAAGCATGGTGGGTGGCAGCATCATGCTGTGGGGGTGTTTTTCAGCTGCAGGGACAGTACGACTGGTTGCAATCGAGGGAAAGAAGATCGGCCATGACAAGGGATAGTCCTGGACGAAAACCTGCTCCAGAGTGCTCAGGACCTCAGACTGGTCCGAAGGTTTACCTTCCAACAAGACATGACCCTAAGCACACAGCTAAAATAATGGTGGCTTCACAACAACTCTGTGACTGTTCTTGAATGGCCCAGCCAGAGCTCTGACTTAAACCCAATTGAGTATCTCTGGATAGACCTAAAAATGGCTGTCCACCAATTTTTACCATCCAACCTGACAGAACTGGAGGATCTGCAAGAAGGAATGGCAGAGGATGCTCAAATCCAGGTGTGAAAAATTTGTTGCATCTTTCCCAAAAAGACTCGTGTCTGTATTAGATCAAAAGGGTGCTTCTTCTAAATACTGAGCAAAAGGTCTGAATACTTAGGACCATGTGATATTTCAGTTGTTCTTTTTTAATAAATCTGCAAAAGATGTCACATTCTGGTGTGTTTTTGTCAAGATGTGGTGCTGTGTGTACGTTATTAGGAAAAAAAATAATTTTAAATGATTTTAGCAAACGGCTGAATAACAAAGAGTAAAAATGTAAGGGTCTGATTTTTTCCGACACCCACTGTTATTCCAAACTTTTCTCCATGGTACTCTTGTTGATGAATAAAACTACTTTTAATGCTAGGTTCATTTATGCAGTGTTGGTGGTAATGCTTTAAAAGTCATGCGAAATACGTAATCAGATTACTTTTTTTCAAGTAAAGTAACACAAGACTTCAATTTACAATAAAATATCTGAGTTACTTTTTCAAATAAGTAATGAATGCTAAAAATGTAACTTTCTAAAGTACTTTTAGTAGAAACTAAAAGTAACTTTCCCCGATGCTGCATTTGTATTATATAATAATTTATTTATCTAACATATCTAATTGTTAGAAATGTTTTTGATTTTATAAATTAACAACTGAATATATTTTAAACAAAGCTAAATTAACCTTTAGCAATAGTGTATATATATATATTGTGCTGTAACAAGATTGATTGAATAGATTCCATGTTTAATTTGATTAGAGATTTAATTGAGTACAATTCTTTAATAACAGTAATTCTCCTATTCACTTTATTAATGGTTTAGAGCTCCATCTAGTGGCAAGTTTGATGTTACTTTTAATTGCGATTGCTGGCGTTCACGTGAATCAGGAAGTAGTGAGTGCTCCATGCGGGCAGCGGTAACGATGGCTCACTTTAATTGCCGTATATTTCTGTGATCTGTAACCTTGCAACAGCATCGCTTGTAAGTATTTATTTTATTTACATTAATGTTCATTAGACCTGTATATAAAATGTAAACTGTTGAGTTTAAAGTTAATTATTTGTCCTTTCACTGAGCTGTTGCATTGGCCACATTCTACTTCAGCGTCCTATCGCTGTAGTGTGTATTTCCAAGCATCACAGCATATTATATCAATGTGAATGTTATGTTGCTTCTGTAGTTTTGTTAATTTCTGGACATTATTATTTAATGTGTACATTTGTAGTTTCACTCCATACCAAGACCATTAAACCTGTGGGCAAACGAACTTCTTGTCTTCAGAGTCGTGTGAGGGAAGGGAGTTTATCTGACTGTCAAAACAAAACTAAAGCTATGATAAGGACAGTACATATATATATATAACATACACACACACACACACATGTAAATATATATAAATGCATACATACATACACGTATATAAATATATATACATGTTAGGGATGCACCGGTATGGGGCCGATACTGAGCTCCTGTACTCGTACTGGTTAAAATGCCCCGATACCAAACGCCGATACCACACAGCATGTGATAAGCGCCATATTCACACAAAGAAACACCAACAACAGACAGCAGAATGGAGTTAAGGATGTCTACTACGAAGTATATGTATGCAATTAATATAATGTTAAACATTCAGTATTAATGCCTGTATAGCTGATGTGTGCGAGCTGTTAAGCAAATCATGCTGAGTGGATTGAGTGCGCGGCGGCGGCGCAGATGTGCGAGCTTGTCGAGTGAATATCCCTTTCTCACAGACATCACTGGAAAGTTTGTAGTTCGGTCAGATATGTAAAAAACAAGTAAAACAATGCACAAGTTACTTAACGGTAGGGAGAGAGAGAGAGAGCGCACACTTCTTTTGTGTGATCTTTGATGCTCACTCACTTAGCACACGCATCATTTGGATTAAAACTAAATCGCAAAAATAAGACCATTTTATAGGGGCATTCACTATAAACATTTATTTTCAACCTTAGGCATACACGACTTTTTGGTGAAAGTGAATCTAGCAGCCTGTGTGAGATGTGCTAGGCTGTACTATTCTGCATCAGTTCAAATACGTGCACGCATTGCGCGTGTTTTGCTTGCTTCATGAGTGTTTCTGCATTATATGAGTGGCTTTGGAATATAAATCGCAGCACGTTTCAGATGAAAAAACGCGACTTCTATTTCTGAAAATATCACAGTTCAGAGATTTATAACGAGTGGTTCCCTGCATTTTTACAGCAAAGCTTGTGATTACAGTACTAAGCCGCTGCAGTGGATTAGCTTTAATGCTATTAAATTAAAGATGATGTGCCATAGAGCAAAAAAATGAACAGTGAGTAAGTAACAAAAACTTGTAAAATACATGTTAATGGGCATAATTAAGTGTGAAAATAACAAAGCAATACAGTCAAACCAAAAATTATTCAGAGACCAGATATCATTTTTGATATTTTTTACTAGTGGGTGCAGGACACTATAGTTCATTTATGTAAGTGAGGATAGCAAAATAAAGTAAACTGTGACAAATCATATAATCAATCAATAAAATTGATACAAATTTGGGTCCAAAAATTATTCAGACCGAGTTTGGGAAAAAATTTGAAGTTGAGGTTTGCATGAAGCTGTGTGACAGCATGCCCAGTAGACTACAGGCTGTCATTAAGGCTAAAGGTTGCCCGACTAAGTATTGATAGCCCTCGCTGCTGAAGGGGATCGCGGTGCTGAGGAGATCGGGCAGCAGGAACAAGCGGAGAGACCGCCGGTGGCTGCCCGAGGCGGTGGTGCTGGAATTATGGAAGACGAGGTGGGACGGAGAGCTCGCTGCCGCTCTCCTGGGTCGAGGAGGGGTGGCTGCTGTCCGAGAGGGACCCGCAGGGGGGGCGTCCCCGTTCGCCAGGAGGCCGAGCCTGCTGCCCATCCGCCATGATGGGTGGCGGAGCAGTGAACGGGGGATCTCGCTGCCGGCTGCCCCTCAATAGGAGGATCCATCTCAAAAACAAGGTTCGCAGGAGCGTAGGAGCGGTGTCCGTTTCACACAGCGATGTCCACTACCATCACAGGCAACCGCGAGGATAGCCTCTCAGCCAGTTGAGGACCAAGCGGCAGTGTGTCCGGGAGCCGGACAGATAATTTTTTTTTTCTTTTCCTCTCTCCCTCTTCTCGTATCTGTCTATCCTCATCCTTCCTTCTCCTTTTTCTCTCACCTTGTCTGTCTGTCCTTACCCCCAGGTACGCCGCGGTCGCCGTGATCGGCTCCCCCGGAGGGGGGAGTAGAGCGCAGTCTCGGGAGTACCCCCTGGCCTGCGAGGGGCGATGGGGGTATGTGACGAGTGGGGGCGGGGCCGAGAGCCGTAGGAGTGGAGCGAGGCCGGTGGAGTAATTGATGATGAGCGACACCCGCCCCACTCACCGGTCCCGAGTCCCACGGAGGAGCTCCGGAAGGATAAAAGGAGGAGTTACGACAGTGAAAGAGGAGAGAGGACCAGGCCTGGACTGGACTTTATTTTGTGTTTGTTTATTTATTACACATCTAAATGCGGTTCCCGCCGCCTCCTTCCTGACCTACGAACGTTGTTACATACATATATTGCTGCTCGTTGTCCTAATGCTAATGTAGTAGATTTTTTTTATTTGTGTATTAAATGGCTGACATGGGATATTTCACAAAAAAAATAAATAAATCTAAACCTTTTTAGGAGATTCACAACATATCAATCCTTGATGAGAGTCTCTGATAGATCATTCAAATCTTGTCATCAGTCTAAAGATTGTGCATAGTATTCATCCATTAGAAGACCTGGATGACACTTTTTTTTTTTAAGAAACTGAGTAAACTATAAAGCATAAAACGATGATGGAGTAATGTTGTTTGCATCTAGAAATGTAGAAAAATGACTTTACCAGGCCTCTGAGCATTGCGTTTTTTTCCAATGACAAGTCTCATGTATTTGTCCCATTAAAACAGTCACCAAAGCCCAACGTCAATTAGAGGACCAATGAAGCGTGATCAATTTGCATTACTTCCTCCCAATTGAGCCGACACTCGTAGATGCGGAAATCTCTCCGAGCCTGATGGGTAATGACACGTCCCCTCCGCTATCCATCATAACGTCCCGACGGCAGCATTAGGAACGGAGCCTGACGCACCTGCTATGACCTGCGGGTTTCAAGTGTCGTGATTATCGTCCCGCGTTTGGACACTTGATGATTATGATGCTGATCATTTGATACTTAGTGCTTGAGATATTGCAAGGAAGGAAGAACACTGATAGGTCACACGCCTACACCACCGACCCATGACTCCTGCGCGAACCCCACCAAACACACTGAATGTGCTTTATGGAGAATAGAAACAGTAGATCGATCGAAATATTCATAAATCATAGATAGATAGATAGATAGACAGATCTGATTTATGACAATTTGGAGGTGTAACTCTAAGAGGTGGATAGAATGTTATTCTGAAGCATATATTCTATCTATTCTTGAAAAGATGTTTTTAATCATCGTAAATAACTTCTTAGAGTTACACCTCCAAATTGTCGTAAATCAGATCTATCTATCTATCTATCTGATTTACGACAAGTTGGAGGTGTAACTCTAAGAGGTTATTTACGATGATTAAAAACATCTTTTCAGGAATAGAATGTTATTCTGAAGAATATTTAAAATGCCAGTCGGAAAGGAAGAGCGCTATTGTCCACATAATGTGACCAATAAGTTTGGTTTGTATCTGTTTACGGGTTGTTTATCCGCAAAAATCATTACAAATTGCACAAAGTGTACAGGATGTGGAGGTTTGAGGGACGTTTTCCTTGACTTCAATATTGAGTTCACAGGTTTGAAACAGCAAATGAAGAGAAGCGCTTTTAATCCATTTCCCCTCAGAATTACATGGCATTCATTACACTAGATAATGAAAGACCCATTTCATAAAATTGCTAAAGGAAAAGTTGAGCGTACAAGGTCAAAGAATGCCGAAAGGGAAAAAAAAGTTAAACTGAAATTGCTATTGACGAATTTCACCTCGGAAAACGAACTCGTTGAGACAGAGCTTTGTCTTCGTTTGCAACTCATTTCAAAGTCTCTGGGGTCCCCAAGAAGCTCATCAGTCCGACATAAATTCTTGATTTTCTATGAAGCACTGAGACGGATCTATCTACTTCAGCATTTTAACTACAAATCCCAAATCAAGAAAAATGAACTATGCTCACTCAGAGCAAATAAAGCACCTAGTTGTTTGAAGAACTACTTTACCCAAATCTCTGTTTTAGCTTCTTGAATGTAACAGTGGTTTGTCAATGATTTAAGAGGGGTTCACTTATATTTGATCATTTTAAGCTAATTTTGATAGATTTGAAGTTTAAACAAAAACTTTAATAAAGCTAAGACATATTGATTTTTGATTCTGATTTGTCAGTTGTAGCATTGAGCGTTCAGTATTTTTAAAATTTTGTATATTTGATCATTTTTATGGAATTGTTACACATCCTCCGGAATACTCGATTCTGGTCAATTGTAGTATTGATTCTTCTTTCTGATTGGTCAGTTGTAGCATTGCACAGTCAGACTTTTTTTTTAATAATCATTTATTTCATCAGTTATATGGAATTGTTAGACAGCTCTCTGGAATACTCTATTCTGATTGGTTGACTGTAGCATTGATTCTGATTGGTCAGTTGTAGCACTGAGTGTTTTTTTGTTTTATGGAATTTTTACATGGCGCTCTGGAATACTGGATTCTGATTGGTTGCTTGTAGCACTTATTCTGATTAGTCAATTGTAGCATTGATTGCTGATTCTGATTGGTCAATTGAAGCATTGAGCTCTCAAACATTTTTATTTTATTTCATCAGTTCTATGGAACTCTTACACAGCTCTCTGGAACACTCAATTCTGATTGGTCAGTTGTAACATTGAGTGGTCAATTCTGATAGGTCAATTTTAGAACTTTTATTTGGTATATATTCTCTAGGTTTTAGTGGGGACTGACTTTCTCATTCTTGAGAATATTTGATTGGACAATGAGGTAACGCTCATTTTAAAGTGCATAGGATGACAATATTGATTAAAAAAAAAGAATAAAATCTTGTCACTGGCATATTAAACTGTACCAGATGCTACTGGTCTAAAACTGAGCCAAAGCGACAGGTGGACTCTCATTATGAGGTTGATGGTGCAGTTGGACTGTTGTCAAAAATGCAACAGATGGTTTGTGGTACAGTTACAATATCTCCAGCAAAAAATACTGAAGCACTGCTATTTTAGCAAACACAGAAGGTTTGTACAGGAGGAATCAGGGGGTCAAAATTAGCTAGTTAGCTTTAGCAGACTTCGGTAGATGCTGCAACGGCAACATTTTTATTACCAGAAACAGTCAACAGCGATATGAATTTATGCTAATGCTAAGCTAAACTGATTAGCATATAGAGAAAGCGTGACCATACATGGATTTAAGAGCTAATACTATCATCAAACTTCCACGACAACAATACCAACATTCTACATCAACCTAAAAAGTGTAGGTCATTAATGATTCATAAAGCAAATGTAATTGAAAATGTTAATCTACACCACAGCGCTGAATTGCATTTCTGCTTTTTTTCTGTTTTAATCAGAGCTAAATGAGTCTATTTGTTTATATGCCAGACCTGACAGTGGAGGTGTTTTGGCTAATGATTTTCACAGCAGAATTGGACAAGATAAATGATCAACAAAAAAAGAACAAATCAGCTGAATTTGCATCCATAAACATTCAACAGTCTTTAGTTGTTGTTAAGGAAAACACGTATCCATACATTCAGCATACAATATGATAACTGTTATCGATTTTATGATATTTGACCTGTTAGATTTGAGTTATTTTCTGTGTACTTTGTATAGTCCCACATGACCTATAATCAAAGATTTTCTACCATATGCTATTAATGGCGTTTGTTTTTTCTCTGAATTTGGTAGAGGTTACCTTCTTCTTTGCGTCAACATGAATGCTGAGTGACTCGGTGTAATTGGTCTTCAATTTTAAATCATAGAAATACCTGCCGGCACACAAATCATGCTGCAGCTTGGTACTGAATCATAAGAGATGCAAAATGATTTTTTTAGTGCGAATGCTCTTTCTGAGAGTTATGATTATGTCTGGAGCACTTCTGTGTGATTGAATCTGACCAAGTGCTGAATGACATCAGTCTTGTTCATAATGAAAAATTTTAATAAATCTAGACAGGTTCTGGGAGACAAACATGGAATCATTTCATCTCTGCACTGGAACTAAGCAAACAACGACGCCTAGCATCTTCAATCGCTTAGGGTGTAGTTTTTTGTGAAAAGGGGATCATTTTGTTAATTTTAGTAGACCTGATTAAATTTGGGTGAGTCAAACTATTCATTTACGGAGTTAATAATGGTCTTAATATCAGATTTCCAATTGGAAGAAAAAATAGACTCTTTCTAATTTATTGTAATTTGAATTAAAATTTCGTTAAAATCATTTATTTTAAAGAATTTAGCCAGTCTTTGATTCATTACATAAGTTATTCAGGCTAAAGTTTGATTAACCCCAGTTAATACACAATTTCATTAATTACAATATTTCATTTTAATTAAATTTTCAAGCTATTTATTTATTTATTTAAATTTGGAATTAAAATTGTTCATTATTTTGAAGCATTTAATTAATTAATTTCTATTTTAACTTCATTTTGATTTGAATTTGCTAAGAACATTAATTAATTTTTGGTCATTTTTTGTTTTAATTATGATTGTGTTGAAAAAAAATTCTTTCATTTTTATTTAAATTGTATTATCATGCATTTTTTAGTTATTTATATTTTACATTTAATTGTAATTGTTATAATTGTTAATTGGTTGTGGAAAATAATTTTATTTTTTATTTATTTATTTATTTTTGAAGTATGCTAAAACCGGGGGGCTGATTAATTTACTTCCAAGCCATTAATGGAAAACACTGTATGTTATTTAATTTCAAAGACAGTGATTTGCTGGATGGCCCAATATCAAAATTAAATCATTAAATCCATAATCAAATAAATGCAAAATGTATACATACTATAAATCATGACTGGATAATCAATTAAATAAATATGCCTTCATTCAATTATGTCCTCCACATTTCATTTCAGGGGTACCGGTGTCACACGTCATGTGAGGAACTAAATGAATGAATGAATGAATGGAGTGATTGATTATTTATTTATACATAATTATGTATTTATGTATACATTTAATTTTAGATTTATTTATATATTATACATTTATAATAATAGTATAATATATTTGTATATTTCAACATTTATTTAATGATTTAATTTTGAGTAATTTGGCCCTCTATACACTCGGGCCATATGCTGTTTTTTTTCAGTAGTCTTTTTATGTAAATATGTATTTATTTATTTAGTCAGTTATTCTTTCATTCATTCATTCATTCCACATCTCCTCCTTATGTTCCTGCCTGTTGTTTAAAAGTACTGATTCTATTTTCTTTCCTTTTATTTCGAAGGACGCCATGTAATCTATGGTGCATATCCAATGTGCTGGCCTGTATGTGTTTTACAAACACAATCCACACACTCCCATCTGTGACTCCCACAGGCATTTTCTTCACTTTACTTTCAGCTATTATCTTTTCTGCAACTACGGATTGTTTACTAAAGATAAATTATATGGAAACCCATGCTGCATGATCCATGTGTGTGAAATCCAATATGATATATATGCCTTCCTTCATAGAGATGAATGTGATGGTGACTGGCTAATGAACACATCTATCCCTGTGTGTTAAATGACAGTAGCATGTGTTCACTTGAGAGTGAATAATCAGCTCATTTCTATGCTATCAGACCCACGCTGTCTTCATGACATCTGATAGCCAGTCAACTCACTCTATAAAGACCATTAGTGCTATATAATCCCTTGTGTGATTTTATTTAGATATAGGTAATAAAACCTAATGACTAGCATATGTATAGATGGCATTTTAAGGCATATGTGTGATCCTGATGCGAAGGCTATTACGAAAGTTTGCCCTCGAAAATACATAATTTTAGCAGCATCACATTTAGGCCCTGTGCTTCACAGAAAAAGCAGTCCCAGAATGCATTGTGTATTGCCACAGTGGGGAGTGGGGAGGGGTGGTGGTGAAATCATTGCAGAAAGAGGATGAGTCAATTGTAAACATGCTTGTTTTTTATTCAGTACAATATATGACTAATAAGTAAAATCTAAATAGGATTATTTGACCTGATATTTGTATGTTTATTTTGTACTTAATGTAGCGTGTTGTTAGCTTAGCAACATGCTAACATCACATCTAATAAAAACAAACTATTTTACCCTATAGCCTTGTCCAAATACCCACACTTGCCGTCTCTGCTCTTGACCACTTATATGACATATTTCCTGTATTTGGTTCAAGTGAGCATGAAGACCACAAGTGTGTGTCGAACTTTTCATTACCTGATGGGACACACTTGTAGTGTTGTAAAAATGCAAGTGTTTACATAGCTTTATTTTCATTTTAAATAATTTGCATTTTAAAATCAACTTCTAAATGTCTGTTCAGTAGTCCCTATAACATGACCATTTTAATTTGTGGTGCTTCTAATTAAGTGATAAAAATCAGTTGCAAATGTTGTACAAAACATATCACCACTACTCATATTTGCACCAATAAAACATAAAAAACAGTGTTTTTCTACCAAATTATATGTAATATCTAATTATTATATTAATATATAACTTGCATTGGAAAGGTTTCCGTGACCTCTCTCGCGAGATCTCGGCAAAGTCTGCACGATTATGTCAGAACATGATGCATGATGGGATGCACTAAGTCTTGAATAGCGCTCCGGAGTGGTATTCGAGATAGTGTGGATTTAGTGTGCGTTAAGGGCACTGCGCTTTGGCGTTTTTAAGACCTGGGACAGTCTTGCGCACTTACTTCCTGTCGCGCGCACACGCTCTCAAGTGGCCAAGACCGCAAGTGTGGTATTGGGACAAGGGGTACGTTCGATTGTATTGATATGTTGTTAGCTTAGCAACATGTAAACTGTCGCTCTAATTAAAATAGACTATTTATCTTAACCATGGTTTTATTATAATAAAAGTGTAGTAACCATGTTTTTTGGCATACTGATTACCATTTACAAATACCATGTACTAAAATAGCATGGTTAAACTAGGTTATTTAGCAAACTATGCTGCCCCTAATAGCACTATGTTATTCACCCAGAAAGGCTAGTCGACCAAATTTTATTAGTTGCTTAGTCGCAGAAAAAATAATAACAATAATCCACAGGCGAAGTCACGCAGTCTGTGACGGACAGATCGTTAATGGCTGGTCTTTGTGGTAATACATTGGGCAGGACATACAAATGCTCGCCTATCATCCATCGACCTAAAATATGACTTATCGTCTGAAATATGTTATTATTAGCAACTTTACATGGCCGCTCAGTCTGGTGTTAACCTAGAGAAATGTGCGCTATTTAGTGTCTGTGCAGAGTGTGAACCGTAGCGCTCACTGCAGGACAGATGGAGACGCCGGTGAGCTCACTTACTCTTAAAATAGGCTATGTCATTTTTGGTCATACATTTAAGAGTAATACATCTTTAAAATCTGTAAAGACTCTAAGTTTATTTGTGTGCACTCAGAATAACAACGAAACGTTGCGTTTTTGTAAAATAATTAAAGCAAACAGGATGCGGTTTCTGCCGTCTTGGTCTGTGAACTTGAGCGCGAAACTCTGTGTATATCTTTGCCTTACAGACATTAAAATATATATAAAGAGAGTGAAATGTCTACTTTCAAATGAACCAATTAAAATGGAAAACAAATATTCTCAGATTATGTAATCCGTATGAAACAAGGTGCATCACTACTGTGGAGATGATGAGTCAGTGTCGCAGGGTTCATCTATTAAACCGAGAATAAAGAAAGCACTAGTTTATCAAATTATTAAAATGTTAATGCAGTCTCCTTACTGTTTTTCACTGACACATTACTTCTGCCGGTGCACTGTGGAAAACTTTACGCATGTGCTTGATTGCTTATTAGGCTATGAAGGCAATTAAAGGCTCGGTATTATGGTTTAAATGGTTTATTAATAAACGTGCGTTTAGTCGACTAATGCTTCAAATGAACGAAAAATCCTTACTCAAGGGCAGCCATAATCACAACCATGGTCAATTTGTAGTTACCATGGTTTATTTTTTATTTTTTTATTTGTAGTAAAATCATGGTTGTTTTTTGTAAGGGTTATTCAATGTTCAAATTATAGTTCCCTATCTGCCAGTCACTACAAGTTATGTCGTGATGCGACATAAGGGGATTTACTTGGGAGCCCCAATCATCTCTGACTTTAAGAGAAAACGGCAATGAATTTTGGCTAGTGGATTTTGCATACCTGAGCCACTCCCTGTGCATACTGGTATAAATAGGTGACAGGTGCATCCACTCATTCAGATTTTTGCTTCGGAGCCGAGTGGATGAACGCATCTGATCGCCACAAAGCCATTTCATCGTTCTGTCTGGAAGCTGTCCTGGTTGGCGTTACGGTGCGAACAGTGGTGTCCCTGTCTCCAGCAATTCCCCTGGGCACTTCAACTAAAAGAGAAGTTTCCCTAATAGAGCACGTGTCTTTTTAAAGATGCCGTTCCGTCCGTGTCCTCTTGGTTGTGGTCATTACCTGTCTTCTGTGGACGGACACGATCGTTGCCTTCAGTGTCTGGGCATCCAACACGCTGAAGCTGCGTTCGTGGATGACTCATGCATTTACTGTGAGTGTATGAGCATGGCATCGTTGCGATCTCGCCTGTCTCTTCTTCTGTCCGCTTAACTGTCCGCTTCTCTTGCTCGAGAATATGACCGCCGGCTAGCGCTCTGGGAGATCTGAGGGTCACAGTAAGAGCTTCTCCTCCGGGCCAGCCCCCACGGACATCTTACTCCTCACGCAGCGATTGTCCCGTTCGGCACCGAGTGATCTCGCTGGTCCATCTCGTGAGGCTGCCAGCATTTCATTCGGTGTGCCGCCAGAAGATCAGATGTTGATCGCAGCATCGGGGGATGGGCTACCGTCCTCCGAGGATGAATATTCAGCGGGGCTGCACCCCTGTTGTCCTCCTGGGATCTCTCTATCGTACTAGCTGGACTTCAGAGGGGTCCCTTTGAACTTCTGGATTCAGTTGAGCTTAAGTTCCTGTCTACTAAGACAGCGCTCATGACCGCGCTCACTTCCATCAAGAGGGTCGGGGACCTCCAAGAATTTTCAGTAAGTGAAGAGTGCCTTGTGTTCGGGCCGATACGTGCAATGTTCTTACCCCGCCTTTGTCGCGAGCAAGACCTGCGACACCGTTGTTTGATTTGAGTCCGCTGGACCCGGATCTGTCCCGCTCTGTAGAGCTGTGGGCTGGGCGACACCGAGCACCTTTGTGAGAGTTTACAGTCTCCGCGTTGAGCCAGTTTCTTTCTGTGTGTTGGGTAACAGGTAAGTGGCGGGAAGAGCCGGTGACACGCTTGCTGCGCCATTCCCCCTCACCCAGGGATGCGAGTGCCTTTTTCCTCCTCCAGTACAGTTCCCTGGACAGCGAACCCTGGTGGAGTATCCTCCAGCACCCCCGGCAGTCAGACTCAGCGAAGGAGTCTGACGCCAGGCCCAGTATTGGTGTTAGCTTGCCCGGGTCTCCGGTCAGCCCCTGTACTGGGCTAGGTGTCCATATGGCTTGATTCCCTGCGGGTGATCCCATATGTGTATTCTTCCACAGTAAGGTTTCCCTCTCGGTGAACCCGTGTCTTCCCTTTGACAGATCATTCTGTCAGTCTCTGCTGGCAGCCGTTCCTCCCTACTTCTAGGTAGGACCTGACTCAGAGACTATTCCATATGTAGTACTGCCCCAGGCCTAGGTCAGTCCATATCAGTGTCTCCACATGATAACTCCCTACGGGTAGGATGTGGCCTCCGTAGTGCTCTTCTCTGGAAAGCTCGCTTCCCCATCGTTACTGCCAAGCTGTAACAACAAATAGGAAAGACTTGAAGAAATCTTTCATTGAAGGTCGAAATCCCTTCTGTTAAGAAATTTCTGTGGTGAAAGGAACAGCAGCTTGGCTATCACCAGCAGCGATATACTCACCTTTGGTCCCTGCGGGTACCAAAGTCAGCGAATTTGCGCTGGGGCGATGGGAAGGTTACGACCTTTGCGTAGCATTTGTCTGACACGCGGCTGCTTGTCAACATTTGCAATGCCATAGGATTGTGACGGGGTTCAGGTTGTGGCGCTTTCCATGGACCCCTAATGTCGAGTCACAACATAACTCGTAGTGACCGACAGATAGGGAGCGTCTCGGTTACGTACGTAACCCTCATTCCCTGATGGAGGGAACGAACATGTTATGTCCCCATGCCACAACCTCAAACTATCGCTGATTGCCAGGGACAAGTTCTCGGCTCCTCAGCGTAAAACCTGATGAGTGGATGCAGCTGTTGCCTATCTATACCCGTATGCATGGGGAGTGGCTCAGGTATGCAAAATCCACTAGCCAAAATTCATTGGTGTTTTCTCTTAAAGTCAGAGATGATTGGGGCTCCCAAGTAAATACCCTAATGTAGAGTCATGACATAACATCTCTGTTCGAGATCACTGCACCATCTTAAGCCAAATTAATGGGTTGTAATGTATGTTTGGATATACTCACAGTATGCCTCTATAAAGGTAACAGAGTTGACAGTTTTATTGTTTCATTTGATATTACAAGCGTTGTCTTTAAATGCATATTAGAAAGAGAATTTAAGGCTGATCTTTCCCTTGTTTAATTAAATTTTTTACAATACAATATCATGAATAACAGGGTTGACATTTTAAGTTTGACAAACCCAAAACTTAAGGTAAAGTGTTAAATAAAAAACACATCTGCTTGTTCTTGAAGAGTTCACTTTCTGATAGGATGATATTGTTATTACCACGAAGAGTTTTTGATTTATGAATCAGTATATCACTTTAAAAAGGGGGAAACATTATGGTAACATGGTTGAAAACTACCCAAATAGTTATTTGCAGAGTAATATTTTGATAAGTTTAAAAAGACAATCTTTTTTTTTATCTATGCAATAACTTGCACCAATAAATCATTTCCAATTAGACCAAGAAAATTGTATTAGGAAAGTAAATCGGGTCAATTTTGATTGACACATGGCAACCCCAGAATGACCAACACCGGAAAACAAAATGATTGAAGTTCACTTGATTGACGTGATTCTAGTTCATTTGATTGACGTCCTCCCACTGTCTACAATCATTACATCTAGAGATCCAGTGTGTGCAGCTACGCTGGTTAGATGCATTTCACTGCTCAATGCATGAACACAATTACCATATCAATTACCACATAATTCAGAGAAAATAGAGGTGAAAAGGAGGAAAATACAAAGAGCATGAGTGGGAGAAGAGGGAAAGACAAAGAGGATAAAAACGATGTAAAAGAAGGATGAATTCATGCATATTTAGCATTACACAGCACACTGCCAAATGTCAAATCAATTTCAGTTGGGAAAAGATATGAACAATAAAGATATAGGGAGAGCAGGGACATATATCACAACCTGCCTAAGATTTTTACTCAAGATTTCACCAGTAATGCATTTTCATATTGGAAGTTATACACTGTTATAAAATGTATTTATCTTAAACAAACAGATCTGGGAGACTAATTTAGTTTCTCACCATATACTATTTCAAGCGCACTTTGGGAAACTGAATAGATTTTCTTGCTCTTTGCCTTTTTATATCAGTGTGGTATGTTTAATGGTAAATTTAAAACCACTTAGATAAAAAGTCATCTAAAAGCAATCCAAAAAGTAGTCAGAAAACATTACCTAAAATAAGTAACCTAGATTATGTTACTAACTATAATTGTTATCATGTAATTAGTAAATAACCATGTATTTCTCTCTCAGTCTCCTCTCTCTCTCCTCTCTCCGCTCTCTCCTTCCTTTTGTGTTTTTGTGTGTGTGTGTGGTGTGTGTGTGTGTCCCTATATATAATATATATATATATATATTATATATATAATATATATATATATAAATATATATACACACACACACACAAACATTTGTATTTGTTTATCATTTAGATTTGCATTGCTTCATAAGTTGCTTAATGTGTTGCTTTGCAGCTATAAGTAGCATAAACAGAATTCATTTACAATAATAATTCATTTTCATTACATATACCCAGTGCAGAACTGCTATCTGTGACGACTGGCAATCACTGCTATTTTTCTACCATTCGCAATGACAATCAGAAGTTTATGACAGCAAAATGCAGATGAGGGATGCTTATGGGCCTAATTAATGTGGCTTTTGCTTGTTGATGTCTCTTGCGAAAGCATCTTTTCATGGTGAAGTTTCTCACTGTAATTTGCTTTAAAGTAATAAAGGGGTGGGTGTGATGATGTGTCATTTAAATAGCAAAATGAATTAAGCAAAGAGCACTTATATCTCATAAGCTTTCCCCATTATGCCGTAGTAAATGGGAATTGATGGAGGCGTTAGGAGAGATGGCTTAAAGCACACAACCTAGGTCATACAATTCTGATTGAATACTAGCTTTAACCAATGCAAATTGGTTGTAGTGTCAAATTTGTTAAGTTACTTTTGGAAGGAATAACAACCTTTATCGTGTGCTTGGTAACTATCGCTAACCACTAGAATATGTATTGGGAATTATGGAGATTGCAAAGTCTGACAAAGAAAGGCCAATCTGCTATTTATGTTGTGGAAACGTCCAAAAAGATTGCTGTATCCCAGTTTCTAACAGTTCCACAAAAACCGGGACTCACTGAATATCACGTACGCAGATATCTGGACGTGGTTTGCTCTGAGAGAAACGCTTGTGAGTGGTCACTAATTCATTACAGTAATTAGCTACAGCATGACCAGTCCATCTCAGCTCTGGTTGAGAACAAAGCGTATGCATGCTAATGTGGGAGTTTCAAAAACAGCACGAACTCTGGAGGAACTTTCGGTCCCTAAAATACAACTGCAATAAGACAAACACAAATCCATCCACAAATCCAGCAGCTTGGAGTATGACAAAAGTCAATATACGAATCAATACTCAGTGTGCTGTTGGTTTTCGTATGATACCGGGGCTAAATTATATGATGGAGCTTGGTTGGACACTCTACTGTTTCTTATAGGATTGGATCTACTGATCACTACACATCATTTATTTCAAAGACGTTTGCAAGATGTCACCTTCGACTTATTACAGGTACAATCTCCCAGACTAACCTATAGTTGAAATGGCTGAAATGGCTAGACTCTTAAAAAAAAAAAAAAAACATTTTTTTGGCACCATTTTTTTCTTAGTGTGAAAAAATAAACATTTTAATATTATTAATAATTTTATTTAATAATTTTAATAATCTAAAGCATAACATAAAATACCATAATATGTTTGCAGATATTTAGGAAACATGCTAAGTGTTTCTTCTTCTTTTCCTTCTCGCAAAAAACAATGCTACAGCTAGTCATTCTACTGTGAAAATGTGTGTTCCTTGTAGGAATGTCTGGGGTTTTTTTTCAGTCTTTGTGATTTCACCCACTGCCAGTTTACACAATATTATTTTGACACCCCGTGTTGCCAGTTGTTGGAAAATGCCGCAATTTCAAATGAAATAAAAAGCCTTGCGGTCGCCATCCATTTGAAAAGCTCTATAACCAGAGTCATAATAAAGCACAGATAAATCAACAGTGTAAGGCTCGTCACCGCCTGTGGCGGTTCATTAATCTGGCAACCCATGTGAGCGTTGAGTATGAGGATGAGGGGTTGGGAGAAACAACTCTCCAATTTTTTTAAAATTTGGACTGCACAGTGACTCCATTGACGAACCATTTAAAAAAATCACTATTTTTAATGTTAATATTCTAAAGAGCCATTTTCCACTATAGGGCCTTTCGCACCGCAGGAACCTTTTCATAGTACCAGAACTAATTGTGGAACTACCCACTTTTCGGCGTTTTCGCACCGCCGGAACTGGGAGCGATTTTAGTACCGGACTGCCTTTTTCGAGAACCAAATTAGCTCCTACTCCGGAGCAGGGTCTAACCAGCACAACTGGTACTAATCGTGACGTAAGTAGACATTGATTGGCCAAACGCGTATGAAAACGCCCTCACCCGCCATAATTTAAAACGCCGTGTAAACATACTGTAAGCATGTCAACTTATTTCGCAAGTATGGAGAACAGAGATAGATGGACGGACGCTGAAGTGCAGGCACTTGTAGCAAATGCAGCACTGCCAGTTGTCGTTGGAGATTCTTAGTCCTCCTTTCCGTTCTTTCAATCGCTTTACGTATACGTCGACTTTCCATGTCCACTGTGAAACCCGCGAGACACAACAAAAACACAGCTCCGATCACAGCGTCCTCCATCCTCCTGTTGTTAATGTTGTTTTTCTTTGTTTCTGTTGTTGAATGCCACGCACAAATGACGTCGCTGTCGACCGGCTTACGTCACTTCTTAGTACACACTGTCGGTGCGAATGCAACCCTTTAAATAGTACTGGGAAATAGTTCGCGCAAAATCGTCCCAGTACTTTAGTACCGTACGTTTAGTTCTGGAACTAAAGCAGTGCGAAAGGGCCTTATGAAGAACCATTTGTAGTGGAAACGTTCTATGGATGTTAAAGGTTCATGGAACAATCGACGCAAATAAAGAACCTTTATTTTTAATGTTTTTAAGTGTATAAGCAATTATTTTAGGGAAAATTCACATAAAGTGTTCATTTTGCCTGTCAGAGCACTGAAACTGTTTTTGTAACAGTCCTAGACTGTTTTGTAAACAAAAAGAAATCTGCCTGTGAACCATGTGTGTTAGCCAATCAGATCACTCAGGGGTGGCTTTCTGCCAATGGAACGATTGTTTATTCTACCAATGGCAAATGGGGAATTGTTAGTGAAAACGGTCATTAGTTTTACCATTTCTTTTAATGCCAGTTGTGGTGCAAAAACTGCTTAAAGCAATTGCTGTATGGAAAAGTTCTGTGAACTTTCTAATTTCTCAGACAGAGGAAAATCATACAGGTTTGGTATGGCATGAGGGTGAGTCTAACAACTCTAAAATGAATCTCAACTAGCACTATGGTACAGTTTTGGCTCTGATTAAAGACTGGAAAGAGATGTAAGGCTCCTAGCTGTAAAAATTTGAAGGAAATTAAACTCAGAGATTCAAAAAGAGTTGAAAATGTGATGGAGGCAGACATGACTAAGAGTTGATAGCGTTAAAGGGTGAAAGGTTTGCCTGAGCTGCTTGAATTTAATGAGTCAGGTCTTCTTAACAGGGTGGGAATGGATTGCTTTGTTCTCACAAAGTGTCCAACCCCTTGCTGTTAAGGAGCTCGCTGTTGGGGAATAACTACTTGTTTTAACCAACAACTGTCATAATGCTTGAGGTGCGTGCTCGGGTCCATTACGCGTAACGGACATCAACCGCCGGTGAACATTTTGCATGCTACTGCTTTTCCAAGACATTTCTCTTGGCGTTTAAATTCAGACAACAACGACGGTCTGGGTTTTCGTTTGAGAGCAAACCAAGTGTGAACTAAATACTGGTCAAAGGCCTCACACTTTTCCACTTAATAAAGGACCTGATGAGTTCGCCGAGGAAGATAATTGCTTCATTTTCAGCAGAAGTTTCTGTTTAATGCAGAAACTAATTGTTTCTCCACAGTTAATCTGTCGTCCTGAGAAGCGTAAACGCACAAGTCATGTCAATATTGAATTCAAATACCAGTTGTCGGTGGAGTCCAGACAAATCGTCTCTGTCAGTCGAGAACAAGTCTCTCTATAATTCGGTTTCAATTAAAATCCCATTCAGGATGATGTTCTGCTTCTCAGTGACAGATACTTGTCCTCTGGCCAACCTCTGAAATGGATAAAATGCCAATTAAGACCTATTGTAAAGGACACCCTATAAATTCCAATTCAAATGACTTCTACAGTGCCACTATACGTGTTAATTCAAACCTCAGAGCATTAGCCACAGGAAAGATATGATATGATGAAACTGTACCATTTCTTTTTTTGGTTCGAAGGACATCCAGGGGGAAAGCATCCACATATATTTGACATATTCCAATATATAAGTCCAAATGCCACTTTTAAGGAGATTTGTTGCCATTTTTGGAGATTGACTACTGTATATAAACACCATGAAGAGGAAGACCGAGTTCTTCCAAAGAACTTAAAAGATTTAAGGTTTTATTGGTTGAGGTTCATTTCCATCTGCAAATTTAGCATATCAGCAATTCAACAGAATGAAGACAGGTGGTTTGTGAAGTTCGTTCTCCCTTTGTGGGCTTAAATCTTGTAAAAGTCAATTTCACGCATCTGCTTGAACTCAGACTTAAATGAGAGCTAAATCCCTAGTCTCTGTTTTGAGATTTGCAAACTGAAAAATCTTATCGTCTGCCTGCAGAAAATGTCCATGTTTACAATAAGTTAAATGTTAAGTATCATGTGGTCATGAAGATATTAAAGGAATATATTGGTTTAGCAGGCTTCAGGTTCAATAGAAGCTCTATGGACTGCATGTCAATTCACAGAAGAAGAAAAAAAGACATCCACCAGAAAACAACAAACACATTGACAATTACCTGCTTACGGCTTGAACAATTATCCCACATACTTCCATTTTCAGTAGAAACCAGTCGAAATTATGTTCTGTGGTAATTGACATTATGCCAAAATGCTATCGATACCGCTTAACTTGTATAGAGTTTCAATTGTATTGAAACCAGAACATACTTTAACCTAATGTGGCGAGTAATGGGTCTTGCCTGAGATTTTGCATGAAATAAAATCCATTCATTACCGCTAAACTAACAGGTGGTATTTAGTTGATTTTACCAGTCTATCAATGTAGGCCATTTTAGTTCTGCCTGTATTTCTTTGCTCTTAGCGTGTTTAGCTACTGCCATCTATTGGAGACACTATAAAACAACTAGACGAGCCACACTAACATCATGAAGATCCTCAAACGCACCAAAAAGTTACATATATATATATATATATCTAATATATATATAGATATAGATATAAAGGTTTTTTGGTTATAATTTTTTTTTTTATTTTTTTCTCTCACATATACTAGTTACACGTTAGACCTTAATTTAATGTTTTAGCATTACACTAAGAAAAGAGTTCACCCAAAAATGAAAATGGGCTCAAATGTATTCACTCTCAGGCCATCCAAGATGCAGATGAGTTTTTTCATAGAAACAGATTTTGAGAAAGAACCAAATCCATTATTAAGGTGCTTCAACTTTAAACCATCAGATGAAATGACTTTTTCACTGGAGAAAGCAATATTATGGACTATGGACTCATATTTTAGCCAGAGGCAATGGTTTCGAGTTAAAACCCATTGATAATGGAGTTTGCTTATTATAAACACACAGCTTTTCACTTCACAAGACGTAAACTGATGGACTGGAGTGGTGTGAATTACTGTGATGTTTTTATCAGCTGTTGGACTATCATTCTGATGGCACCCATTAACTGCAGAGGATCCATTGGTGATGGAATGCTAGATTACTCCAAATCTGATGAAGAAACAAACTCATCTACATCTTGAATGGCCTGAGGCTGTGGGTGAGTACATTTTCAGTAAGTTTTAATTTGAAGCAACAGTGACATTTGTGAACGATCCTTTTTTAAAACACTTTGATCTAACAGCTTATGCTTGCATACATTTTAAGTGGATTGAGTAGCCTATCCAAATTTGTGACTGATGGTCTGTCGTCAAAATGGATTAAATGTGGGTGTTAAAATAATGAATCTGAGTAATGCGTATTGACTATTTTATGTGGAAATCATTAAAATCACCACTAGCAGGCGACAATTTGTTTTTTTGTTCATTTATCAATATGTCAGTGTAGGCGTCAGCTGTTTACGTGTTTATCTGCTGCCCTCTATTGGAGACACAAGCAAATGAACCATGCAAATCTTGGTAATTAGTAAGAGTAACTTGCCCCACACTGGCCATGACTGAGTGTGGAGTCATGGGAGTTGTGGTCTTCATCCCCCACAGCCGACGGGACTTGGCAAACAGAGAAAGAAATCATGTTCATGGATGAGCGAATGATTTATTAACGTAGTAGAATGAAGCAGGGTGAGGCTGAAAGCTGTCGAAGCGAAACGAGGCCGCTGAACGAGTGCGACACACGCCTCGAAAGCAGCGGAGCTTTTATTATGCCACAGTCGACTGCTTTGCTCCTTTACGGTTGGGCGTATGTGGGGTAAAGCAGCGCTGCTTTATCATACTAGATACATTTGAAAGTTCTGTTATAATGCTACTCAGTGCAGTCATCACCTGTCTAATAAAACGCACAACATATTAAAGCGTCTTTGGTGTTTCCATGTTTTCTTCAAAACAAAACCAGAAATCGAGGGGTTATGACATCATTGGCAGGCGACACAATGACACTATAGACACGCTCCGTGTCACTGGTTAAAATAGCTTATTTCTCTGGATTTAAACATTCTTCGAAACATTTGGGATAATGTAAGTACACAAGTCAGCAAAATATATAACACTGTTCTAGTGGTTTTTGGATATTTTAATAAAAAAAATCTTACATATTGTGCCTTTAAGTTGAAGTGTTGTGAAAAAGTTAGAATAATGATGACACATTGAATTCATATCAAATCTGGCACGCTTTTTAAACATTACGTCTAAACGTAGGCTAGTTTAACGTTTATGCACTGCAGATAATAAAATTACTCAAAGTGACACATAACGACGTTGATTCGCTTAAGATAGCTAACTTACGAATATTAGCCATCGGTTTCTGCACAAGGAAGAACTTTTTGTCCTACATTGTGGGGATGGAGTCGAGGAGCTCCATTTGCAGGCTAATGTTGCATAGACGATGGTCTCTGTGATGTACGCGAGATGCCAGCAGAGACAGATGGAGGCTCCTCTTGGACGCCGACCATTGATTTCCAATGATTAGCATTAGGAAGCAGCGCTGCTCTTGATTACTGCCTGGCAACCATGAACATGTCCGCTGAGTTTTAATTAACACAAAGTGAGATGCATTTCATTATCATTTGAAAATAGACGTCAAAAGATAGTGAAGTCCGGCAAAGTAGATAATTTTTTTAGACAAGAATATCTAATAACGTGCTGAAAATATGTCAATAACTCTTAAGAATGAAGGCTACACAGTACATCAATGCAATTACATACTAAGATGAATTAGTATTATTTACAAACGACAGAGTCTAAGATGAATGAGAAACATCTGCATGCATGGAAGATTATTTTATTGCATGTAAGAACTCAAGTGCATAAAGCAATCTTACTAATTTACATAACGGATAAGATGCAGGCTCTCCATAACTTTTGACCAATGAATTTTAAATTGTTTGTGCATATTAATACTGTGCTGGAAGGCTCAAAAAAGCATAGTATACGATAGATAGACAGACAGAAAGATAGGCAGACACAGACATATAGATAGACAGACAGATAGATAGATAGACACAGACAGACAGATAGATAGATAGACAGACAGACAGACAGACAGACAGACAGATAGAGACAGGCAGACAGACAGATAGATAGAGACAGACAGACAGATAGAGACAGGCAGATAGCTAGATAGACAGACAGACAGACAGACAGACAGACAGAACAGATAGATAGATAGATAGATAGATAGATAGATAGATAGATACAGACAGACAGATAGACATTTCATGTAAAATAAGTTAAAATATTCTGGAACCTTAAAATAAACATTAAATAGAATAAAATAGCTATAAAACACACTGTATATAAACAGTAATTCTAATATTAAATATTAAGTCACTACCTTAAGAAATGTAATTATAAACTGAATAAACAGTCGATGATCTTGAAATATGGTTCAATTTTCAGCTTTCCCGTCATGTGTACGATAGCAATTTGACATCATAAGAGCCTTCCACCTGCAAATGGAATAAACATGTTAATTCAGTTCAAAAGAAGGATAATGATATCGGTTGATAAGTGCGACTCACGTCGAAACGTCCGATGGAAGCTGCGGTTTGGCTCGCCTGTGTTATCTCAGTGAGTGCCCACATCTGCTGAATGCTGGAGGAAACTGTCTCTGGATCAGGAAGTCCCTGGCGAACCAACACAAAACACACACACACACACACGCACACACATACACACACACAGGTTTGTTTTTGTGAAAAGTAGGGACATCCCATAGGAGTAATGGTTTTTATACTGTACAGACCGTATAGTCTATTGCACTACACAAACCCTACCCCTAAACCTACCCCTCACAGGAGACTTTGTGTATTTTTACTTTCTCAAAAAAACTAATTCTCTATGATTTATAAGCTTTTGAATTAGAGGGACACTGAAAATGTCCTCATAAATCACCTTCTCGTTGTAATACCTATGTCATACCCATGTTATTATACAAATTTGTGTCCTCATAAACCACATAAACATGCACACACACACAAACATTAACTGCAGCATTGCTCTGTTTATTAAAGGTATAGTGCACTCAGAAATCATCATCTTTGCTCACCCTGACGTATTTAACCTTTAGCATTTTGCTTATACATAGAACACCAGCCAGCAGAGTGTGTGTAAAATAAAACACAACAAAATTAAACAAAAAATAAAATGGAAAGAATCATTGTATTTGTGAAGTTGCAGATTCATTTATGACCAGCAAGTGGCAGTAAAGTACTGTCATAGAGAGGAGGAGAATGATTTTTGCAAGAATCAATATTGGTCTTTTATCAGGGTTTCTGCAGGTCTTAAAAAGTCTTAATTCATGCTTCCACAAATTAAGGCCTCAAAAGGTCTTAAATCAGAACTGAAAGTCTTAAATTCATAAAGTCATGACATTAAATGTTGCATGCATTGCAAAAAGGTGAACATCTTCCTCAGTATCTTTGTTTTCCAATACAAATATCTAAACATCCTTAAATAATAATACATTAACTTGAGATGCAAATTGAACATATGAAGTATTGTTGTCTAATATATTTATTTATTTAGTTAGTTAGTTAGTTAGTTTATGCTTGAAACAAGAACAAATGTCTGACATGGGGTAATAAAACTGTATTTCCCTTTGAATAAAGTAGATTTTTCTGAGCCCATTGGCCCGTATCTTGTATTAATCGTGAACTCAATTCATTTTGATCAACATGTATCTTCATTTAAGAATCTTTAGACATTTGTACCAGAAAACAAGAAAAAATACAGAAGATCATTTTTACAGAAGTTCAGAAAATTTAATTTCCAGTGTTGGGGAAACTTACTTTTAAAAGTAATGCATTACAATATTTAATTGTAAATTGAAAAGTAATGCTTTACTAGTTACTTGGAAAAAGTAATCTGATTACATAACTCTTGTTACATGTAGTGCGTTACCCCAACAATGCTTATCATATTCTGGGGCAGAGGAGCTATCAACAAAAGCGGGGAGTGAAAAAGTAAGGGAGATCTGTTACAAGTTGTATTTCCAAACTTGGAAACGGTTGCCAATAAAAGACATGTAGATTTAGAGACCATATTGTCGTGTTATTCCATTTATTCCTTGAATTTTCTTTACTTGGTCTTAAAAATTCTTAAACTAACCTTCATAAAACCTGCAGAAACTCTGATAATACAATATCATAATAACAACATTTAAGAAGTTATTATTAACGAAAACTTATTCACACAGTTCCTAAAACTCCAAGTTCATAAGTGCCTTATAAAGTTACCACTGAACATGTGTTTTTCCTCCAAAGAAATACTGCAGGTAAACAACAAATTATGAATTATGATTACTTCCTCTGCTTTTCAGGTGTTGAAACAGTTTAAATAAACATTAAGTTGAGCATCCATCAATAAACTTAAGAGACACTTTCAAACCATCAAACAAGCGTCTTACATTTCTAATGCAAATGACAGCTAAATGAGAACTGGGACATGGCCACAATGCTGAGTGATTGAAAAAACGACAACCTGTGAGTTTCATACATTTCCGTAATTATCTCTTCTGAAGCCACGGCGTTAATTAACACCTCACAGCTGCATAAATACATAGAAACTTCAGAGACGCTTGTGTGTTGCAAAATTAAATGGCATTAACAGTCTTTCAAGGGAGCATTGTATATGCTGTTAAACAACAAGTTTTTCAATATTCATTAGATGACAACTGTTGCACATTATACAACAAAATTACACAGTAAGACACAAAATACTCACATTCAAATCAAGAGGTTCCTCTACAGGTGTGAGAGTGGATATCCAGGCAGGAACGTCTCGCTCTGAGTCCTTCTCAGACAAACACAACACATCAAGGTTTTAGTCAAATAATGAAAAACAAAAAACGATCTAACAAAATGCAAAAAAATAAAAAATAATAATAATAAAGAATTGGCAAACAAATTGCAGGACAAAATAAAAGTGCTTAAATTAACTTCAAACAAACACAGAAAAGCAAAGAGAACAAAAAGCAAAACAATCTTCTTTGAGTGTTGGATAAATAATAACAAAGAATTGGCAAACAAATTTCAGAACAAAATAAAAGTGCATAAAATTAACTTCAAACAAACACAGAAAAGCAAATTAAGTGTTGGAGTGTTGGAAAGACAAAACTAACATCCACTGATCAACTCTGTAGGTTTAAACAAAACAAAAACCAAGCAAACAAAATGCAAAACAACAACAAAAAACTAAAACAAAAATACAGAAAACCAACCAAACACACAACATAAAAATAAAAGAAAAATAAAATAACATCCACCGATTAATTCTGTTTTGGTACTTCTTCAAACTAAACAAATCAAAACAAAACTCAAGCAAACAAAATGCAGAAAAAAAACTAACTAACAGAAAAGCAAAACAAAAAAAAATAACAAAGCAAAATAAAACTTCTCAGAGTCCTGGAAAGACAAAAATAGCATCCAAACAAATTTAAACAAAACAAACTTCTACAAAAAGTAAAACAAATCAATCAAACAAACAAACAAACAAAAAAATCAAAACAAAACTCAAGCAAACAAAATGCAGAAAAAAACTAACTAACAGAAAAACAATAAATAAATAAACCAATAAATAAATAACAAACACACACGCGCAAACACACAAATACACAAAAGCAAAAGTCTCTCTTACCCCTGGAATGGAATGGAAAGACAAAATAATACCCAATGATCAAATCGGAGGTGGATAATATTACTGCACAAACCAAAGTAACAAAAACAAGGAAACAAAAGGCAGAACAAAATAAAAGAAAAGAAAAGAAAAGAAAACAAACAGAAAATGTTTGGTTTGAAACTACAGATGAAAATGTGCCACCCTGGATAAATGTGTCACATTTTGCATTGATTGTATGCATCAATAATGTGCATTCTCCCTCATTAAATAAATAAATAAAAAAGCAAACAAAAATAAAAACAAAACCAGTCAGGCACATCGTGCAATGGAAATACTGATCAATACTATAAAAGATATCTATCTATCTATCTATCTATCTATCTATCTATCTATCTATCTATCTATGTCTGTCTGTCTGTCTGTCTGTCTGTCTATCATCTGTCTGTCTGTCTATCGGATGTCTGCTTGTAGGTCTAATGTTGTCTGTTGTCGATCATCTGGCTGTCTCTCTCTCTCTCTCTGTCTGTCTGTCTGTCTCTATCTATAGATTCTATCTATCTTCTATCTATCTATCTATCTATCTATCTATCTATCCATCTATCTATCTATCTATGTCTGTCTGTCTATCTATCTCTCTGTCTGTCTGTCTGTCTTTCTTTCTGTCGTCTGTCTGTCTGTCTCTCTTTGTCTGTCTGTCTGTCTATCATCTGTAGTTGCTGTCTGCCTATCGTCTGTCTGTCAGCTATCTATCTATCTAGCTGTCTGTCTGTCTGTCATGTCTGTCTGTCTGTCTGTCTGTCTGTCTTTCTGTCTGTCTGTCTGTCTGTCTGTCTGTCTAGCTATCATCTATCTGGTTTAACATACAATCCAATTGCAGGCATAATTTTGCAGTTCCTTTTATATGGTGACACAAACGACAATATCTTGTACATGCAAACCTCTTTTGCACACGGGTAAATGTTAATTTCCTCAATGCTGAAATTGAGCCATTCGGAGGAGGGCTGTCGCAAGATGAGTCTCACTGTCGTCACGTTATCAGGCTCCGTCAACATCTGAAAACCCAAATACAGAGAAGAAAAGACCTCAGCAAGAAGTGACACACATTTGGTTGACTGTGGGGCCTTTCATGCAGCTATCAAAGAAACAAAAGAGGTCAAATTAAGAACGAATGTTAGAATTTAACAGAGACACTAAGGACGTGTGTTTCCAAGCCTTAATTAACTAGACAGAATAAAACCCTGACAAAAGAGACACTGATTTCACAAGTTTCTTGTAGTAATCTGCAAAACAGAACTGCTCCAAACACTTGACGTTTGTGTTGGGGTTGATGTTTGTGAAGCGTGCAAGCTAAACAACATCAAAGTTTCCTTCTACTTCAGCTGACAGCCTGATACTTGAGGGACTGTTTCTGTACATTTATTGCTTGGAGCTTGTTCATGTCAGATTGTTTCTCTGGAAAGATCTTCTGGAAGCACACACTGTGTTCTTTCATCTCTAATAATTATGCTTACTGTATTATAATATGAGCACAAATATATTAGATATAAAAAGTTATTATACTCTATCGTCAAAATGTTATTAAGGCGACGCTTTTAAAGTTCACCAAAGCTGCATTTATGTGATTAAAAATATAGTAAAAACTAGTGCTGTCAAACATTTAATCGCATCCAAAATAAAAGTTTTGATTACATACTATATGAGTGTGGAGTGTGTTCTTATTTGTGTATATATAAAAATACCACACAGTAGATACATTTATATGTATATTATTGTATTGTATATATATATAAAGTATTTAAATATAAACAGAAATTTTCCTTAAATTTACATGCAGTGTTTGTATGTAATCTAACAGTACAATAATAAATTTACACAGTACACACTCATATATTATGCAAACAAAAAATGTAGATTTTGGATGCGATTAATCGCGATTAATCGTTGCCCAGCACTAAAATCTGTAAAATTCTGAAATATTATTACAATTTAAAATATGTTTTATATTTATATTTTCAAATGTAATTTATTCACGATAAAAAAAGTGTTTAAAAAAGTGGAAAGCGAAAGCTGCATTTTCAGCATCATCCGGTCTTCAGTAGCTGTTTCCATCAACCTATTTTTTTTTGCGCATTTTGGAATATCGCATAAAAAACACTGGTTGGAAACACAAGATGCGCATAAATTCTAAAAAAAAAAACATATGCGCACATATGAGTAGGATAAACTTTTTATCCGATAAGATCTAAGAAAAGAAATAAAGAATTGGCATAATGAAACTACGATGGAAAAAAACATGTACGAATAAAATACACCATGGCATCAAAAAAAAAGTCATGTGACTTGCGCTATGAGAAGGGCTTACTTGAATAGCAGCGGACCATCTTGTTCACGGCATCTATATGTGGTTTGGTATTCTGAAAAATGCACTGAGCAACGTCTGTCGTCAAAACGATTCTCGATAATTACGGTCTACACTGAGCTGACTGCGTTCCCAAACAGCAGCATCCACCTCCGAAAGCAATGACCGCATTTATTGTGTTACGTCTGCTCTCTCTGAGGCGCAAGTAATTTATTATATATAAAAATTATTATATTCAGTGGCTTCTCCTAGTTGAATTAGTAGGGTGTGTAATTCATTTGGGTTTCTTTCGATACGTGCCAAAATCATACTTTTTTTTAACGGTTCCAGTGCTGAACCGAACTTATTAATAAATAAAAAATCCCCCAAAAAATTATGGATTGGCCATTAGAATAGAAATAGAATAGAGAGTGCAAATGTTAGAGGGTCAAGTTTTTTAATTAAAAAAAACAAGCAGATAAAATCAGAAGTAGCATTAGAATAGAGAGTGCATAGATGTTAGAGGGTCAAATGATGACGATGAAGACAGTAGTTGTTTGTCAGCCGTTTCGTGAAAATATAAGGACTCAGTGCTGGGTTGAGCTGGGAGGTCATTCCAACAGGAGGGCGGGAAAAGTTAATGTAGAGACATGAACGTTGTTATCATAGGTAGAATGCAAAATGTTTCAATACAAGCTGACTGACAAGACCATGCTGGAGTATTTGCAGATTCTGAGCTCATTGGCAAATATCTAATCTTGTAAGATGTGCTCCCTTTACACAGAGTGCGTGTGATCGCGAATTCGAAAGTGAAAGTAAACAGCGCAAACGCTCATTCAAAAATATTTAAATACACCGCATCCTGAGAGCGGCTCCATGATGCTCCAAAATTTATAATGCGGCAAAGCATAAAATGCTCTCTGCACTTTTATATATTTACGTTTTTGAACTGTTCGTTTTGTTTACAAAGCTTCGGTACATAACGGCACTTACGTCTGTCTTACGAGTGTACTGCAAATGCTCTAAAGAACGCTGAAGGCGAACAGAATGAGATATACAGCTCTCTCGCCAGGAAACACATTTTTATCAAATAATACATCATTAATAGCGGTTCACTTGCATGATTTGGTATGATTGCGTTAAATCAGCAGCGAACCGTACCGGAGTTCACTTGAACCGTACCCCAGACCAACCTTTTTAAGTGGACTCGGGTACGGTTTGCGGGTGCGCACCCGAGTTCGGAAGACCGCGTTAACATCATCCAAACGAACCGAACTCTGACATCAATCGAACCAAAAGTGCTTGTGTGAAAGCACCCTAAGTTTCAGGATTCTTTGATGAATAGAAATAAAAATAAAAAATAGCATGCATTATTTAAAATAAGGACTTTTGTAAGATTATAAATGTATTTACTGTGACTTTTGTTCAATTTAATTGATCTTTGCTATACAGAAGTATACATTTCTTTAAAAAAACAGACGGATGATATAGATAAATAAATTAAATTTAAGAAAGAAAGAAAGAAAGAAGTGAAAAAGGTTAAATAAGTTACACCACCCCACCCCAGAGTAGCATTATTTTGAGCAAACAGCCAGTGTTTCCAAGTAGACTGAAAATGTTTAGGCTGAGGCTGTCATGACCTTCACCGACCAACAGGATCTCAAAGAACAGCTACAAAAATATGTCAAAAACAGTGACGCAGCAAAAATGTGTCACTTTCTCACACTGGGAAGTTACTGATGCAGAGGAGTCACAGAGCCTGCCAAGACTGCCAAGTTATCTGCTTGTTTTCTCTGAGATTTGAAGAGATTTTGAAGGCCATCTCCAGAGAAACCATGCAAATGCCACACACTATGACTGTGAGCATGTACTGTAACTCTTTAAATCATTTGTGCTAGTTCAAACAAAAGATGAAAATCTGGCATAATTTACTCACCCTAATGTCATTTTAAACCCACACACTTTTGTATGATTTATATTTATGCGTCGCGACTTTAGCACGGTTGTAATTGAAAGTATTTAGTATAGACTGCTTTTTGGAAATTTCAGGTTTGAGTTTTATGGGACATATCTATTATATTACTAATATAGTATTTTTCAATATTTTATTTAGTTTTTAATTTTGTTTCAAGCATAATAATTATCTAGTTTTTAATATTCAGTAATTGTGCTAGGTTCTCGTAAACAATTCGGAGATTTATATTGGATGTGTTTTATAAGAAAATATATATAATATATATATATTATATATAATATATATATATATAAAATTTAAATTTGCACAGAGTTCGTTTTAGATATATTTATTGTATTCAACTTTTGAAATATGAAGTGAATTGAATTGAAATATCTTAATAATAATAAATTAATTAACTTACAATTTATAATGTTTTGGTTTTTTTTTTGATTTTTTTTATTTATTTTTTATATATTTAAATTTAAGTTTTCGTAATTTGGTTATGGCTATTTTGAATAAAAACGATTTAGATTTAAATTTGTTTTTAGTAATGAAAAAATTTGTATTTTAATCCAATTTAACCTTATTTTTATGTCAGTAAAGAGTTCCAGACATTTTTTGGTTTTTTTTTCTTCATTAACATCTTATTCTAATTTCAATACACACAAATTAATATAATATAATGTGTATGCTTGTTGGATTATACAGCAGTGTTCCCCGTCGTCGTGCATTATTGGCAACGACTATTATATACGAGTATAGTATTTATTTATTATTTATATATTTTAAATTTAGTTGTCATTTTTACATATTCAGTCTGCACTATACTTTTAGTTTAAAGCTTTAGGATTTGTATTTTTATTTTTTAAACCTTTCTATTTAGCTTTAATTTATTTCTATTTCAGTTAAAAAATATTCCCAATTAGTTCTAGATATTAATTAGCATATGTCATTTCCATCTATATCAAATATCATATATTATATAATTCTAAATATGGAAATAGTCTTTTTTTGAATGTTACAGCCCATCTGTCTTTCATTAGTGCTGTCAAATGATTAATCGCATCCAAAATAAAAGGTTGTTTTTTACATAATAGTGTCGCACTGTGCGATTATTTTGTGGTATCTGTGTGTATACTAACACACATAGAGCATATATTTGAAAATATGTACATGTACTATATTCTATTAGATTTATATCATATCTATATATTAATATATAACTTTAAAAATATTTTTATAAATATATACAATGCATATGCATACATAAAAAATATACACAGTACACACTCATATATTATGTAAACAAAAACTTTTATTTTGGATGCGATTAATCGCGATTAATCGTTTGACAGCAATACTTTCATTATACGTAAAATTCATCTTTTGTGTTCCACGATAAAGAGAGCAATCAAGTTTAGGTGTTTTGGGTGACCTAATCCTTTAAATTCACCATAAACCTCCATATAATTGAGAATAAATGTCCTTGTAATTATAAAAACCTGCAAGGACTTTGTTTTCAATGTTTCTCCTCTTCTTAATAAAGACTTATTTATCATTGCAGTGTCCGTTGACATCAAAACCCGGCTTATACAGATTACAGCAGATGGGCTGAGAGCTGTGTGACGTCCCAGGTGGGTTTTTCAATGCAAATTTTATTCGATGCCACTAAAGGTGGCCATACAGCGCAGAACTCACCGTCCAATCATCTGAGAGTTCAGTCGAGGACTCACGTCTAATATCTCAGTGTCTTTGAAACGGAGCTAAAAAGCGTTGAGGGAGCCTGATCTCAATGCATTAAAGCAGTCATTACAGGCAACTCACAGATCAAAGACCGGGACATCAGATCCCCGGAGAGCCATAAATGGGCCAAATCACCGTGATGACAAACAAAATGTTCTGCGAGCTGCTGCGATTACGCTGGGATGGCTGACAAAACTGTTAGGGGTTTTTAATTGAAAAACTCATGACATCCTGCGGACATAATTGACGGTGTTGTCTTAGAGGAAATTATTTAAAAAGATAACAAAGATTGCATCTTTTGCGTGCTTAAAAAAGCAGTAATTAGGTATTTGTCGCGCAAGTAAACTGTCATGCGTACATAATTTGAAGAATTCAAAATCTGTAAAGGTGCGGTTAAATTTACCGTTGCTCGGCAGTCATTTCACGACACCATTTCCAACTGAAAACTAGGGATGGGCGATATCTTATCGTTTGCGATATACCGGTAAAAATTCTCCACACGGTAAGAATTCGTCTTCCTGCGATAATAACGATAAAGTCTAATTGTTGACATTTCTGTGTGCGACTGTGGACTGCTCAGAGAGCGAGCTTAAGGATGCAATGGTTAGTCAGAGAAAGGCGAGGGCCGTTGCACGAGGTAGTACTAGGGCAGCTCCTTCTACAATCTTGAGCAGGTTTGGATAGGGCTGTACAGTGCCACAAAAATCGGTCTGAGCCTTGAGTAAATGTACTACAGTAGCACGTGTGCGACACAGTTTTACATGTGTATGAGTCGTTTACAAACCTGTTGTCCAACAAAGATATTTTAATTTATTGACATGCTTTTTCTCCATATTAACTTCATAACAGTCGAGTGTTTGAAATAATTTATTTTTGTGATCAGACGTGGTTTCGTATCACAGAATAAGGCAGAAATCCTACTATTTTATAGCATTATATACCATGATAAAGGCTATGTCGATTAGCATTGCATTATAAATATACACTATCCTTAGATCCTTATAAAATACCCAAGATTGCTTGAACACAGACACCATATATTTTGTGCAATCACATGTTTATTGTCTTGAGGTTTCTTCAGTTAAAATTTCTCTATCCGCGTTTTATTCAGCTAACGTTACAGCGATCACTGGATACTTCTTCCTGGAGCATTACTTCTACTATGCATATGTGGAGTTTCTGCGCATGGGCGCCCTCCGGCTTCCAGTATGAATTAAACCGTCATTACATTATGTGTGTACTCAGTAATGCTCACAACAACAAATAGGAAAGATAATACTTTTCTCTAAAGAAACAGGATTCCCTAAATTATCGTCATTGATATCATTATCGCAATAAATATCAGAAATTATTGTGATATATTTTTAAGCCCATATCGCCCATCCCTACTGAAAACGTAAAACTTTTTATGTGTTTTGGCGGTTCATTTACATGACAATGGTGTTTTGGGGGCCTGAACGCTAAAACTTTTGAAAACTACAAGTATGTGGTGTTTTTTTACAGTGTGACATCGCCATCTACTGGCCTTGTATGGATAATACATGCGTTTGTAGTCATTTTGGTAAATCGTTGTCATGTAAATGCAATCCTTACTTTCGCTTGAGGACAAAATGTCCCCATGTGGATGTCGCTATTATTCAAGACAATGGACTTTTTTGGCCTGCAAAATTTTGCCAAAATAGTGATAATGTGTCTGTATCTTAACTCGTAATGTATAGAATTTTAAGCAGCTGAAAATATTCAGCCAAAAATGAATTTTCAGTTTTGGGTGAAACCGTTTATTAATTGGCACTTCTCTGATGGCTTGTTTTAATCTGCCAGCATCTATTTCATGCAAACAACTTAAGCTACAACTCGTAAACATGTCAGCTGTGTGGACGCTAATGCTGGTTTTTGATTTCTCGCTTTTACTCGATCTTTCATTTTGATGAAGATCTTTTAGTCTATGCTGTTTTATGGATAAAAAGGTAATTATGACTTTTTTTTCTCTCTCAATTTTAAGTTTATATCTCACAGTTCAGACTTTTCTGCAATTCTGAGAAATAAAGTCACAAGTTGAAGGATTATTTGGAGAAAAAAAAACAGAATTGCAAAATATGAACTCATAATTGTAAAAAGATGTAATTTCAGAGTTCTGACTTTATCGCAATTTCGAGTTTACATCTCACAATTTTTTTTTCATTCAATTCCATAGAATTAAAAAAAAAAACGAACAATTCTGTTTTTTCTAACAATTCTGAGAAAAAAATAATAATTCCAAGAAAAAATGTCTGAATTGTGAGATGAGTTGCAATTACCTTTTTAAAAGAAAAAGAAATAAAAAAGTTTATAAAACGGAGAGTTCTGGTCCTTGATTCTGATTGGTTGAGCTGCGTTCGAAGTTGTTGTAAATTACTCTACAAACATACATCTTTTGTTTACATTTGTGTGTTGCTCGGGCAACCACTTTGTTGGAACCACAACAGTTTCTGAGGAACTACATTGTTTAGCGGAAGAATACTGTTTTTATTAATATCATATCACTTTATTTGCTCTGTTTTATTTTGTGAAACCTTACTACGTATATGGAATAACGTTTTATAAAAGCAATAAGCCCCGTGAAGCCGTGGTTTACAGTGAATTTATAACAGCTACGGGGCGTTGTTAGGCACGACACGAAGCGGAGTGCCTACAATGCCCCTTAGCTGTTATAAATTCACTGTAAACAACGGCTTCACGGGGCTTATTGCTTTTTACAGTTGTAGCTGATAAGAGAAAACAATGTAACTAATTTATGTATAGCAACGCCTGCCATTCAGAACAAAATAAGCCTTTGTGGCTTTGTTGTTTGTTATATGAAACCCATTCTCAGTTTAAAATTCTGTAAATTTTATTTATAACAAAATTCAAACAAAAACTTTTGACTTGACACGCTTTAAAGTGACATGTCAGATCACTGTAGCCACTTCAGCTTAAAATAAAAAACCGCGCTTATGTAAACTTGTAGTGTTTTACGCAGCATACCACAGAAAAAAGAATTTCCACGCAGAAATTGCTAGTAAATTTCACAAATGTAACAATTACAAAGAAAAGACAAGTGACACATTGAATTAAACTTCACATTTTTAAATAGAAATACTGAAGTAGTATTGTCTTGTAAAACATACTCCAATAATCTTTTATTTTTATGTTATTATTATTGTTTAGTGTCCAACTCTTAAATAAATTTGAATTATTACTAAATTATTTTAAAAAATCAGTTTTGTTTTTTGCTTAAATTAAAATTTTCTGTTTCTGTATTTCAGTAAAAAATTAATTTCAGTTCATCACTAATATATTTAAAGTAGTTAAAGAACCAAAAGCTTGAAGGTTTAAACTGACACAAAGGGGCTTTTTTTACGTGGAACACAAAAGCAGAAACTTTGCAGGATGTTCACGCTGCTCATTTCCAAACGATCAATGTTTTGGTTTCCTGTCTGTTTCTCATTCCTACCTGATGTCTGTAGATGGAGAAATAGTCATGTGATCCGGCCTCAGCGTGTGGGTTGCTCATGAGGCAGTAATTTCTCAAAAAAGTGACCCACTTCGCAGAACCGTCCTCTCACCGCTGCAAACGGACCGTCAAATACGCGGAGTAGTAGTTCTTGAAGGAGATTTCCTGAATCTAGACACAAGCACAGGAGATATAGCAGCATAAGCTGTATATCGGACATTAATAAACCTATGCCTGTCGATCAATAATTTACGTTCACAGGCTCGCCAAGGGTGATGTCTGTTATATAGACGCCAGGGCGAGATGAATCAGATACAGCGTCTCCAATCTGCAGCGCCACAGGTGATTTTATTGTGCAGCTTACTGCTTTAGCACTCATGATTGACCTGAGAGAGAAAAAAAAAATCAGAACTCAAAAAAATATTATCAAACTGAGGCCCTTAAAGAACGTAGGTTCAAACTTCACAAAACAATTGATTCATGTCACTGATCAAGACACGCAACCTCAGGCTTTATTATTAATATTACTTCTTAAATATAGAATTTTAGTTTTTTGCAATCATGTTTTTAAAAATAGGGCTACTCATTTTATTATTTTTAATATTTAGATTTGTTTTACAATTATCTTTGTTGTTACTTCTAGCTGTCTAATAATAAAAACAACAACAGTAATACTACTACTAACAACAACAACAACAACCATAATAATAATAATAAATAGTTTTAATTTGAAAATAATACTTTAAAAATAAAATATAGCAGTTTAAACAAGCTTCTACAACATCTTTATATTAAAAAATGTTTTTGGTTATTGCAAACTCGCGCCACGCACACAACCTAAATCCAATTAACAATATACAACCAACCGTCCCGAACACACCTCACAGGAACATGAATGCTAATTAAGTTGTTACCAAATTTGCTTATTATTAGTGTTATTAATTACTAATACAATTATATAATATATATATATATATATATATATTTGATGAGAATAAAATCCCCCAGTGTAGAATATGATGTAGTACAAATCTAATAAAAACAAACATTTACAAAATCTTTGTGCATTTTATAACTATGTTAATATTTTTGAATGTTTTGTCTTGTATAACTAAAGGTAAAGTACACTCAGAACATAATATGTTTAGATTTATAGTTCCATAAATTTGTGTATTCAGTCTGTAATCATTAATTATTTACAACTCGTGGATTTATTCTAATTAAATATGAATATATATTAACATAATAATAAGCAAATGGGGTAACAACTAATTAGCATTCATGTTCTGTGATCGGTTTTGTTTTACTACAATTGTGTTTTTATTTTATTTTTTATTTATTTATTCTTTTATTTAAGTTATTACTGAAGCTAGCAATAACCAAAAACATGTTTTTATATAGAGATAAATGTAATAAATGTTGTTTGTAAATGTAAAGACATTTCCAAACAACAACAGTATGACCTTTATTATTGTTATCATTATTATTTAACAAAATGTTTATGTCTGTTTTTAAACCTGGATGACAATAAACAAATCTGATCAAAGCATTTGGAACAAAACAAAAAAATAAAACATGCAATTAATTGTAGGTGAGGGGCCAAAAACAAACAAACAAAAACAAAAACAGGACATTATGAGAATAACGCGTTTATGTTGCTTAAATATGCTGTCTATGTAGGCAGCGTTTGAGTATTCAAACACGGTCAGTATGCATCACTGAAGTACTCACTATATTCAGCTGTCTGACTCGCTCTCTTTACTAAAATTGTATTAAATAGCCGAGTCGTGCCCTTAAATGGTGCCGAGGCGCTTTAGAGCAGCAGAGTGATTGCAGTCATCTGTGCAGGAATCGGAAGCAGCTTTATGATGGTTTATGGTTTCATATGTTGATAGTTGCAGCTCCGCATGTCGCTTCCAGTCCATTGTGTGTGAAGTGTTTTCCTTAAAGGGCCAGTGTCATTAGAGTAAACAACCAATGCCTTATCAAAGGACCCTATCTTTACAGAACAATCGGTAACAACAACAACAATAATAATAATCAGTGTTGGGGAAAGTTACTTTTAAAGAAGCATTACAAAATTGTGTTACTTCCTAAAAACGTTACTCAGTACATTACTTAGTTTTATTGAAAGTAATGCGTTACGTTACTTTGCGTTAATTTTTAAATTGGGCGGGCTTGCTTGTTTGCCTTTGAATATAAAAAGTTCTATTTTGGGCACCTGTAAAAGCCTTTTCACACCAAAAGCCTCAGGCTGAAGGAAATGTAAATTCACGTCTGTACAGTAGAACACAGAAGAAGAAAGTTCAACTCTTCAGCAATAAAAACTGTGTTTTCTGAAGTCCACAGTCAACGCAGCCATCTACCAGGAAATTTTAGAGCACTTCATGCTTCCTTCTGCTGACAAGCTTTATGGAGATGCTGATTTCATTTTCCAGCAGGATTTGGCACCTGCCCACACTGCCATAAGTACCAAAAGCTGGTTCAGTGACCATGGTGTTGGTGTGCTTGATTGGCCTGCAAACTCGCCTGACATGAACCCCATAGAGAATCTATGGGACCACGAGGTAGAGGGAGAGGAAGATGATAGACACCAGACCCAACAATGCAGATGACCTGAAGGCCGCTATCAAAGAAACCTGGGCTTCCATTACACCTGAGCAGTGCCACAGGCTGATTGTCTCCATGCCACGCCGCATTGATGCAGTAATTCATGCAAAAGGAGCCCCTACCAAGTATTGAGTACATGTACAGTAAATGAACATACTTTCCAGAAGGCCAACAATTCACTAAAATGTGTTTTTATTGGTCTTATGATGTATTCTAATTTGTTGAGATAGTGATTGGTGGGTTTTTGTTAAATGTGGCCAAAATCATCACAATTAAAAGAACAAAAACTACTTCAGTCTGTGTGCATAGAATTAATTTAATACATGAGTTTCACAATTTGAGTTGAATTACTGAAATAAATGAACTTTTCCACGACATTCTAATTTATTGAGATGCACCTGTATATAATGTTGGTTATTTAGGCGATAATTTGAGCTAATAAAACAATTAACACCAAAATTACCAATGTTACAATAAGCACATTAAATATATTTTATCATGTGTAAATACTGTCGCAATTATTCATTATGTTTTGAATCCACTGAGTTGAAGCAGGTCATCAAAATCTACAGATAAAACGAATGGTAAATAATGTAATAAATGTTACAAATCACCTGTTTTTGTGCGTAATCCAATCGTAAATTATTAAATGTAGGCTCAGAATGACCTCTCAGATCAATATAAGTTATGCTAAAAAGGCGTTCTTTTCATACAATGTTTCAAACTGTTTTTTTATTACACTACCCACAGTCACCGGCAGAGAGCAATAACGCTCTTCTGTTTCAAACGTACACATTTCTTGTACAGTATATGCTGAATCCTCTATGATTGGCTTTATCTCTTATATAAAACACATTTCTGTTCCACAAACGTGTCTATTGTTCGCCATGCATGACATAACATGCTCTTTCTGTCAAAGTCATGATAATTAAGGATGCATAATTATTCATGAGATTCATAAAACCATTGTTGATTCAATGTACTGGGCCCTGTGGAGAAAGAAAATTAGTTTATTGTATTACAGTGTTAATATAAAAAATATTTTTTTGTCGTTAGTATGTGTATCAAGTCTATAAGTGCATACATATTTTATTAAATTTTTTTATAATATATTGGATCACTACTTATTACGTTATTGCATTTTTTTCCTGCCATTTATTCTTCATGCACGGGCTGCACTTACTGTAGACTCACATCGGCAGATTTATAAAATTGCATTTAATTTACAAAATGTAAATTAAAGGCAAACATTGACAGCTCTATATTTATAATAATAATTAGCTTCTTCACTGTACAGAAATGAGGGACAAATTCAAAAAACCTGCTCTTCCCAGGTTCGCTCGCTATAGGAAACGGAAAATTCAATATTTTCCCAGCTGGCCCATGACTGGCCTACTGGAGCAGCTAGTATTTAGGTGCAGGGTTTATTTTATCGACGCTGCTGTGCACAGTCGCGTTTCCGTGTCTGTTTGTTACAACCGGAGGTTTTTCGCGGTCCAGCACTCTGACAAAGCCAGAGATTCAAACACCCCCTCAGAGACGCGCTTTTGGCTGAAAAGCAATGAGAAATACATTCAAGGACAGCATAGTGGAAGGAAAGACAACTCGGAGGGGGAGGATTTATCATCAAACATGTTTCCAAACGAGCCACTGTGAGCCAGGCAACTCAAACAGTGCATCTGACTATAGGCCAGGCGTTGACATGATCGGCGGGAGCTGTAGTTTGTTTGTTTAGTAGGATTTCAAACTGACACGGCTCTTTCCTCACTCTTAAAGGGATAGTTCACACAAAAATGAAAATGTGATGTTTATCTGCTTACCCCCAGGGCATCCAAGATGTAGGTGACTTTGTTTCTTCAGTAGAACACATATGATGATTTTTAACTTTAACTGTTGCAGTCTATCAGTCGTATAATGTATATGAGTGTAAAAAAAAACATGCACTGACAAATCCAAATTAAACCCTGTGGCTCGTGACGACACATTGATGTCCTAAAACACGAAACGATCGGTTTGTGCCAGAAACTGAACAGTATTTATATCTATTTTTTTTTACTTCTAATACACCACTATGTCCAACTGTCTTTGGGTGCGCGCACGGTATCCGGTGCGTGAGGTGTGTACACGCTCTGGCGTAGTTTACGCAAGTGCCGGAAGTGATCTCTCGCGCATATACGTCACTCATTGTTTACAGTGCACAGTCATTGTAGGTACGACAGCTAATCAAAATGGTACTTACTTGCGCTTATCCAGATTGTTCAAACCGACTTAAAACTAAAAGATTACGTTCTCTCGTGCGAACTGGTGACTTTCCACGTAATTCCAACTTCTGAGGCCTGCTCCGCCTGAAGTATGTGATGCTCTTCCCGCGACAACACCCATTAATGTAAACTATGCCAGAGCGTGTACACACCTCACGCATCGGATGCCGTGCGCGCGCTCAATGAAGTTGGACATAGTGGTGTATTAGAGGTAAAAAATTATATAAATACTGTTCGGTTTCTCTCACAAACTGATCGTTTCGTGTCTTAGGACATCAACGTGTCATCACGAGCCGCAGGGTTTAATTTGGATTTGTCTGTGCATGTTTTTTTTACTCTCATAGATTTTGTTACCATTGCCGTGCATTATATGACTGATAGACTGCAACGTTTAAAGTTAAAAATCATCAAATGTGTTCTACTGAAGAAACAAAGTCACCTACATCTTATGCCCTGGGGGTAAGCAGATAAACATTCCGAATTTTTTTTGGGTGAACTATCCCTTTAAGCATTCATTTCCGTCAAAAACACGTAAAAAAATAGCCTGTAAGCAGCCTTTAGGTCTAGTCACACCAAGACTAATCTCCGGTGCCATAAACATAATTTAATTTTAGGGCCCTATTTTTTTCCCTCCCAAATTCCATCTTATTTTTCTTTTTCCAAATTCCGTTTTTTTCTGTTTTAATTTTTCTGGACTCATTTTTAATGGTTAACTGTGCATTGTGATGTGTTGTGTTGTGCATTAAAAAAAAAATTTCTGCAAAATATTTTCTGGTAAATATTCCTTTAAAATAATGTTTTAATAATAATTTTATTAGTAGTAGTAATATTATCATTACATTAAGTAATATGTTTCTGTCACAGTTTCTTCAAGTTAAACTCAACTTTTATTATGACGGGTTGAAGACTTTTACATTTCTGTTTGTATATGATATGATGATAGTTTTTCTCAAATTAAATGGTAAAATGCTCATGAAGTGACTCTCAGAGCAGTTCTAGAGATTATGTTTATGTGTTCATGTACTCATTCTGAGGCGGCAGAAGCTGAAAACACAGCACTTCAGTATGTGCGTGGTAAACAAAACCGCGCGTCTCCGCCATTCATTCACACAGAGACGTGCAGAACATGCAGGATTCATATTTAAATAGTATTTTTGCAATTTAATATTCAAAGACACTTGTCCATATGGCGTTTTGATTTAGGTGTACTGACCTGCTTGTGATGTATACATCCAAAATTCGTCAAATTTATGACTGGATTCCGCGATTGACGGAAATCATAGCACCCTATAATTTGTAGTGATGGGAGAAACAATCCTTTTTCAAAGCTTCGAATCAATTGAACCAATTGCTACACAAAATGATTCACTGATTTGAAACGCTCGAAACACCAAATGCTAGTGACGCCTGCTGGTGTGTCATTGCAACAAAACATGCATAAAAACTTTTAAAAAGCACATTGCAAATGTTTTATTGAAAGTATAATACATTAAATGCAATACAAATAATAAAATACCATTAAATATGAAGTGTCTGTATAATATGTGGTTTTTAAAATATTTTATATTAATTTGCAAGGCTTGTTTTGTTTGTTTTATGCAGAGTTTGTAAATAGAGGACAGTAAGAGACTACTTCTCATCATTTTATTTACACAAATGTCTCATTAAAAATGTCTACAAATTGATGAAACTGATCTGAGATCAGGTAAAAACCATAGACGCTGATTCAATGGTTCAACGCTGGGGGGCGATCTCAATGAACTCGCTTGATTCACGGGTTCACAGAGACGTTTCGAAACAGTTATGACTTAACAAAGCCTCATTTACTGAAATCACGTGAGTTTGCATTTTGATACGCGCTTTGAACCACTGTTTCAAAACAGTTGATTCACAAAGGTTTCGAAGCTAAAGCAGTGCTTCAAAAGTGCCCATCACTAATAATTTGAATCAACGAGGGGGGGGGGGGGGGGGGGGGGGGGGGGGGGGGGGGGGGGGGGGGGGGGGGGGGGGGGGGGGGGGGGGGGGGGGGGGGGGGGGGGGGGGGGGTGAATGTAAAGGGTAGAGCTCGATTTCAGTTTTCCTTCCTTTCTATTTGGAGTGTTACAAACTCTTGGTGCATAAAGAAGATCTGTAAAGTTGCAAAGACTAAAATCTCAAATCCAAAGAGATATTCTTTATAAAAGTTAAGAGTCAACCACACCTACCTAAAACGGCTCGTTCTAACACTCCCCCACATGTCTTTGTCACTATGTGGGAAGATTTGCATAAAGTCGCCCAAATATTCATGCAAAGAAAGAAGGCGTCATTTTTATTTTCGCTGTAGTATTGTTGCCGCTGCCGCCATGTTGTGAAGACAGCTGTGTGTTTCGTTGTGAAAGCGAACTACTTTGTTTAGCCTTCCAAAAGACGACAACTAGAAATCAGTGGTTAAGTTGTATTTACAACACTGTTCCAGAACACTTCAACCCAAATATTCAGATGTGTGCAGCACATTTTATGGAGAACTGTTTCCTGATCCTGGGAGAGTAGACTACAATGCCGGCAGTCCTGACTCACAGATTGTAAGTACGTCTTTTATATTTAAAGAGTTTTTATATTTTATATATTTAAAGCGAGTTTTTTGGGCAGTGTAGAGTAGGGCTTGTTGTTTGTCATTTCTCTGATCACAAATGCAGACATGGGTTTATGTTTACGCGGCGCGATGCAACGCAGCGCGTAAAAAGACAGTATAAGTCATTATCATCCATAATTATGTCCCCACTGGATCCAACGAATGCCTCGTTTATAATGGGTTTTAATGTTTTTGAATCATCGCTCCAGCCTGACAGAGCATCATCACAGTATAGTGAGGGGCGTAACATTTCCGTCACACGCTTGAGGTATTCGGCCAATCACAACGCACTGAATAGCTGGCCAATCACAGCACACCTCGCTTTTTCAGAACGATGAGCTTTGTAAAAATCGACGCGTTTCAGAAAGGCGGGGCATAGACGAGAAACAATAATGTACAGTATGTGGAAAATAGTGTTTTTTTTTTACCTTAAACCGCATAAACACATTTCATTACACAAAATAATGTTATTTTTAGCAGCATCATATGACCCCTTTAATATGTCTGTTTAGACCAAAACAAACATTCGCATGAAGTCAATCCGACAAATAATTTGTTTTTATTTTGAATTTTTTACAAACAAACGTTCTAATGTTGTTTTCATCACACTGTGAAGAAAATTGGTTTGAAAACACAAATCGAATGCAAAAACCAGACCGAGTGTAACGCTTATAAAATGATGATCACACGACATGATTGGTTGATTATGTACAATGCCTGCACGCGATTGGTCAAACTACATTTCGGTCATTACCTGCAGCAACAATAGGAAACAAAGCCAAAAACTAGACATTTTAGCCAGTTTAGAAATGCAGGTGTGGACATGTCCAGGGAAAACGGACAGATGTTAGTTAGAGAGACCACACTAACTAAAATGTTTCAAGAAGAAAACAAGCTTTTCATGAACAAATGTATACATGACATTTCTTGCTAACCTTTTAAAAATGTTTTTAAAGACCAATTAACTTTGAACTACCATTCGACTCACGTTCCTGGAAAAAAGTTGCCATCTCTAATGTTTTCTGCATTGAAAAAGTCTGAATCGGGAGAGAAATATGCATAGATCAAGCCCCATTTACAAGCCAAAACAGTACAAAAAAGTTTAAAATTAAAATGCCTTGATGGATTTGTTTCTTGCAAACACGCAGCTTTTGGCTTCACAAGATGTTAACTGATGGACTGGAGTGATGTGGATTATTGTGATGTTTTAATCAGCTGTTTGGACTCTCATTCTGACGGCACCCATTCACTGCAGAGGATCCACTGGTGAGCAAGTGATGTAATGCTACATTTCTCCAAATCTGATGAAGAAACAAACTCATCTACATCTTGCATGACCTGAGGGTGAGTACATTTTCATTTTTGGGTGAACTGTTCTTTTAATTTCCTTACTATAACTATTAAGTGATAATTACTGGAGAGACCCAATTTCAAGAGAGAATCAGATTTTTCACGACATACATATTTTGCAATGCAGTGATGCACCAAACGTTTGTAAAGTATGTGCCTGGTGTAAAGGGAAATGTGTAGTTTCTGTGCAACTAACATGAAAGGAATTGTAAAATGAAAACGCATGTGTTCATTGTGCGTGCATTGTGAATCGGGGTCTGCATCGGGGGAAAAAACGCTGCTAAGTGCTTTCAGCCAACGCTAGGGCAAAGCTGATTGAAGTATTGTGGAACATTTTGAAAGAAAAGAACACATATTTCCTTCTTTCATTATTTTTGTATCTGGTTTGAACAGTCTGATGGTTTTGTGAATGGATTTCTCTTGAAAATTACTTGGTGTTTGGTTAAGAATCAAAAGCACACGCTCAAGGCGTGCTAAGAGAACGGATTCACAGAGGTCAAATTCAGTGTTTTAGTCTTTTAGAGAAAATGTCTTTTTAAATTTAGTCAATGTATTTGTCATTTCATGCTTATTAGGTTCATTTGTGGCATTTCTGACTGAAATATGTAGCTCTCGTATCCTCTCGTCTGTGCAGATAAAAGATGTAATATTGCATTTATGCTGCAGCTATAGCTGAATAATCTTAAAGGAATATGTCACCAAAAAAATTAAAATGTGCTGAAACTGACTCACCCTCAAGTCATCCCAGATGTAGATGTGTTTGTTTCTTCATCAGATTTGGAGAAATGCAGCATTGCATCACTTGCTCACCAATGGATGCTCTGCAGTGAATGGGTGCCGTCAGAATGAGAGTCCTAACAGCTGATAAAAACATCACAATAATTCATAAGTAATCTACACCACTCCCGTCCATCAGTTAATGCAAAAAGCTACGTGTTTGTAAGAAACAAACTCATCAAATAGGTTTTAACTTGAAATTGTCACTTCTGGTCAAAATACGAGTCCATAATCAATAATAACACTTCCTCCAGGGAAAAGTCAATCTCATGTTGTCCTCTCACATCAAAATCCACAAATATATTTGTTTTGTACTATTTTGGACTGCAGTGGTGTGGATTATTGTGATGTTTTTATCAGCTGTTTGGACTCTCATTCTGACAGTACCCTTTCACTGCAGAGGATCCATTGATGAGAAAGTGATGTACTGCTACATTTCTCCAAATCTGTTCTGATGAAGAAACAAACTCACCTACATATTGGATGGTCTGAGGGAGGGTTCATTTTTGGTTATTTTATTCCTTTAAATAGGATGCATTTGAGTGCTAATTAACCAACTAGCAAAGCCGCTCAGTACAAAACAATTTTAGCTCAAGCACATCAATCCCCAGCATGCTATGATTTAATAATCTATGTTAGTCCTTTATTAATATTTTTCTTTCTTCTAAAAAAACAAGTGTTTTAATTTTTTTTATTTATTAAGTTTAATTATCACTCTTATGCGTCTTTCCCCCCTCGTCTTTCCCTCATTATTTTCAACAAGCTAGATTCACACTGATGGAACATTGACTGCTACAAAAATAAGAATCAATCGTTCCTCTCGCTGTCACTCACGCGTCTTGTTTTGAGTAGTCTGGCAAAGGTGATGTTTTTCCTGAGAAACGGTGAGAAGCCAGCAGCCACCTGCGGTTAACCTTCATCTGTGCTGGAATTAACTTCCTGTCAGACCACTGACGTTACAATCTCCTCTGCTGTGACTTCTGTGCCATTAAACATACACATATACATATACTTCACCCTTTTTTGCTCTTAATCATTTGTGAGAGTTGTTTCTGTTTTAAGAACTGTTTTTATAAATGTGTGTGTGTGTATCTATCTTCTATCTATCTATCTATCTATCTATCTATCTATCTATCTACTGTAGTATAATATCTATCTGAAACATGCTAGCAATGGGATGATACTTACCAGAAACTTCATGGCAACACTCCACACCAACCTAGCAACCACCTGAGTACCCTAGCAACACCCTAGCAACTACCCCAGGTACTATAGCAACCCCATAGCAACACCTTAGCAACCACCCCAGGTACTATAGCAACCACATAACAACACCTTAGCAACCACCCCAGGTACACTACCAACCGCCATAGCAACTGCCCCAGGTACCATAGCAACTGCATAGCAACACCCTAGCAACCACCCCACATACCTTAGCAACAACCTTTGGTACCCTAGCAACTGCATAGCAACTGCCCCAAGTATCCTAGCAACTGCATAGCAACACCCTAACAACCACCCAGAGTACCCTAGCAACCTCATAGTAACACCCTAGCAACCACTCTGTCTATCTATCTATCTACCTGACAGACTGTATTGCCTTCAAAACATTATTCATGCTTTAAGCTTTAAAACTACTTTAAACTAGTTCGACTGAAAACCATCAAACTTTTAAATCTTTAAAAAAAAAAATCAAACTTTTTGGTCAGGCTTTCTAAAGCCAGCTTAAAGTTTGTCTTGACAAACTTTTTTATCTAGTTTATTTATTGCTTGTTTGTGACATTTCAGTGACAATTAATCACATTTCATCTAAAAAATGTAATTACTGTAATGCAACCTAGTCTTTTACCTTTGAGTGTGTTAAAATTAAATTCCCATTATTTTAATATAGTAGTAAAAAGCATCATATTTGCACACAATAATAATTATTGTTTGTTCATTAAAATCAGCATAAATTAACACAGTCCCTTATGGTACATGTCATATAATGTCTTGTTTTATTGAAAACTGACAGTAATGTCTCTGTAAATTAATAAATTAATTGCAGTTATGACCTAATTCCTCATAATTGTGACATTTTATATCACAATGTGATTATTTCTCTCAATTGTGACTTTATTTATCAAAATTATGATATATAATGCATTTTCTCAAATGCATTTTGAATTTATCACTGAGATACTACTTAAGTTTTTAATTATATTTTTATTTATTTATGTTTTGTGTATGCCATTTTGGTAGTTTTTTTTTTAAATGAAAAACTCAAGTTAACACTACATAAAATGATAAATGGTTCTTTCAAAAATAGATGACATACATTTGGTATATTTTATTAGATTTCAGTTAATGTTTATTCAAGTGTTTGTTTGTTTTTTTAGTTAACTATAATAACCTATTTTGAGCTATTATGCTAAAAAACTATAATGCTATATGCAAAATGTATTGCAGTTCATATGCAATTCATACATGCAGTGACCTGGATACACCTGTTCTGTGATAAACATTTTATATTTACCCTTCTTTTATGATTCACTTAATTAATTTCACTTTTTTTAGTGGTGGTGTGGATATATATTATATTATTTATATATATATATATATGAGAGTAATTGTCCTGCAATGTTATTTTAGTATTATTTAGTGATATTTCTTGCTATTATTATATTATTTATATGCTATTAGAGTATTTATTTAGATTTCGTTTTCATTTTAGTTAATGTGCTTTCTGCATTTTTACCTTGTCTTTTATCTTTTTTCTTATTTATTAATTAATTTGTTTTACATTTATTTGTTTGTTTATGTAGCCTTCTATACATCCAGCATATGATTTGCTTTCATAATGTTCCTATGAAGTTATGGTGACAGAAGGGTCTGGTGTGTTTTGGAGGGAGGTCAATGGTGAGGCGACGGGTCAAGGAATGGACACAAAAGGGTCATTGGTTTTCAAACTGGTTTGGCTGGTTTCTAGGTCGAGAGGAGGAGTGACTTTTTGGCTCCTGAGCTTGTAGCTGGTGACCCAAAGTGGCCTTGAGTTATTGATGTAAAAAGTCCCGCAGCAGCTGCTCCATGTAATCCCTCCTGGCAGACATTCTGGCCTGGTTTAGCTCGGCCTTGACCGCTTGAATCGCTCCTTGTTTCTCTCCAGCTCCCTTGGGTCTCTCGAGAACCTGATCGTTTTCGAATGCGATGGCTGCTTTCTTGAGGAGAGTGAAATATAGGAGTTGACAGTATCGGTAAATCAATCCGTGCCGGAGCACGTATCTCTAGAGACGTCCGAGTCAGTAATGTGAAAACGGTCCTGCGCTGCACCTGTTGCTGTCAGTGGCTGGAAAGGCTGGCCCGGATCTGCCTCTTCCTGAGGGACGGGGATCAGTATGATTATAGCATGAGCCGCTGGCAGGCCTTACAAAAAACACAACGTAGATTTCTCTCTCTCTCCCTTAAAGATGTAGTATGTGGGTCAGTGATGTAACATTCGATTTTTTTGTGTAAATGAAAGCTTAAATATAAAAATAAAAGCATATATAAATCTAATATATATATATATATATCTCTATATATATATATATATATATAATACGTATATATTTTTCAAGTTTAGATTTACTTACACTTTTTAAAAATATTTCTGTTTAGCTTTAATATTTTTGTATTTCAGTCTTAGACTTTGTAATTTTGGTAGTTCAACTTTAAACATTAGAAATGTTGCCTTGACAGCTACCTTTTAGCTTTTCAAAACAAATACGTTTAAAAATGCATTTCATACACACATAGCAAGGTCAATGAGTGTGAACTCCAAAGACTCTCATTTTACTATTAAATGTTTAAAAACTTTTTTTTGAAAATAATTATTGAGTACCCCGGCGGTTTGATTTCACTTTAACCGAGTCTGATGAGGTTACTGATGTTTATGAGGAGTTGAGGGTGGTTTTTGTGATTCAGGAGGGCTCCTCCATCTGACGAGCCTCATGGGAGCGGTGACAGGAAAGGACAGCTTTGATGCTGTCAGTCACCGCCAAAAACATCTCCCACGGGATAAGTTGTATGGAATTACAACAACTCTCTGCTCCTCGTCGCTAATTCCTGGGGTGTTAAACATCACTCTCACAGCCCTCGCTGTGGCTGTACGCTGAGACAATGACAATGAATTTAGTGAAGATATCTTAACCACCGGTGGACGAACTACACACATCAAGTACTTGAGTAAAAGTACAGATACCCTAATAAAATATTACAAGTATAAATACTCATTCTCAATTTTACGCAAGTAAATGTACAAAAGTAATTGATTTTTAATGCACTTTGTAATTATGTACCTTACTGCACGTTTCGCGGCAGTTTCAAAGTGAAATGTCCAGAGAGTGGAGCTAAAACACGGGTTCAATAAGTGACGGTGGCACGTTTTTTAATACGTTGGTACAGGCACGTATTGCTGCGTTTTTATCACGCTGCTTGAGGTATGTATTGCAGCTGTTCAGAATGGTTGTGGCTAGAAGGCATACAGCTAAACCCGGAAGCTAGCAATAAATAAAAATTTCTGCCTCTTAGATTGTGTTTTATTAACGTCTACACCTACCCCTTACACTAATGCAAAAACAGTAATTATTGTTGTACAGTGTGAAACAAATGCCCGCTATATTGATGTGCGCATGCCCAGTAGTTTTAACTGTATCCCTTCTAGCCTTAATTCTAATTCAATTCATATATCCGGCAGGGAGTGTCACTAAAAGTGAATGCTCTGTCTCGTTCCAAATATCCCCTACACCAAACCCAACCCTAAACCTATCCGATAGTGTTAACAAATGCAAAAGTGATATACAGTAGAAATGCATTTGTTGATGCAGCCATGCTATTTTAACTTCCTTGCGCAGATTTGAGCTGTTTTGTCGAACCGTAGTTTCGCACCGAAGCTCTTCATCACCTACGTGCAACGCCGTATCGGGTGAGCTACCGAGCAAACCTACTGAATTAGAAAACTCATGCATATGAAGCTGGATATGTGATGACAACGTTAAAAAGTATCAGTTTTCAAATCGCGCAGGATGTTAAAATTGTTTTGGAGTCGTAACATAATATTCTGCAAGTAACTGTGTATAAATTAGGCTTTAATAATCAAAACTCTGTACCTGTAAATCATACTTTGTGTGAAAAGGAATAAAGGTATCAGAGTTTTACTGCCCTATTTTTTAATTCAACCGGAAACTGCTTGAAGCTGTAAATAAGGTAGTTGTTTTCAGTTTCAATGTAATAGAGCCTGTATTTCCATGAAGCCTATTTTGAGATCTTTGGATTCTTTGCTGTTTTTATCAGCTGTTTGGACTCTCATTCTGACGGCACCCATTCACTGCAGAGGATCAGTTGGTGAGCAAGTGATGTAATGCAACATTTCTCCAAATCTGGGTCTTGAGTAAATTTTATACACACCATCATTAAACATTAAACTTTAATATACTAAATATCAATCTGAGTTACTGATCATTGATTGAAGTATGCAAAAAGGGAAATAATATATAATATATATGATTTTAGTAATATAATAAAAATCTAAATTTGTATAAATATTTGGCAACAAACGTTAAAAAAAAAAATTCAACTATTTCAACAGGTGCACTGATGTCACAGTCTTCAGCTGGCGTGCCCATGATGGCCACCAGAGGACACTGTGTGTTTTGTGTAAGCACATGGCTTGTGTCCTGTTTGTTTGGTGCCATGTGTTTCTCCTGTCGATTGTCTGACCCCGCCCATCTTGTTACCTCATTATTGTTTCAGTTATTCCACCTGTGTCTCCCTCATTACCTGCCCTACTTAGTCTCCCTGTGTTTGCAGTCCTGTGCTGTTTCGTTATTTGTCTTATGTGGCTGGATGTGTCTGTGTGCTCCTTGTTCTGGCCTTCCTGCCGGTTTTTCCCCTCGGGGTAGCTTTTGTTAGTTTTGTTTATTTTTGTTATTAATAAAGAGCCCATTTACTAGTGATGGGAAACCAAGGCTTTCTGAACTGTTTGAGGCTTTCATCAAATTGTGCCGAAAAACGGTTCAGTATGCAAAGCTTTTTAATGCGCATTAGCATTAAATTCTCCAGCCTATCTAACAAAACGTCACAGAGACGAGGATGGTTTGAAAAAGTTTTTAATCTGTGCCAACTCGTAGTACGGTCAATGGATTCACATATTGAGCAATAATATAAAATATACAAGTGTGTGATTATAATTAATAATTGATGTGAGTAGTAGCAAAAATATTTTGGGTGAGCTGTTTGGGGTCTCTGAGACCCCAGCTAGAACATAATCAAATGCAATAGAGGTGTGGCGTGCATTCAGTTTTGGTCTGGTGTTGAGGTTATTCTAAACTATTCTACCAAATCCCAAATAAGTGTACTCGTACACAAAGTCAAACACAAGAGTCATGCGAAGCGCCGATTTTTTTCAAACCAGCTGTCCCGACCTTCCGATACTGCATGACGTTCGAAGCTTCAAACGTCTCCATCACACGTGGTGTTGTCATTTCGATACAAGCTTCGGCACAGTGTGTGATACAATAGTGCTTTGAAAACTCAGTATCAATCGTCCCATCACTACCATTTACTGCATCTTTGAGTCCTCGCCTCATCTCTCAACAGATGAGACCGTGACAATTGACAAGAATTAGCTTATTTTTTTTAATCGAACGTCTGTCTTCTGATTTCTTTACTTTTAAGATAATGAGGAACGATACACAGTATTAATTTAGGATAATTTTGATACTATTATATTTTTATCAATATGTTGAATCAGATTAGATTTTTATTATTTCCATTTTAATTTTAATGTTTTAATAATTTGGCTGTACGTTTTCGTCATTTTTAGTAGCTTTTATTTAGTTTTATTTATTTTAGTACATCAAGTTAAAGTAAATTAGGCAACAATAGCTGAATAAGTGTTTTATGTTTTATTTCAGTTGACATAAATTTTTTTCAAGTTACGAAAATGTATTTTTTTTAGTATTGGTTTCAGTTTTTAGTTACCCTGATTATATATTTTATATGTTCTGAGTAAAAAGTAAAAAGTAAAAAAAAAAAATATGAGTAAAAAGTAGCATGTTATGTTTTAGAATGGAATGGAATGTAATCCCCCTCCCCCACCCAAAAAAATACTCTGATAAAGTTACTCGGATACATTCAAATGTACTAAAGTAGAGGTACGAAGTAAATATGTCACATAAAGAGACTTCAAAGGTATATTCAGCCTTTAATTTTAATGAGTCCCAGTGAACAACAGTAGTTACTTTAAATCATTTTACACATGCTTGCACTTTTTACAGTATGAGTAATTTTATGCCCCCTAACTTCGTTGTTTTGACTTATTTGGTGCATATTCTGCTCTCTTTTTTTCCTCATAGCTTTCATGTGTAACAAATATTTAATACTGATAGCAGCACTACTGAGTGACAAATTTCTAGTATACAGTCATATAGCGCTCAGCCCTATGAATGTGAATACATACTCATTGCTGATGAGCAGGAAGCCAAATATTAATCAAGTCTAACCAGGTGTAAAATTTACTGTTCATATGTCCACTCATGCGCACGCTCTAACTCATGACATATGACACTTGATAGTCAAATTTTATCAAGCGTAAATTTTAGTCTTGAGGGCCCCCGATTTTTCTTCCTCGGAGCACGCTGAAGGCTTACGGCCAAGCCGAGCGGACTGCTGGCGAACTGCATCGATCTCCCTAATTATGACCATTATGCGATTGTTATTTCCTCTGTCCTAAGCACTGGAAGAGAGGGACAGATGAGCGAGCCTGGCCGTGGAGATAAAGCAGTGCGGCATCCCCAGGATCAGTCAGGACAAGCCCGTGCTGAGAAACAGGCCGTGCTGAATGCTGGTTTGATGACTGTCACCTGCCCACACCAGCACAATAAATCTCAATAAAAAATATATCAAGTCTCTAGAAATTGCAATGCAGTGCACTATCATGATTGATATTGGGTCCTGGATGTTTTCAGACAGATCTCGGCAGGCGGGGGATTTGGATCTGAGGATTTCGCACACAAACCTGCAGGGTTTATTCGATAGTGCTATTTTTTACATATATTAGTGTTGTCAATTGATATAAATTTAAATGAGATTAATTACATATGTCGTTACATGGTAATACATCATTAATTACATAGTAATTAATCAAATGAAGCTCATACTGCTGTGAAAAATGAAGATAATTGAGAGATAGTGTGTTATAATGACAGTTGAATTCATTGAGTACACCTGAATGTTATTTGTTTTATTTCCATGTCACAACATTTCATTTAATCCAAGTTTTGAGCTACTGATTATTGAAGTACAGTATGCAAATAACAAAACGGGATGTTCAGGGTTACATTTATGTTATGATCGACCTACAGCTGCAGTTGTGCCGTAATGTTGAAAAAAAAGTTGTACTTTATTTTAAGGTGCTTTTCTTACAGTGTAATTACATAAATGAGTACGGAGTAATGGTAATTAACAACTTGTAATTATATATCGTATGATTGCAGAACGACAACATAAAAACTGCATTTTTTGACAATGATCCCCGTTCGCACAGATCTGTGAAAATGCTGTATTATTAATGCCAGGCCAGTAGATGGCAATGTCACTTCGTAAAGAAACACTACGTGCCTGCGCACATACAAATACGCATGATGTCACCGTTCTGACAAATTCACAAATTCCGTTCGGCAAATTCAAGTTTGGACAAATTCACACTTTTAAAAACTTGCACGTTGAAATCATTTTTTAAAGATTTGCATTTCCAGGCCCTCAAAATACCGTTGTTGTGTAAGTGAATGGCCAAAACGCATGAAGTTGACCCTTTTTTGTCGAAAACTGTGTCGTGTAAACATGCCCTTAAGGTTTGGTTTAGGGTTACTTGCTTGCAATTATGCATAATTTAGTGTCATTACTATAGTAAGTACATGGAACATGTAACAAGGATACTAGAATTCGTAATTTTGACACAAATTTTCTTAAAAGTAAAAATTGAGGTTACGTTTAGGCACTTGTGGTCAAGTTTTAGAGGCAGAAATGTCAAGCTTATAATTGCTCAAATGTGTATATTCAATCATTAAAGTTGTACAAATCATAATTTTTACAGTGAGTTCACGTTATGCTGGCATGACGACAAATATACTTATTATAACCTTATTCTTGCTGTTTCACTATGCAAGGCTTTCACTACAAACTAGTTTATTACTCACTTTATATTAATTGAACATAAAACAAGATGTTTTAATATATTATTAATTGATTTATAATAAACATTTTCATTGGGAGGCTTTTCACAGCAAATATTAACAACTATGTAAAGCCTGACATATGAAATTATTCTAAGCAACTTTTTCACACTATAATAATAATGTTAACACATATTGTTTACATACTATATGAGTCAGAGGGCATGTTTTTTGTTGTTGTTGCTAATATTTTATAATTAATTGTATTAAGGAAAAATTAATGTTCTAGTAACAAAAATAGTACTTAAAATAAGTAAAAAGACACTGTAAACTAAAGCGCTACAATAAAAAAAAATGAAATAAAAATTTCATCTAAAATGTAATAAAATTTAATTAAAATAAATGTGTAGCTTATAATTTTATAAAAGCAACTACATATTTATAAAAGCAACTACATATTGTTTACATACTATATGAGTCAGAGTTCTCAGTTAAATCTTAGTAGTGTCTTAAACAACTCGAAGTTGTTTAAATTGTAATTTTTATTGTGATTTTAGGGTTTATAATGTTGTGCTGCTACGGCGACAAAGTTACTGAATATAACTATACTAAAAAAGTTAATAATCAATTTTTTCACACTAAAATTATGTTAACATTAATATTGTTTAAGTCTTCTCACTGTACTTTTGAAGTATTTTAATGTTCACGAAATAGTCATGTTCACTTCCATTTTTTTTTTTAACGAGGAACAAGTGCAAATAATTTTTGTGGTCAATGCTGTCGACTGAGAATAACTTTATGGGGCGGTTTCAAGTTATTTATTTTTTAATTAAATACATATTAAGTCAAACGGACTATATTATAAGCAATAAACATTGCATTTAAAATCAGAAATAGCTTAAAATGAAATAAATATTTTATTTTTTGCAGGGAAAAAAAACGGTTAAATTAGAGCTGCTGTGACAACAGGGCTACCTTAGTGAAGTGTCACTCAAGTCAATTTCATCCAATTATCCGGTGATTAAGTCATAATGAACATTTGTAATATCATCTCCAAATTCAATTGCTACTTATTACCTGAGTGCTTGTCAACCCTGGGAGCCTGTGAAAACACATGTACGCTAATGTTTCCTTCTAATCATCCGTAATATATTTGTGAAATCGTGCTGAATAACGATGAGTAGGTAAAGCTGTCCTGCAGTCGGGGTGTCATTGTCTACTTTGGATGGCAAAACGAGCCGCCGAAGAGTCTTATTTGAATGCGTGGGGTAAGTGAGACCCGTGTCAGAGAGGAAATTTGTTTAAATTTCCCTTCTAGGCCCAAATCTTTCAATCAGTCGGCGACTCGCTTTACCAACTTCAGAGCATTCCAGCACAAAGTAACTAATCTCCTTGTAGGCTCTCTTGGCCCCCCAAACTTCAATGGGATCATGCTGATGGTGGCTAATTTAATCTATGGGAAGCGGAAATTGCTGTCTGTCTCGGCCTCATGTCAGCGAAAACGGAATTTAATCAGTATTTAATTGTTTCCCAGCCCTTGTTGTAATTCAATAACACGACCTACTCTTCAGATGTTATTTAAGACTGCTTTTCCCCGCTTTTATGCGGCGTAATGTTTCAGCTGCTGTCAAGCGTCCTGACGCTGGCAATCCAGGCCCGTCTCGATGCAACGAGTGGCAGATAAGCACTTGAATGATGGCGTTCGCTGATTGCTTGGAAATGTATAATATTGAATGGTTGTAATTAGTGTTGTCAAAAGACCCGGTACTTCGGTACCAAGTCGGTACTAAAAAAATGAAAATGTTACGGTACCAGGTTTTTTTAAGTACCGGTGGTACCGAGTACCCGGTCAACCCTGTTCTTGATGCGCTATCCGAAAGCTGCGCAGATGCCCTCTCTTCATAAAAGAAAAAACATGGTGACCTCAAAACGAGGAAACACACCAAACTAACAAAACACTTTAAAGACAGGCACCCAGATCAAATGAAATCTGAACCAAAACTCCATCGGTGACAGAATGGAGAAAAAACCTTGGGAGAAACCAGGCTCAGTCGGGGGGCCAGTTCTCCTCTGACCAGACAAAACCAGCAGTTCAATTCCAGGCTGCAGCAAAGTCACATTGTGCAGAGGACTCATCTGGTTCCTGTGGTCTTGTCCCGGTGGTCGTCTGAGACAAGGTCTTTACAGGGGATCTGTATCTGGGGCTCATCTAGTTGTCCTGCTCTCCGCTGTCTTTCAGGGCTGTGGAGGTCCTTTCTAGGTGCTGATCCACCATCTGGTCTGAATACGTACTGGATCCGGGTGACTGCAGTGACCATCTGATCTGGATACAGACTGGATCTGGTGGCTACGGTGACCTCGGAAAAAAAATGAAAGAGACTTAATATTAGCGTAGATGCCATTCTTCTAGTGATGTAGCAAGTAGATCGGGTGTTATGGGAAGTGTTCCCGGTTCCGGTTGACCTAATTAATGCAGCCTAAAAATCCTTTAACGGATTTGAATATTAGTAGCGTATTAGTGTGTTATGGCCTAAGGCCTTTAAAAATAAAATATAAAACAGTAATGTTAAAAATTGGCATAGTTTTGTGTTTGTGAGATTTATACAGTGCCTTAATTTATTTACCTATGTAATAAAATGTATTAAATTAAATTTAACTTAATTAATAGTGTATTAATTATCCTTATCAATTTCTAAGTCCTCTAAATTATCAACATGATCAAACCTTCTTTCATTGCATTTATAGATTGTGATATAATTGCAAAATGGTTTTGCTTGTCTTTTTGCTGTGACATCTTTAAAAAAAAAAATCAAGATGACATACTGGACGAAGCAACTTAAGTTTACTGATTAGCCTTACACTGTTATCAATCAAATATGATCCGTAAAGCTTTTGAGAAACATTTATTTGTTCATTTTTCAATTATCATTGATATACATTTTGCCACAGAAAATAAAAGCTACAGAGATTAAATCATAAAACCAAGCATAAATAGCATCGTACTAAGACTATACTGGCAGATCTAGTAGTTATAAACTGAGGTTCATATCTTTTAGTACAAACCCGATTCCAAAAAAAGTTGGGACACTGTACAAATTGGGAATAAAAACAGAATGCAATAATGTGGAAGTTTCAAATTTCAATATCTTATTCAGAATACAACAAAAACCCCCCAATAGATGAAATCAAATGTTTTTTTTTTAAAACAAAAAACTGAGAAAATGTATAATTTTATGGGAAAAATAAGTTGATTTTTAAATTTCATGGCATCAACACATCTCAAAAAAGTTGGGACAAGGCAATGTTTACCACTGTGTGGCATCCCCTCTTCTTTTTATAACAGTCTGCAAAGTCTGGGGACTGAGGAGACAAGTTGCACAAGTTTAGGAATAGGAATGTTGTCCCAGTCTTGTCTAATACAGGCTTCTAGTTGCCAACTGTCTTAGGTCTTCTTTGTCGCATCTTCCTCTTTATGATGCGCCAAATGTTTCTATGGGTGAAAGATCTGGACTGAAAGCTGGCCATTTCAGTACCCGGATCCTTCTTCTACGCAGCCATGATGTGGTAATTGATGCAGTATGTGGTCTGGCATTTTCATGTTGGAAAATGCAAGGTTTTCCCTGAAAGAGACGACGTCTGGATGGAAGCAAATGTTGTTCTAGAACTTGGATATACCATTCAGCATTGATGGTGCCTTTCCAGAAGTGTAAGCTGCCCATGCCACACGCAACACCATACCATCAGAGATGCAGGCTTCTGAACTGAGCGCTGATAACAACTTGGGTTGTCCTTGTACTCTTTAGTCCGGATGACATGGCGTCCGTTTTCCAAAAAAGAACTTAAAATTTGATTTGTCGGACACAGAACAGTTTTTTTCCACTTTGCCACAGTCCATTTTAAAGGAGCCTTGGCCCAGAGAAAACATCTGCGCTTCTGGATCATGTTTAGATATGGTTTCTTTTTTGACCTATAGAGTTTTAGCGGGCAACGGCGAATGGCACGGTGGATTATTTTCACCGACAATGTTTTCTGGAAGTAATCCTGAGCCCATGTTGTGATTTCCATAACAGTAGCATTCCTGTATGTGATGCAGGGCCGTCTAAGGGCCCGAAGATAACGGGCATCCAGTATGGTTTTCCGGCATTGACCATTACGCACAGAGATTGTTCCAGATTCACTGAATCTTTGGATGATATTATGCACAGTAGATAATGATAACTTCAAACTCTTCGCAATTTTAGTCTGAGAAACTCCTTTCTGATATTGCTCCAATATTTTTCGCCGCAGCATTGGGGGAATTGGTGATCCTCTGTTCATCTTGACTTCTGAGAGACACTGCCTTTCTGAGAGGCTCTTTTTATACCCAATTATGTTGCCAATTGACCTAATAAGTTGCATATTGGTCCTCCAGCTGTTCCTTATATTTACATTTAACTTTTCCGGCCTCTTATGCTACCTGTCCCAACTTTTTTGGAAAATGTAGCTCTCATGAAATCCAAAATGAACAAATATTTGGCATGACATTTCAAAATGTCTCACTTTCAACATTTGATATGTTATCTATATTCTATTGTGAATAAAATATAAGTTTATGAGATTTGTAAATTATTCCATTCCTTTTTTACTCACAATTTGTAAAATGTCCCAACTTTTTTGGAATTGGTGTTGTAAGGTCAATACGCATATTGTTATAAAGATTCTCATGATTAAAATTATCAGAAATTCATGTTACTTTTTACTTATTCATCTTACAAATGACTTATTTTTACTCAGTTTGGGTCTTAAAATATGAGCTATAAAAGTCTGAAATATCAAATATGATATTCAACAGAAACAAATATGCTTTATATGGTTCCATAAAAAATGAATTAATGAATAAATATAATTTCATATGTCAGGCTTTACATAGTTGTTAATATTTGCTGTGAAAAGCCTCCCAATTAAAATGTTTATTATAAATCAATTAATAATATATATTAAAACATCTCGTTTTATGTTCAATTAATATAAAGTGAGTAATAAACTAGTTTGTAGTGAAAGCCTTGCATAGTGAAACAGCAACAGACTTACAATCTTATAAAAGTGGTACATGTTTTCCTTTAGATGATCACTGAATTTGTGTGCTTACACTAAGTGTGGCACAGTCTCATTATAAACCCTGTTAAAACACTCGGCGTTCCACTTGCGATGCCTGTTCATGGATTTTTTTCTTCTTCTTTTGGTGCAGCTAAAATGAAAAGCAGAGTGAATCCATTGTTTGGATTCCAGCAAAATGCAAAGTTCAATTAAGTGGTGAGTTGTTCATTTTGAACCTCATTAATGGAGGGGAAAAACTGCTGAGGCGCCTTGAGCCGCTCATGTGAGCATTTTACACTGTACCTGGCACTTCGGCGATAACTTACTGGCATCATTAAATAGCCGCTATAAAAGCACTTTCAGATCCAAGGAAAATTCATCATGACGTTTATTCCCTTTGAAATAATCCATTGACAAAATACGACATGAATTTCTTCATGAGTCACAGGAAAGCGGTGCAGTGAAATTCACAGCCTGTGCACGTCGAATGTCAACTTGAAATGTTTTCTCTTTTTTTTTACCGTTTCATTTTGTTTAGGTTTTTTATTTCGTATTTTATTCTTCGTCTTCTTCTCTTATGCTTATTTATTATTACTATTATTATATTATTATTATTTTGTCTGCTTTGAATGAGCCCTTAAAATCTTTGTTTGGCATATATTATTTAGCTTCTGTGTTGTCGGTTATTGTTTCGTTTGTTATTTTATTGTTGTTGTTTTTGACTTTCTTTGAAAGGCTTAACAATTTGGTGTGTTTTGTTATTGTGAATTTATTATTTTCTCTGCTTTGAAATTTTCTTATATTAAGAATGAGCCTTACAACTTTATGCTGGGTTATTATGTTTGTTTGTTTGTTTTAGTTTTTTATTTGGTTGGTTTTTGTTTTGTGATCTGCTTTATAAAGCCTTAACATCTTAAATGTTTTGTTTTAATTTTTGGTTTGTTTCGTGTTTTCTTTTCTTTCTTTGGGTGTTTTCAAATGTTTTGTTTTGATCATTTATTTTCTTTTTTCATTCCTTAAATCTTAAATGTTGTTGGTCCTACATAATTACAGTTATGTACAGAAGGTGAGACTACTGTATTAAAAGTAGCTTATTTTTCTCTTTTGTAGTTGTTTTGTTTTTGGCTTGCTTTGAAGAGACCCCTGAGGTAAAGATCTGTCCTGCATGCATGTAAATGAAATTGCATCAGTTTACTCAACCACTCCCACACCAAAAAAAAAAGTTTATGGCTTTAAGGAGAATAACAACAATAGTAGCCCATGTTTGCATTTAGTCAGCAAGAGGTTTACAAATATTGTTTTGGATGCACAATTTTACACTGTGCGATTTCAGCAAATACTCACTAGATGAAAGCCCCGGAGTATTTGTGAAACAGTCAGCCACTTGTTTTCAAACGTACCATCAAAGAAATAAATGTGGGAAGCCAATGAATGATTACTATTGCAAGAACAAAGCCAAGAGCTCTAATCAAAAGCTCCATGATAATTTGCGCTTCACAGTATGACATACTTTTTCCAAAGAGGAAACTGCTGTTGTTTTTCACTGGAAATTAAGAGATATTGTTTTCACTGCAGTAGTGCTGCATTAATATGGCTAAATGGAATTCCAGATCAATGAAGTGGAGCCTGTAACATTTACATAAAGTCTGTCTGGTATTATCCTGCTCAGACTGAGCTAGATTATATGTACAGTAAATAGCTACATGGTATTAATTTTTAAAAATTATTGTATATTTATCTGTTTACTTATTTGTCTGTTTTTTTGTTGCTTGCTTGATTTGAATCAGCTTTAAAGTCTTAAATGTTGTTTGTAGAGATCTCAAATTTATTGACGGAAAGACGAGAGACTAGTAAGGTAGCTTCCATGGTGTTTGTCTTTGGCTTGTTGGTGGGTAAGGAAGGATCAGACCCCCTTCCATTAAATTTTTCCACTCTTTGTATATGCAGCCATTTGCTAAATCATTAAGTTAATTTTTTTCATCATTAAGTACACACAGCAAAACCATGATTGACAGAAAAACACAGAATTGTTGACCATTTTGCAGATTATAAGAAAGAAAAAAACTGCAAATATCAATGCGTCCTAAGTATTAATATCTATATAGATTAGCAGGTTTTTTCACGCATGCTTTGATATTTGTTGTGGTTTTGTTTTGTGATCGTGGCTTGCTTTGAATGAGCCTTAAAATCTCAAACTTCAACTTTTGTTTGTTTTTTGTCTTGCTTTGAATGAGCCTCTGAGGTAAAGAACTGTGCCGCATACAGTACATGTAAACTAAATAGTATCAAAGCCAGCTTAAACATAGTCATTGTAAATCACAGAATCCACCTCTCATTTCATTCTTTTTTCAGCTCTGCCAGAGAATCAATAATCAACATTCAAGCATGCGGCACACTGTGCTACATTAAAAAGACTGTCAGTGCATTTCATAATATATATGGGCATACAGATTCTGTACTGCCTACAGTAGCAGATATTCACAGGGAAGGTTTTGGTTAAACATTGTACACTTATTGTATTTTTTTTTTCATTCTGTAAAAGTATGATTCATTTCTGTAAATCACTTCTTTTACTGTCAGTTATCTATTTGACAGCACTGTTTTTCTCAACACTCAAATGTGCTCACTTAAGTCTCCACAGATGAATTTAAATGATTTAGTGTTTGTATGTAGGAAAACATTGCTATTTATTAGCCTACTGTAAATAAATGTTTCTTATACTCCATCTCAGAAATTCAAATATCTTTAAAAGATTAAAAGATGTACGTTTTTTCACCACTGAATCCACTGAAAGTATTGATGTGCTCTTAAAACCACGATTTAATGACAAAATATTAACATATTTTTATCTTTCTTACAAAACTTTTGCATTAAAAAGCCTCAAACCTGAATAAAATATATTCTGCTTGTACGCTGACATATTATAGATTAGATACATACTTAAAACGATCAAAATATCCCCCATAATAACTGTCAGTGTTGAAGAGCTTCTCTGTATCTAATGCTGTGTTTTAAATGCACCACCACATGTTATTTCACACTTTATTTTAGAGGTCTTCCATATTATGAGCAATTCCATAGGGTCGGACATCTCCGCAGAGGAAAACACAAAAGAATGAAGTGTATTTTAGAAGATGACATTGAAGAGTAGGCATAAGTTCTGCTTAAGCTGAAGCAAGCACTTCAGAACAGCTCTCGTGGAGCGACGCCTGCATTCTAGTGCCGTCTTAGGATTCATTCACTGCACACCAACAAAAATAGATTTCAATTACATAAAACCGCAGCTGAACTCGTTTTATATGAGAATGGATTCAACAAACCGGGAAGTCATATTCCTGACTGAATCCCCCAACCCTTGTTTTATTTTATTTAATTCAACTTGAGCACTGTATATTTCTGTAGTAAAACATACTTCATTAAAGCCATGCATATAACATATATCATATATGTGTGTGTGTGTGTGTGTGTGTGTGTGTGTGTGTGTTGCCAAAATGAGTGCTTTAATGCAGGCGGTTCATTTTTTTTAACGGTGTTAAAAATATTTAACGGCCACCCCAACCACGGTGTAAGAAAGGCATTCCAGGCCCCCTCTCCCTCGTCGGGCCCTTGGAATCTTTCCAGATGTGCACTCCACTTCACCTCAGTGCCAGGCACTAGTCAAGTGTGTGGAAGCAGTACAGGTGACGAGGAGCTTCGTGTCAAATCCGTGTCATGTTCAGCAGCAGCTCTTAAAGTAATAGCAGCCAAAAAAAAACCTAATAATCCAACTGATGTGATGTATGTTAATCAAAGAACAAAAGAAAAAAGGAAATCAATCACTTTTGTAGCTTTAAGGATTCATCTATATTTAATTTAGAATTTAGTGTTTGATAACTTCATTCAATTTCTGTGCATTTCCTACTTGCTGAAGAGCACAGTTAAATATGATATTTATTATAATGGGTTTATGTGAAGATAGCTTTAGTCTAATAAATGTTCAAATTGATAGTTCTTAGTTATACTGTAACGTTGAATGGTTATAGTTAATGGTTAAATATAAGGGGGGAAAACAATTTTATAGAGACATCAGTACTGGCCTTCAGTCATAAAAAAGATGGCATTAAACAAATATTAAAAATATACTGTCTTTATTTTGTTTCTACATTCATTTGAAGATTGAATGTGAAATTATTGCAATATAAAAGTATATTTAAAAACTTTAATGTTAGGTGGGATTAATTGTGATTAATTGTGATTAATCATGATTCATTTCAGAAAAAAATATGTGATTAATTAGTTACTTTTTACTAATATACTATAATCTTTGGACCAGTTACTGTAGCTGCCACCCAAAATATTCCAGCAACACCCTAATAGCTACTTATAACACCATAGCAATGCATTAAATCTCTCAAAACACCTAGACAACACCCTAGTAACCACTCATATCACCTTAACTTTGAACTGCAAAAACACAATACTCTATCAATCTAGCAATATTCTAGCAACCATTAATTGAAAAACTCAGAACACTTAAGCAGCCATCTAGCAACACCCTACTAACCACTCAGAACACCATAGCAACAAACTGCAAAAACATTCAGGTAACCTTAGCAATCATCTAGCAACACCCTAGCCAATAATGCGCTGAAACACTCAGAACACCATAGCAACATGTTGCAAAATCATTTAGAACACTTTAATGTCCACCTAGCAACACCCTAGCAATCAATGCACTGAACAACTTAAACACTTTAACAACCTCCTACTAGTGGCCTAGTAGCCACTCGGAACACCATAGCAACAAATTGCAAAAACATTCACAACACCTTAGCATCTACTTAGCAGCACTCTAGCAACCGATGTGCTGAAACATTTAGAAAACCTTAGCAGCCACCTAGCAATATCTGATATTGCTCTGAACATGCTGAAACACTCGTGCCCTAGTATCCACTCAGAACACCATAGCAACGTCCCTCAAAAATGCTCAAAACAGCTCAGCCTCCACCACCTAGCAACACCCTAGCAACCACTCACAACACCGTGGAAGCTGCATAGCAACACCTTAGCAACCACCTAGCTATGCAATCTGTAGTGTAAATTAAACATTTTGACTCCGAATAAAAACTTTAAAGAGGTTTAATCATATAGCAAAAGCAGGACTGTCGCTGCCTTGGGTAAGTTAACTTTTTGGCCTTTTTCATTAGACAATGTTGTCTTTCCTAACCTCCCTCCATTCTCTCTATCTCTCTCTCTTTCACTTCCCCCACGTCTGGGACTCCCCGGCTAAATTAAGGAAGCAAATTGTCCATTACGAAAAGTCATTAGACACAGAGAATACATTAGGACATTGTTATGGTTGAGAATATTGTTTTCTGTTTTAATCAAACCATTAACACGTTAGCGCAAATCAAGGACGGTGCTATCATCATCCATTGGACCCTTGAGGAATGGCTTTTAACTCTCTTGCAGTGAGTTTCATTGACTGAAGTGAGTCACGGGGGCAAGAACTCTCACTCGACATAGCCCAAAAACTCCCAGCTGGATCCCGACCTTCAATAGCTTCTGAAGAAAGCCATAACACCTGTGCAGCTAATCAACGATGAATCAATGGAGCAGCTGACATTTCAGGTAAAACAGAACTGTGAAATGAAAAACACACTTGGAGGAACTAAATGACATATTTTCTATTGCGCACACAAAATCGATATTCAGCTAGTGCTATTTACTGAAGAAACAGTTCAGTAACCTGGATGACATATTGCAGATTCTTTTCTACACTGTAGTTTGCCAGAAGACACACATTGTGGTGTGTGATGTGGTCAATGGTGTACAAAATGAGTCATCAATGAAAAACGAAGCCTTGCAAGGTCACAAGTGGCATCAATAGATGTCCAGATGTCAATAGATATTATACAACCTCCCAGTGATCTTTACTGAGATCGAGATCTGGATCTGTTTGATTCAGGGTTTTTCTGCAAAGCTGTAGTTCTCTAGAATTCAATAGAAGGCATTTTAAAGAATGGTCAAGTGGCTGTTTTCCATACAACAAAGCTATAGTGTGGCTTAGATATGGACTAATTTAATGGTTATTTATGATCACTGGATACTAAATGCTCTAATTTAAAGGAAAAGGGCAGCGTGAACATTCTTCGAAATATCTCATTTTGTGTTTCATGTGAGAGAGTCATTTCTGTCATTTATGAGACAGCGCTTTCCCACCATTGGCTGAAATTTTCCATAATTTATGAGACAGCTCTTTCCTGAAATTAACTGAATTTTCTGTCATTTGAGAGAGTGCTTTCCTGCCATTGACTGAATTTTCTGTCATTTATGAGACAGCGCTTTCCCGCCATTGACGGAATTTTACGACTTTCTGTGTTTTCACTGGTGTGTGGTAGGAGGCGCTATTACGCATCATCTGAAAGTGTATTAAATGACTGGTTCAAACACAGCAAAGAGGAAGCAGGAACAAGTAATGCATATGTAAGTGGATGCATATGTAAAATAACGCAATCATCAACAGCATATAAATCAGAACTGCCTAACTTTACTAAATGAAATGCCGATCCAGCAACTGGTATAGGACTGTGCAAGCTTTGGATATGTTGATGGAAATGATCTATTCCATCTATGTTTTGATCATCATTCTGAATCTGATCTAGATGTAGTCTTTTACAGAAAATCGTCTCAGGTTACATATGTAACCATGGTTCCCTGAGAAGGGAACGAGACACTGCGTCCTCTAGAGGTCACTTTGGGAAATGCCTTCAGCATGACCAGTGTCTGAAGCATACATCTAAACACGACAATAACATTGTCCGGCGACAGCCTATGACGTCACTACCCCGGCGCGACCACAGTATAAAAGGGCAGTGTCTCGTTCCCTTCTCAGGGAACCATGGTTCCCTTTCAGTCAGTCACGTTCTACGTTACGTCAGTCGTGACTGACGAATTGGGATCTCGCCCGAGAGCCCAATCACCTTCGAGTGTTAACTAAACAAGCCAATGACAGTTGGCGTGCGTGTTTCGCGACGCGCACCCCGCCCCGCAGCGCGGGTATAAAAGGAGAGCGCATGCAAAACGCACATCAGTTTCGGCTTCAGAGGCGAGCCTTCTACAGGACGAATCTCCGCGAGTGTTCAAGAGAAACAGCTGGCGTTGGTGTGACGGCGTATCAGCGGGGGTTGCCATCCAGGCTGCTGAAACCTCGGCGGGCTGCAGCTTCCATTCTGCGGTCTCGCCGCGACCTCCCCTGGGCGCTTCAGCGCTCTCTCTAAAAGAGTGTTTTTCCGTCTAAAAGAGCAATTTCTAAAAGAGCTTCACGAGCGACGGGCGTCTTTTTAAAGATGGCTTCCCGCTCGTGCGTTTCAGGATGCGGTCGTTTCCTGCCTCCATCTGACGGTCATGACCACTGCCTCTCGTGCTTGGGCTTACATCACGCTGAAGCAGCGCTCATGGATGAATCATGTTCTCAGTGCGGGAACATGACCATCGCAACGTTGCGGTCTAGATACCTCCTCATTAAACGGGGGGGTATCCCCCTTGCCATGCCCCGCTCTAGCTCCTCTGGTTCCCGGAGGGCTACTTCGGTTCATGGTCAGGGAGACCTGAGGGTTACGGTGAGAGCTTCCCCGTCGAGTACGTCTCCGCGGGCCTCTCATTCCTCAAGCATGTCGCACCACCTGGTGCTTCCGGACGAGTGTGCTGGGTCCTCGGACAGGGCGGGGTCCGGCATCTTGTGCGGGGCACAGGCAGAGGAAAGGATGTCGATCGCTGCAGCGGAGAGCGAGCTAGGCTCTGGAGATGAGGATTCGGCTGCGCTGCCACCGTCAGGGAGAGTGGCGTTGCCCGAGTCAGATCCAGAGCTGACCGCTATGCTTTCCCGGGCCGCAGAGAGTGTCGGGCTGCACTGGAGGCCTCCGCCTTCTCCCGAACGCTCGAGGCTGGATGATTGGTTCCTGGGGGCGCAGGCCGGGCGTCGGCAGCCGCCTCCGGTTCCATTCTTCCCGAAAGTGCATGAGGAGGTCACTAAGTCTCGGAAGGCACCTTTTTCTGCCCGAAACAAACTTGGTGCCTCCTCCGTCCTCACCACCCTCGAAGGGGGGGCGGCCCAAGGGTATGTGGACACCCCCCCCCAGTCGAGCGCGCTATTGCTATACAGCTCTGCCCGCAAAGCGCCGCCACCTGGAGAGATAGTCCACGCCTTCCGTCCAGGGCCTGTAAGTTATCGTCCGCTCTGACGGCTAAGGCTTACCGTGCCGCTGGACAGGCCGCTTCCGACATACACGCAATGGCCCTCCTGCAAGTCCACCAGGCAAAAGCGTTAAAGCAGTTGCACGAGGGTAGTGCTGACCCAGGTGTGCTGCAGGAAATGCGCACGGCGACGGACCTCGCACTTATGGTGACGAAAGTCACGGCGCGGGCCCTGAGTCAGACGATGTCCACACTGGTGGTCCAGCAGTTCCACCTATGGCTGACCTTGGCGGATACGAGGGAGACCGACAAGCATCGCTTCCTGGACTCCCCGATCTCCCAGGCCGGCTTATTCGGCGAAGCGGTGGAGGGCTTTGACCAACAGTTCTCCGCCGCACAGAAGCAGACTGAGGCGTCTCGACACATCCTGCCCCGGTGGTTGGCTGCTGTAGCCACCCCACCGCTGGCTGCTGCCCCTCTGTCTGCTCGTCGCCGAGGGCGCCCTCCTGCGGCCTCCACCTCCGCTCCGGCGCGGCCACAACAGCAGCCTTCACAACGGCCGCAGCGTGGAGCTGGCCGCAGAAAACCGGCGCAGCCCGCCTCCGCCCCTGCCAAGCCCATGAAGCGCCAAAGCAGGCGGCGTCCCTAAGACGGGCGACCCGGAGCTCTTGGATCCTGCAATTCAGGAGATGGTGACCGCACCACTCCATCCCCCGGAGGAGGGCCAGGTGGAGAATCTTATGTTCCCGTTTGTTCCGCCACTGGCTACCCAGACAGTGGTACCCAAAACTTCAATAAAAGAGCAGTTCCTCGGGTCCCAAGAGGGTGAGGACAGCGGTGCACGAGACCCAGTCTCCACACGGCCGGCCCCCTCTCCCTTCGCTAATGGGCAGCAGGGTTCAGTTCAAGGATGCTACGCCTCCTCACGAGCCCCCTGCCCAGCAGTGGAGCCAGGTAAGTGGCGCGCCGCGCACTCAGACCCCACCCTGGGAGCGCGGCCTCCTGGGTTGGGTCCCTGTGTTCCACTTCGCTACCCCACTGCGGGTACGTCGGTGGTCTCCATAGTCCCGCTAGTTCGGTCGCTGGGGGCCTGGTTAGCGCTCCCCAGGCCGTCTCGCTGGCTCATGAGAACCATCAGACTCGGCTATGCGATTCAATTCGCCCGGCGCCCTCCCAAGTTCAGGGGCATTCGGTTCACCTCTGTGCCGGACAAGGATGCTCCTGTCTTGCGTGCAGAGATCGCGGTCCTGCTAGCGAAGGACGCGATACAGCCGGTCCCTCCAGCCGAGATGAGGTCGGGCTTCTACAGCCCATACTTCATCGTACCCAAGAAAGGCGGTGGGTTACGACCAATCCTGGACCTGCGCATACTGAACCGAGCCCTTCACAAGCTCCCGTTCAGCATGCTGACGCAGAGAAGCATCTTTCAGTGCGTCTGTCCTTTCGATTGGTTTGCAGCGGTCGACCTCAAGGACGCGTACTTTCATGTCTCGATTCTCCCTCGACACAGACCGTTTCTCCGCTTTGCGTTCGAAGGGCGAGCATATCAGTACAAGGTCCTCCCCTTCGGGCTATCCCTGTCGCCTCGTGTCTTCACCAAGGTCGTGGAGGCAGCCCTCGTTCCATTGAGGGAAGCGGGCATTCGCGTTCTCAACTACCTCGACGACTGACTCACACTAGCTCAGTCTCAGTATCAGTTGTGCGAACACAGGGATTTGGTGCTCAGTCACCTCAGCCGATTGGGGCTTCGGGTCAACTGGGAGTCCCCGGGTTCCAGAGGATATCGCTTTTCTCGGCATGGAGCTGACTCGGTCAACTGCACTTCTCTCAGTAGAGCGTGCGCAGTCGATTCTGAACTGCCTGGGGTCCTTCCAGTGTAAGACGGCGGTTCCACTGAGACAATTCAGAGGCTCCTGGGGCATATGGCAACCACAGCCGCTGTCACGCCGCTCGGGCTGCTTCATATGAGACCGCTTCAGCGTTGGGCTTCACGACCGGGTCCCGAGGTGGGCATGGCGACACGGCACTTACCGGGTTTCTGTTACCCCTTTCTGCCGTCAGACCCTCAGCCCGTGGGCAGATCTTGCTTTTCTTCGGACAGGGATGTCCCTTGGGCAAGTATCCAGGCATATTGTTGTGTCAACAGATGCCTCTGCCAAGGGCTGGGGTGCCATGTGCAACGGGAATGCAGCTGCGGGGCTCTGGTCGGGGCCCCGACTGCAGGGGCATATCAACTGCCTCGAGTTGCAAAGCAGTATGGCTTGCTCTACGCCGCTTCAAATCGCTGCTGCACGACAAGCATGTACTGGTCAGTACGGACAACACTGCAACCGTTGCATACATCAACCACCAAGGCGGTCTACGCTCCCATCGCATGTCGCAACTCCCCCGCCACCTCCTCCTCTGGAGTCAGAAGAATCTGAGTTCGCTTCGCGCCGTTCCCCTACAGGCGGCTCAAACCTTCAGCCTCCAACGCAGGAGTCCAGCGGGATTTGGAGACGCTTTGGGACGCCGGTAGACCTGTTTGCAGACTCCCCGGACACGTCCCATTGCAGTTGTTTTCTCCTGACCAAGGGACCCCTCGAACGGACGAACTGGCATGGCAGCTGGACTAGGGCCTAGCAAGTATGCGTTTCCCCCAGTGAGCCTTCTCGCACAGACACTGTGCAAGGTCAGGGAGGACGAGGAGCAGGTCCTCTTGGTAGCGCCATATTGGCCCAGTCGGACTTGGTTCCCCGAACTGATGCTCCTCGCGACAGCCCCTCCTTGGCGAATTCCTCTGAGGAAGGATCTCCTTTCTCAGAGAGGGGGCACGAATCTCCACTTGTGGACCCTGGACGGGACGGGAGGTTCTAGGTGGGCTACCTCCAGCGGTGGTAAACACCATCGCTTCAGCTAGAGCCCCGTCTACCAGACACGCTTACAGGCTGAAGTGGAACCTGGTCGTCGGTTGGTGCTCTTCCCGCCTGGAAGACCCCCGAAGATGCCCGATCGCAGTCGTGCTTTCTTTCCTGCAGGATGGGTTGGAGCGAAGGCTGTCTCCCTCCACCCTGAAAGTGCATGTTGCCGCCATTGCCGCGCATCACGATGCAGTAGACGGTAAGTCTGTGGGGAAGCACGACTGGGTCATCAGGTTTCTCAGAGGGGCAAAGAGGCTAAATCCTCCACACCCTCACCTGTTACCCTCTTGGGATCACCCCTCGGTCCTGGCGGCCTTGAAGGAAGAGCCCTTCGAGCCTCTGCAGTCAGTAGAGCTTAAGTTTCTGTCATTAAAGACAGCGCTCCTCACCGCATTGGCCTCGGTCAAGAGGGTAGGGGACCTGCAGGCATTTTCGGTCGACGATTCGTGCCTAGAATTCGGAACGGGTATACGTTTGCGAGATTCTATAATCTCTGTGTAGAGCCCGTGTCCTCTTGTGTACTTGCCTCAGTTTGGCAGTAACACCGGACCTGCTCGGTGGCGATCACGCTTGCGGCGCCATTCCCCTCTAAGGACCGGATACATGCGCTTTTTTGCTCCTCAATCAGTTCCCCATGGCGAACCCTGGTGGAGTTCCTCCCGCACCCTCGGCGGTCAGGCGTGGCGGAGCGCCAGACGCCAAGCTCAGCACTCGTGTGCATGCCCAAGGTCAGCCCTTGTGCTGGGCTAGGTGCCGTGTGTAGGGATTCCCCCTTCGGGTGATCCCACATGTGTATTCTTCCACGGTACGGCCCCCCTCTCGGTGAGCCCGTGTCTTTCCATGGCAGTCGTTCACTGCCATCTCTGCAGTGAAGTGATCTCACCCCAGGTGGGTTGAGCCTACCGCAGAGACTTCCATATGTAGTACTGCACTGGGCCAGTCCATATGTGTAATTCCCACATGATACCTCCTATGTGCGGGATGTGGCTCCCGTAGCGTTCCAACTGGGTACGCTTTCCCAGTGTTAACCAATGTACCACTGTATGGAACAGCAGTGGCGGACACCTCTGCCTAGCCGCTGTCCTATCTTCCACCCCAGCTGGTGTGGGGGGACCTGCCGGCTTCCGCAGGGCACTGGAGGGGGTCAGCAATAGTGCCATTTTCCATACGGATCCCAATTCGTCAGTCACAATTGACGTAATGTAGAACGTGACTGACTGAAAGGGAACGTCTAGGTTACTTGTGTAACCCTCATTCCCTTAAGGAGGAACGGAGAAGTTTACGTTCTGTCGTTCCCCCCCCCCCCACAGTTGCTTACCACGCTGTAAGGCAGGGGCCAGTAGTCTCCTCAGCGAAAAACTGATGTGCGTGTGCACGCGCTCTCCTTTTATACCCGCGCTGCGGTGGGGTGCGCTTGGCGAAACACGCATGCCAACTGTCATTGGCTTGTTTAGTTAACACTCGAAGGTGATTGGGCTCTCGGGCAAGATCCCAATTCGTCAGTCACGACTGACGTAGCGTCTCCGTTCCCTCCTTCAGGGAAGGAGGGTTACACAAGTAACCTAGATGTTACATAGGTAACCTGAGACCTCCGCCATGCTGAGGGGGTACTTAAGTTGGGTGGAGCCCAAGGTGAAAACCGGGGCCTAAACCAACTCAGAGAAAGGGAACGAAGCTGACAGCGCGTAACCCTTACCATACAGGATTTTAGAAAGGGCACAGAAGCCCAGCATATGCACTTACCATAGCATGAATTTTAAAGTACCGTTATTTAAGGGGTAACCGAAGCTATCATTAGACAAGCCTAGGAACCTTACGTGACTGTGGCACGTTTAGGGAGCGACAAACCATTCTGCGGGAGACCGCGTGCTCAGAGCGCATGTGGATTGAAAGGCATATCTCATAGAAAGAATCCTCCATGTGAGGGGAGTATCGCCAACTCAACCATAGCAGTCACAGAACAGACTCCGTAGCATCTGCTTACAGATGCCCAGAAGGGAGCGGCGTGCTCTCAAGAAACCTTTCATGGTGAGGGGAGCACAGCTAGCTCACTCAGCAAGCAACCCGCCAGGGAGGCAGAAGATGGCCCAGCAACCTGGCATGACTGCTATCCGGAGCTCAAAAGAGTGGAGGCCCAACTTCAAAAATAGAAAGAGGACTCAGATGCTTAATCTGGGAGAGGCGTGCTCATTTGAAACTCCTTAGGGTGATGGGAGCACTGTTAAGCTTGACCCAAATAGAGGCAGCTTATCAGGGAAGCAGCAAACGGCCCAACTACCTGATGTCACTGCCACAAAGCTCAAAGAGTGGAGGGTTCAACCCCTAGCGAGGAGAGAAAGGAACCCATCTCGACCGAAGCGATCAATAGCCGAGTGGCAGAGTACTAGCTCTCAAGTAGAGAGGAGGACTCACACAGTCTGCCCAGGACCGGCGAGCTCAAAGAACCCTCCCGCAGTGAGGGGAGCACGGCCATGTCCAGGGGGCAGATATATCTATCGCAAATGGGACATCAGAAATGGGATCCAGCTAGAAGGGGATCACACATTTCTACAGGGAACAACAGGGTCCCAACATGCAGGCGACTGACCAAGGAGGCGACAGAGTCTTCGGGAGCAGCACTCTCGGCTCTCAAGCTGAAGTGGGCCCTTAGAGCACACACTGGGAGCGACTCATAGCTAACCCTCACAGAGAGGGGAGCACTTTTCAGCTCGACCAGAAGGCGGCACTAGATTAGAAGGGGTAATCTTTCCAGCAGGGCCCAGTAAGAGATGGTCAACTGGTGCAGTTGGACGTTGTCTCATGCTCTCTATCTCTATCCCATATAACCAGACCCGATCAGACCTGAAGAAACAGCGGGACCCACAAACCATTCATGCCTATAGCTGAAGCATTCAGGAAGGGTTTCCACAGAAACACAACTCACTTGTACCTCAGGGAATGCAGTGTGCTCAAGCCCACTCCGCGGAGGGGCGATAACTGGTTCGACCATAAGGGCAGTATGACAGGGAGGACCCGCGGGCCTGACCTTCTATCGAAATGCAGAGTGGAATTAAGGAGTGTTGAGCCACTCAACACCTTGGTGAGAGGAGCTCTAGCTCAGAGAGCGTACATGAAGTTTAAAGGAAAGACTCAAATCCCAGGAGACCCCTCAGGGTGAGAGATGAGTAGCGCACCCTGGCCAGGGCAGCTTTTCGAAGCAAACACCCAGCCAGGGGATAGGGAGCATGTCACAATGGCGAGCTCATAAAAGACCCTTCCGCAGTGAGGGGAGCACTGCCATGTCCGTGGAGCAATGGGAAATGGGATCCAGCTTAGAAAGGGGATCACACATTCCAACAGGGAGCAACAGGGTCACACCATAGAGACAACCATTCAAGGAGGTGACTGGGACGGGCCTAACAACTCAGTATGGTTGCATATGGAGTTCTCAGGAGCAGCGCTCTCAGCTCTTGAGCTGAGGTGGGCCCTCATAGCTCAACTGGGAGCGATAGGCTCATAGCTAACCCTCGCAGTGAGGGGAGCACTTCCTAGCTCCACCAGAAGGCAGCACTGAGAGATCGTCAGATGTTACAGCCAAACAAAATCGAATGCTCTCTATCTCTATAGAGAGCGGGACTGGTTTAACCAGACCGAAAGAGCCTGTAGCACAGCGGGACCCAACAACCAAAACATGCATAAAGAGCTACCGCTACCAGAGCCAAAGCATTTATGAAGGGTTTCTGCAGAAACACATCTCACTCATACCTCAGGGAAAGCAGTGTATTAAAGCCCACTCCATAGAGGTTCAATCATAAGGGCAGTGTGACAGGGGCCCAACCATCTATTGAAACTGCAGAGTGGAGTTAAGGAGTGAAGCCACTCGACGCCTCAGCATAAACAAATGGTCAGTGAAGAAGAAGAAGAGGATGACGTGTTCTCCCGGCACCCTTTTATACTGTGGTCATGCTGGGTAATGATGTCATAGGCTGTCATCGGCCAATGTTATTGTCGTGATTAGATGTATTCTTCAGACACCGGTCACAAAGAAAAGTGTTCCCGAAAGCGACCTCTAGAGGATGCAGTTCAAAGTTCCCTTGAAAGGGAACGCACTTTCTCAGCTTTTTGTTGTAAATGTTGATTTTTTTAATGAAACATACCCATATTCAACTGTTGATAAAAAAGATTGCATGAAGTTAGAATAAAACAGTTATTTTTCTTTGTTCGTTTTTGTTTAAAAGTAGAGGCTCTGGTTCTTTGTTTTTACATATTGCATGTTCAGATATCCATACACCAAAGTATTCTGGGTGTCATTAAACTGTGAAAATGATCAAAAACACTGGCGGTGGCTGGCCACTTAAAAAAAAAACGCTGGCGGGGAAAAAGTTAATATAGTTTAAAATCAGCACATTAAAGGGATAGTTCACTCAAGAATGAAAATTCTGTCATTATTTACTAAGCTTCTTGTTGTTCCAAACTTGTATGAGTTTCTTCTGTTGGACACAAAAGAAAATATTTTGAAGAATGATGGTAATCAAACAGTTAACCCCCGGTAGCCATTACCCATTATTTTTTTTCCCACATTATGGGAAAAAATACTATGGAATTCAATGGCTACTGTCAACTGGTTACCAGCATTCTTCAAAATATCTTCTTTTAAAGAAATAAACTCATAAAGGTTTTGATCTATATGATGAGGGTGTGTAAATAATGACAGAATTTTCATGTTTGGCTAAACTACACCTTTAAGACGGATTAATAACTGTAAAGTACATATTTTGTTCTTTAAGGGGTCATATGTATATTGTAGGTCCTCTATGCCCCGCCTCTCCCAAACACGTAGTTTTCTACAAAGTCCCTCCTTCCAAAAAGCGCAGTCTACTCTGATTGGCCAGCTGACCCAGTGCATTGTGATTGGCCAAACACCACAAGCACGCGTCGGAAATATAACGCCCCTTACCATAATAGCGAGCTTCAGCTTTTAACATAAATGTAAATTAAAGAAAATAAGCAGCTTAAACTTTATGGGTCTGCATTAGAAAAAGTATCTAATTTTAAATATTTGGGAATGTGGTTTGATGATAAATTAACTTGGAAAGTCCACATAGATTATATTATAAAGAAATGTAGTAAAGTATTAAATTTAATGAGAGGGGTTGCAGGACAAGATTGGGGTGCAGATAAGCAATCATTAAAGTGTATATATATTGGACTCATGAGATCAGTTCTCGATTATGGATGTATTGTGTATGAATCTGCATCTGCAACGTTATTAAAGAAACTAGATATTATGCAAGCTAAAGCACTAAGATTGGTTCTAGGAGCAGTTAAGACGACACCAATTGCAGCAATACAGGTGGAGTCCTCAGAAATGCCTTTACATTTAAGAAGAGAAAAACTAGCCATGGCATATTGGATTAATCTTCAGGGCCAAAGAGAGGATCATCCTGTAAGAGAAGTACTTAATGAGAGTTGGGAAACAGTAAATAAACCAGGTAAAGGATTTGCATGGAAAATTAAGAAATTGATCAATGAAACTGGAATAGAATCAAATAAATTTGCATCGGTAATAGTAACTCCTCCAATAGCACCTTGGTTATTAGAACAACCAGAAGTTGACTTAAATGTACAGAAAGAAATTAAGGGAATGGGGGAGGGGTTTAATTTAAAATCGTATGTTAAAGAATATATAAAAAGTATGCATTATTCATTTCTCCAAATTTACACAGATGGATCAAAGAACATAGAAACTGGAAGGACAGGTGCTGCATTTCTCATTCCAGAATTTCAGGTTAGGAAGGCTGGAAGAATTACGGATGGTACTTCTGTATATACAGCAGAGATGGTAGCTATCCTTATGGCATTAGAGTGGGTATATATAAAGTAATAAAATGCTCTGACTCAATGGCAGCTCTTACGAGTTTACAATCATGGCAATCAAATAGAAAAGACATATTAACAGAAATCATGATTACACTATATAGTATTAAACAGATAGGGATAATTACTCGGTTTATATGGGTACCTGCACATGTGGGAATTCAAAGTAATGAAGAGGTAGTTAAAATGGCTAAAGAATCCTTAAAAATGGATGATCCAAGTATAAATATTGCACTCAGCAGAATAGAAGGAAAACAGTTAATATTAAATGCATGCAATATTGTATGGCAGATATACTGGGACTCATGTCAAACAGATAGGCATTATCACAAAGTACAAAGGAGTATAAAGAGAAGAAAAATAATTCATAACATAAGTAGAAGGGAACAAGTCATTAACACATATACGAACAGGACATTCAAATCTTAACCAAACACTATACATTACAGGGAAACATAATACTGGTCTATGTAATGTTTGTTTAACAGAGGAATCAGTGGAGCACGTTATGATGATATGTACAGCATATGAAAGAGAAAGGGATCGACTTAAAGATGAATTACAATCCTTAGGAGTTAAAGAATTTTCATTAAGTAGTATTCTGAATGATGGTCCAAATGCAGGAAAACAAATAAGTGCAATCATGAGATTACTTAAGAATTGTGGAATAATGAACAGAATATAAGATTTAGGTGAGAAATGGTACATTCTCTTCACACTCCATCACAGTAAGTGGCGGTATGCACCTATGAAGTTGGTTCACAACCCGCCATAAAACCAAAAGAAGCGAAGAAGAACATAAGCTAAGACAGTAACATAAGTCATTGTTTTCCCATCAGTTCATGGCCCGAAAGGGAACAGAGTAGCTTTGACAGGGACACAGTGATGAGGCTCGTAGTGCATTTGCAGTACACCAAGCCACGATTAAGAAGCTGACTCCCTGGAGTGACCCTGTTCTCTATCTCTGCCGCGCCACACACACACACACACACACACACGCGACGCGTTACTCTGCGCAAAACTCCGCATTTGAACAGTCATAGCAAATACTTAAACTAATAACAAAACATACTTACAGTAGCTGATTCAGAATAAGCGCCAGATTGTCATAGCACGTCGAATTTACCCTTTTTTTTTGAAAGAATAGCGTTGCACAGCAGCCCTTGAACCAGTAGAATACCTCCTAGGTTCACAAAATGTCATCATAAAATGCGTGCACAAATTCGAACCTCGGTTGTGCTGTTCTGTTGTAATAAATCTGAACCAATGATTAACCATACATATACGTGCGGACGTGCCAAATAAGTGCTTTGCTCCGCACAGAAACACACAGGTCTCCTGCCATGGCTGACATTTTTTTTAGTCCCGCTCCCACAAGGTTACATTCCGCACCCACCCGCTCCCTCTATATATTCCCTCTGTTCGCCCGCTGTCCTCTTAGAATAATTTTCTTCCCAACCCGACCGTTCCCACTAAATTTAGATCTCGTTTCCAGAATCACACATTTAAATTTCCGCTACTGAAAGAAAAAGAGATAGATTAACTAGACTAACAAATAAAAGTGTAGTCTGCACAAAGTGTGGTATATAATTTGTCTTGAAGAGTCTTGGGAAAGTTATTGAGGCAACTGCTGCCAACCCAATAGGTAAAAAAAAAAAGCACCGAGCAAACTAAAATGTTGTACACAAAGTTATTTCTTATTTGTATTCAGCTTGTCGGATACATCTTTTAACATTTACACAATAGGAAAAGTGTCACAGAGGAAAAAAAAAAGTAGGTTGTACAGAAATAGCTAGAATTTTATTATCTTGTCAAACTACGAAATTTGTTTAAACTTGTGCTGTACACTGTTGGAAACGTGTTGCAGAGAACAACTAACTAAATAATAGGCTCGACATCTATCATTTAAAGTGATTGCTAGCAACTATAAACAAAACCGAGGTTTGAACGTCCTTTAAGGACGCGCAAATGCCACACTGTAACACCGGTAGGCAGCCCTGTCTGAGCTCGTTATTCACATGCTGCGCACAGAACCGAAAATAAAATGCGTGATTAGAAAACCGTGGTCTCATGCGTGCAGCGCGTGCGTAACAGTTCTGAGTGCAGGCTGTACCGGTGGTCAATAAGAATAAATGACAGATATACTGTTCTGAATGGACGTCGGGAACGAGATATTGTTAGACCGCCCGCTACCGCATTTTATACGGGAATTTAATCCCCCGTCGCAAGAAATCTGGTCGGGTCCCACGGTTCCCGTGGGAGAGCCGCGGGAGTGCAGATCTCTAAACTGTGGTTCCTGAAACCACGCCTTCTTTCTTTGAATGAACATTTGGGCGGCATTATGCAAATATTTCCACATAGTGAACGTAGAGATGTGGGGGCGTGTTTGAATGAGGCGGTTTAGCCCGGTCTGGATCAGCCTTCTCTTTTAGATAGGAATAAAGCCTTTTGTGGGAGACTTTGAGCTTTGTAACTCTGCAGATCTTATACATGCACAAATAGCTACATAACGCACTAAATAAAGCGAAAAAATCACATCATATGACCTCTTTAAATAGACATAATTTCTGGTGAATTTCTGGTAAAGAAGATTATTTTATTGGTTTTATTGGATTATCGGTTTATGATTTAAGATTACTGCCCGAGTCTGTTCCCAAGATTGCCATCAAGTGAACTTGCTGTTGTCCTACTAAAAATGTATCTATTTAGCAGTGTCACTACTTTTAATCAGTTATTCCCTAACACTGGCAAACATACAGAAAGTATTTCTTTGTCGAGGTTAACCTTGAATTTTACACAGAAATACGCTGACACACACCCTCCCACAGAAACACACATCTTCATCACTCGCCCTTGGCGTTTCTTGTTGTAATTAACCAGTATCAAGCAGCGTGTCCAAAAACTACTTAGCATGAATCTTTTATGGTATTCAGTCTGGTTCTGTAATACAGGGCATGTATGTTTCTAAAGCTATGCACCCTTCCATTTGCATGTAAAGACCATTTGACATTGCCCCTCATTAGATGTGGATTATTTCATCATAATTGGTAATTAGCATATTTACCACGTGGAAAAGATGGCAGACAATGATGACATGAAAGCTGTTTGGTCACCATACAGCCAGGGGAATTGTGCAGATTCTTCTGTTAAGTTTAGCCAGCCATCGCTATTAAAAACAAACGCATTAAAAATACATAACTGAAGATTACAACATTTTCATGCTACTGTCACGCTGCGTAACATAATCTGGGATTAGAGGGAAGATAGTGTGAACTAATTGGATCCAAATATACCATGATATCCCTGTGAGAACATGACCAAATAAACATTTGCGCACTGGAAATCAGAAGAGCTCGACTTCCTGTGAGAAGATATTAAAGGGCAAACACAGATTTTTTTATTAAAAAATGAAACCCCAAAAATGAAATCAATGGATTTTGTTTAAACATTACCCCCAAAAAAAAAAAAAAAATTGAAATAATATGTCATTTAAAGGGACAGTTCACCAAATAGTAAAGAAGACAGTTTGGTTAAATTAAGTAAATCAAAAAAAAAAAAAAAACATATACATAAATAATTACATACATCTATATACAATATTATATATATATACTGTATATAAGATTATATATATATATATATATTATATACAGTGGGTAGGAAAGTATTCAGCCCCCTTAAATTTTTCACTTGTTATATTGCAGCAATTTGCTAAAATCAGTTAAGTTCATTTTTTTTCCTCATTAATGTAAACACAGCCCCATATGGACAGAAAAACACAGAATTGTTGACATTTTTGCAGATTTATTAAAAAAGGAAAAACTGAAATATCACATGGTCCAAGTATTCAGACCCTTTGCTCAGTATTTAATAGAAGCACCCTTTTGATCTAATACAGCCAGGAGTCTTTTTGGGAAAGATGCAACAAGTTTCACACCTGGATTTGGGGATCCTCTGCCAGTCCTCCTTGCAGATCCTCTCAAGTTCTGTCAGGTTGGATGGTAAACGGTGGTGGACAGCCATTTTTAGGTCTCTACAGAGATGCTCAATTGGGTTTAGTCAGGGCTGGCTGGGGCCATTCAAGCGAACAGTTTCCACAGAGTTGTGTGAAGCCACTCCTTCGTTATTTTAGCTGTGTGCTTATGGTCATTGTCTTGTTGGAAAGTAAACCTTCGGCCCAGTCTGAGGTCCGCGCCTCTGGAGAAGGTTTTTCGTCCAGGATATCCCTGTACTTGGCAGCATTCATATTTCCCTCGATTGCAACCAGTCATCCAGAACCTGCAGCTGAAAAACACCCCCACAGAATGACGCTGCCACCACCATGCTTCACTGCTGGGACTGTATTAGACAGGTGATGAGAGGGGCCTGGTTTTCTCCACACATACCGCCTAGAATTAAGGCCAAAAAGTTCTATCTTGTCTCATCAGACCAGAGAATCTTATTACTCACCATATTGGAGTCCTTCAGGTGTTTTTTAGCAAACTACATGCGGTGTTTCATGTGTCGGGCCACTCTGCCATAAAGCCTGACTGGTGGAGCTGAAGTGATGGTTGACTTTCTACAACTTTTCCCATCTCCCGACTGCATCTCTGAAGCTCAGCCACAGTGATCTTTGGGTTCTTCTTTACCTCTCTCACCAAGTCTCTTCTCCCCCGATAGCTCAGTTTTGGCCGGACGGCCAGCTCTAGGAAGGGTTTGAGTCATCCCAAATGTCTTCCATTTAAGAATTATGGAGGCCACTGTGCTCTTAGGAACCTTAAGTGCAGCAGAATTTTTTTTGTAACCTTGGCCAGATCTGTGCCTTGCCACAATTCTGTCTCTGAGCTCTTCAGGCAGTTCCTTTGACCTCATGATTCTCATTTGCTCTGACATGCACTGTGAGCTGTAAGGTCTTATATAGACAGGTGTGTGGCTTTCCTATTCAAGTCCAATCAGTACAATCAAACACAGATGGACTCAAATGAAAGTGTAGAACCATCTCAAGGATGATCAGAAAAAAATGGACAGCACCTGAGTTAAATATATGAGGGTCACAGCAAAGGGTCTGAATACTTAGGAACATGTGATATTTCAGTTTTTCTTGTTTAATAAATCTGCAAAAATGTCAACAATTCTGTGTTTTTCTGTCAATATGGGGTGTTGTGTGTACATTAATGAGGAAAAAAAAATTACTTAAATGATTTTAGCAAATGGCTGCAATATAACAAAGAGTGAAAAATTTAAGGGGGTCTAAATACTTTCCGTACCCACTGTATATATAATATATACACAAAACACCAATGAAAAGAAAATTTAGAAACAAAACACTTTTGTTTTGCCCCCATTTTTCATGAGCTGAACTCAAAGATCTATGACTTTTTCTATGTACACAAAAAGGCCTATTTCTCTCAAATATTGTTCATAAATCTGTCTAAATCTGTGTTAGTGTGCACTTCTCCTTTGCCGAGATAATCCTTCCACCTTAAAGGTGTGGCATATCAAGATGTTGATTGGACAGCATGATTATTGCACAGTTGTGCCTTAGGCTGGACACAATAAAAGGCCACTCCAAAATGTGCAGTTTTACTGTATTGGGAGGTCCGAAATCCAGTAGGTATCTGGTGTGACCACCATTTGCCTCACGCAGTGCAACACATCTCCTTGGCATAGAGTTGATCAGGTTGTTGATTGTGTCCTGTGGAATTTTGGTCCACTCCTGTTCAATGGCTGTGCGAAGTTGCTGGAAATCGGCAGGAACTGGAACACGCTGTCGTAAACGCCGATCCAGAGCATCCCAAACATGCTCAAGGGGTGAAATGTACGGTGAGTATGCTGGCCATGCAAGAACTGGTATGTTTTCAGCTTCCAGGAATTGTGTGCAGATCCTTGCAACGTGGGGCCGTGCATTATCATGCTGTAACATGAGGTGATGGTCGTGGATGAATGGCACAACAATGGGCCTCAGGATCTCGTCACGGTATCTCTGTGCATTCAAAATGCCATCAATAAAATGCACCTGTGTTCATTGTCCATAACATACGCCTGCCCATACCATAACCCCACCGCCAACATGGGCCACTCGATCCACAACGTGATCCCCCCCCCATCGCATACCGCTAACCCACACGACGCCATACACGCTGTCTGTCATCTGCCCTGTACAGTGATAACCGGGATTCATCCGTGAAGAGAACACCTCTCCAAAGTGCCAGATGCCATCGAATGTGAGCATTTGCTCGCTCAAGTCGGTTACGACAACAAACTGCAGTCAGGTCGAGACCCTGATGAGGACGACGAGCATGCAGATGAGCTTCCCTGAGACTGTTTCTGACAGTTTGTGCAGAAATTCTTTGGTTATGGTCTACGGTTGTGAGGCCGGTTGGATGCACTGCCAAATTCTCTGAAACGCCTTTGGAGATGGCTTATGGTAGAGAATGAACATTCAATTCACGGGCAACAAATCTGGTGGACATTCCTGCAGTCAGCACCAATTGCACGCTCCCTCAAAACTTGCGACATCTGTGGCATTGTGCTGTGTGATAAAACTGCACATTTTAGAGTGGCCTTTTATTGTGGGCAGCCTAAGGCACACCTGTGCAATAATCATGCTGTCTAATCAGCATCTTGATATGCCACACCTGTGAGGTGGATGGATTGTCTCGGCAAAGGAGAAGTGCTCACTAACACAGATTTAGACAGATTTGTGAACAATATTTGAGAGAAATAGGCTTTTTGTGTACATAGAAAAAGTCTTAGATCTTTGAGTTCAGCTCAGGAAAAATGGTGGCAAAAACAAACGTGTTGTGTTTATAATTTTGTTCAGGGTAATATAATATATATATATATAATATATATATAGATATTATATATATATTGGATGTACATATTTAAAAAATAACTTTTAAAATTAAATAAAAATAAATAAAATAAATAAATATTCATACTACATGTATGATGCTTTTTTTGTTTGTTTGTTTTGTGTTTAGCCCCGGTAGCCATTTATTTTCATTGTATGGGGGGAAAGCTGACATGTAATTTCTGTGCCACTAATGATGAATTCCAAACACTTACCCTGTCTACCATTGGTTGGACAAACAGATAGTCCCTCCTCCAACTCACGCCATTGATTGGGTCAGTGTTGCTAAGTTGTGTGAATCATTGAAAAGTATTTTAACTTTGAAAAAATGATGCACATCACCTTTAAGTGACTAAAATAGTTTAAATACCTCTATTAAATTGCAAAATGCTACTTTACATTGAGTAAAAAAGCTACCTGCTAATAAAAAATAAGTGCTTAATTGTATTAAAATTGCACTTGTAGTGCACTTCAAATCTTAAAAGTATATAAAAAACAATGTGAGGGTGATTAAATGATGATGAATTATCTATTTAAATATATTCTTCTAACATGTATAAAGTACCCTTTTTTAAGTATTATAAAGTGTACTACTTTTTCAGAAGGGCAATGAAGAATCCATGTGGGAAAAAGACGTTTTCTTCACCAAATCCTTCAGAGAGAGTTTTATTTATGATTAAACAATCCAGAAAGGACAAAGTCACGTCCAGTTCCCAGAGCACCGCACAGAAAAGAGCAACATGGATCTTGAACCCACTGCGAGGTCAGTTTTGTAACATTTTGAAATGTATGTAGGTCGCCGTGGCTTTCTGTCGTCAATTCGGAAGAGTCAAAGGTGCAAGCAAAACATTTTGTCTGCAGGGACTTGAGGAAAGGGTCCAATGGACAGATGTCTCAATAAATGAAGCCGGAGAATGCAGCCGGACACAATTCCCTACATGTTGTCCCTTTGAGACAGGTGTTGCTAGGTAACAGAGGCCTTGTTTTGTAAGCATCACAATAACAGTAGTTGATTTGGGATAAATAAATTGGACGACAGAGTGGTGTATTCAGGGCGCACGTGTGTCCAAATAGAATGGAAGGGTAATTTGAGGCATTAGGTGAGCAGCACATCGTGATTTGGTGCTTGTAGGAAATGGGAGCATTGTGGTTTGGCATGAAAGAGATTCACTGAGGTCTGCTCTGCTTCTATTCACAATTATGGATTTTAAATAGATATTCTGATAAAAATATGGTCTTATGTCACTCCAAAATCAAAAAAAAGTGCATTCCTGGGTTATTATAGTTAATTAAAACAAAACAATTGATCGTTACGTGAAATTAAATAAATGTGTGTATATATATATATACTATATATATATATATATATCTCTCTATTATACACACACACATACAATACATAGACAGTGTATATATATACTTTTTATTTCAGCTTGTTGCCAAAGCAACATTTCTCATTTTGTTTAGTTTAACTTATTAAAAACAAATTAAATAAAGAAAATTAAGAAACATTTAAAACGCAAAAAATTCATCCTGAAATCCAGTTGAAATCAGACATTGCAGCTCCGCCCTTAGTGGGAGGTTGCAAAGGTATATTACAAATTGTTCTACAATATTTCATAATTAAAACATTTCTTGACAGAACACACATCATTGTCTCTATGTTCCGTATTCGATTGTTATTTTGTGACAGAAATAAAATTGTGACAAAAATTTGTATTTGTGCCAGGAAAACGCATCAAAAAAAAAAGAAAGAAAAGGAGTTTGGGTGTCACCCGGTGGCTACTTTTGGTATGTCTAAATAAAATCTCACAGTAACCTAAATTTTTGTGATATCAACTTCGAATTTGAAACATAACTTAGTTAGACACGTGGCTTTGTTTTGATAGAAATTTAATTTCAAAATATTTTGTAAAAATATGTATTTTATATAAATAGTTTTAAGTACACTACATTTTCATTACAGTAAAGGCCCCGATATACTTCAAACGAAATCGAGGACCGAACTGAAATGACGTCATTTCGAACAAAATCAGGCCGAAAAGAAGTTAGTTTTGGCAGTTCGAAACAGCTCACCAAATCAAACATTTGGGGGAGTTTGTTTGGCCTCCTAAACACCTTTGAGCTACCATTGGTCACGAGGCGATTACGCAGTTGGTGGGTGTGTTCTGGAACTCCGCCTTCTTTGACGTGTGATTTTTTATTTTTTTTTCTCCCCGGTTTGTTTTCATTCCATGGAGGTCAGACAAGAGAACACATGCTAGCAATTATCTGCGGGTGTGCACGGTCCAATCTTCGATTGTTCAGGCAACCTTTGCTTGAGTAGTGGCCCCACAAGCTAGTATAGGAGGTCAAGTCCAGTAGATCCCCAGTTTTCCACACTTAGTGGAAAAATCGGTTTGTCCTGTGCGTTTTGCAGGTTCGCACATATGCGATACCCTTTTCAAGAGATCGTCAAACCACGCGGCGCACATTCTGTGCTCCCCATTTGCTGAATAAAAAGGGCAAACTCACCATCATTCTTTCTGTTTTCGTTAAGTGGACGCACATAACGTCTAAGTCGCTTGTTCTCGTTCATTTTCTTTGCCACTGAATAGATCAATCTTACTGCCAGATGTTTACGAAACTTTTCTTCTCTCACATCATTGTTGTGTTTAGGGGGTACACGTGGGCAGCATGACACATGTTTACAACCCCGCCTCCAGCAGTGCGGCGGTGTCGGAATGTTCGAAAACAGTATACCGTCGCTTAGCCTTTTCAAACTTATTTTTGCCCTCAAACAAATAACGAAAAATAACTTTGTTTGAAGTATATCGGGGTCTTAAACATGAACGTCTAACTTTTTTACGCTTTCAGTTTTTGAAATGCTTTCACTCCAGCAATAATCTGCTGAATGTCTTCTTTAAAAGGAGACCAAGTCTTTAGCAACGGGGGGGTGACATTTAAGAGGTTAATAAAAACTATATAGACATTTTTAAAAATGACAAAAACACACAACACAATTATGAAAACTTTAAGAAATTAATTTATTTAGGTGATAGGTGAAGTTATCTTATATCTTTTGCTTAATTTATACTGATTAAATGTAATTTTATTATACGGATTAGATTAGTACTACTGTAAGACTAGTACTGTAAGAAAAAAAAAGGATAATATCCTGGCAAAAAATTATCAATAAAGTTTCCTTCAAAGTTTACCTTTGGATTTCCTTCAACCCTAAAGCATATCAAAATACAAGACGCGGTTCAAAATATGGGTAAAAAAAAATCATTTCAATACGGTACATTGTGGTATTTTCAAGGACTTTTCTATTCTTTTTTTTTTTTAGAATGCAGTAAAATTTACTGTAATGACATTGCAAGTAATGAGTAAAAAAATGTGCCAAAAATTGGAAATGGTCATAATTTTAAATGTATTATTACTGATTGATTGGTTGATTGATTGATTGATTTACCTACTTATTTACATATTTTGTTTTGCCATCATAGTACCTGTATAAGAGACTTAATTAAAAAAAACAGTAAAAAAAAAAAAAACATTCTGACACCAAATATTTGAATGGTAGTGTAAATATTGAAGTGATTCAGAATTTAAAAAGAGCAGGTCTAAGCTGGTTTGGGTTTATCACTGGACTACTAGCTGGCCGGTACTAGTAGACCACCTTGGTTAATCTGGTGGGATCTCATGAGTAACAGCAGATTAGTATGACCTGTTTTTTCCGGAAAAGAAGTCCAGAGATGTTTGGAAGTACCAAAAGCTAATCCACTGGGACGGTGTAGCTAAAGTTAGCTTCAAGCAAAACTTGGCCTCTTGAGCTAGGTTAAGTCCAGCAGTCCCAAATCAAACGGCTACCCGAACTTGTTAAGTGTAGCCCTAGTGTGGACTTTGATCAGTGCTTAACAGTAACTTCCTTCACAAATGACAGCCAGCTGAGGAGAAGGGCCGGACCTCATGCCAATTGCTATAACAACACAAGCTGCTTTTAATTAGCCGCTAACAGCCACTATAAGAGCCTAGGTTTTTAAGGTCACTGATATTTTTAACTTCATACCGACATTTGGCTTTCATGACACTGAACAACAACTTTAGTCAAAATAATCAGCTACAAATGCAGGTTGATTTAATGGCGCTGACAGAGAAAAAAATATTTTTCCCCCTGTGCAAATAACTATTATTGTCAGTGGAGGTGAGAGGACTTTTGATGTTTTAAAGAATTAATTTAACCGCAAATAAAATGTCACTGTGTGCTTGTTCTGAGGATAATTCAGATGTTTGATGCAAAGAAAACAATTTATATTCATCTGAGACGGGAGATGGTTTAACTATGTGGATGTTTTATGTGCAACAGAAGGTAAACATTGCATTACCTTCAATTGAAATATCAGAGTAAATAAACGGAAAAGGTGTGTGGCCTCCAAAGAGAAAGAAAAAGCAACTCAAGGGTGCTCACTGAGAATCTGTGAGTTTTAAAAGAGTGAATATTAGATCTGGAAAACGCATGGATATTTAAAGTTATAATCAGATCTATAATATATGGATTTACAGTCATACAAGCTGTCTTATAATTTGATGCTGTTTGTTCATATGGTTTTTAAAAACTTTTATACCATTTTTAAGAAAAGTTTAATTAAATGAATTAAAAAATTATGTAGATTAATTAAAACGTAATGTAAAAGATTTCATTTAACTTGAATAAAAAAAAAAGTTAAATATCATTCTGAGGGGTCATTCTTAATTCATTCAAGTGCATATGAGTCAATGAAGCTGTGGATATACATTAACAGTTTTTATTTTAGTATCGACACTTACAGTTTTTATTAACATTTTGGAATATCTTTTATTTTTATATTTTCAGTTTTCGTTTTCATTTTTTGTTAAATATAAAATGTCATGCTATTTATACCACTTAAAAAGTATTTAAAACAGTATAATCGATTAAGGTAATCGATTACCTTTTAAAAAGGTAAAATGAAAGGTAATTTATATTATATATTGTCACAGTTATGAACCATTGTGTGGTTTTAATTGATCCCTCGTGTTCCTATGTAACTAGTTTCTGTCTCCCGGGATTGTGTCTTATGTTCAGGTGGTCTGTTAATATCCTACCCATATAAGTTGTATTCAGTTCAGGGCGTGCGTGCGTGCGTTCAGTCGTCCGTCCGTGACACCTATATTACTTATATTTAAGGTTTTTATTTAATTATGGAACCTATTAATAAGCAGTAAAGTGGTGGATATAAATAAGTGTTATTTTACTATCATTGAGGTAATATGATTAGTAGTAGTTTGTAGTTTTTATTCATTCATATATTCCGTTTTTATTTAATTTGTTAAATATAAAATTGGATGCGGTTTTAAAAAAAACATATGTACCATTTTTAAAAAAATCTGTAAATCTTTAAAAAGAGCGTAATCAAACAAATTAATAAATATTGTATTAATTTAAGCGTAAGAGAAAAAACATTTTAAAAGGGTCATGATGCTTTTTAAAGAGACATTATTGGTGTAACAGAATATGTTACCAGGTTTAACGTTCAAAAAACACATTATTTTTCAAATAATGTACACTATTGTAGGTCCTCTATGCCCCGCCTCTACAATCTCTACAAAGTCCCTCCTTCCGACAAGAGCAGTCTGCTCTGATTGGCACGATTGAACCAGTTGCATTGTGATGGGCCCTCCCCTTCCCCCCTCTTTCCACATGAACACCGCAAGCACTTGTCGGAAATGTAACTCCCCTTACCATATTCGTGAGCTTCATCTTTCAAAATAAATTTAAAGACAGAGCCTGAAAGGGGAACAGGGTCGCGTGACAGACATCGTGATGAAGCTGGTATGTGTTTGCAGTACACAAGCCACGGTTAAGACAGCTGACTCCACTGTGATCTTTCTCTCTCTCTCTCTCTCTCTCTCTCTCTCTCGCTCTCTCTCTCTCTCTCTCGCTCACACACACACACAAACACACACAAAACCACCTTACTTTATCGATGCCGCAAAACTCCGCGTTTGAACAGTCAATAGCAAATACTTAACAAAACAGTAGCTGATTCAGAAGAGCCAGATTGTCATAGCAAAGTCAGAAACACCTCCTCTCCTAGGCTCACGAAACGGTAGTCCATAAAATGCACTGCTGTTCTGTTCTAAGTAATCTTAAAGATTCCTAAATGAATCTACTTTCGGAAGGCCAAATAAAGTGCTTTTGCTTTCGCCAGAAACACACAGCGTCTCCCTGACATGGCTGCATCAACACTAACTGCGGTTACTGAAACCACGCCTTCTTTCTATACGTGAACATTTAGGTGGCATTAAGCAAATATTTCCACATAGTGACCTAGACATGTGGGGGCGTGTTAGAACAAACCGTTTTAGGAAGGCGTGGCTGACTCTTAACTTTTATAAAGAAAATCTCTTTGGACTTGAGACTTTAGTCTTCGCAACTTTAGGGATCTTAAATTATTCTGAAAAAGCTGGAACACTCCAAAGAGAAAGGAAAAATCTAAATCGCATCATATGATCCCTTTAAGGTATTTGAAAGCATTCAGTTATTTATGTATTTAGTTATGTTTGGAACATTAATAAACGGTGAATATAAATAAATTTAATAATTTTTTTGTATCATTGAGCCACTTTTATGATAATTAGTTTTATTTTTTTTGTTTACACTTTAATTTTAGTTTAGTAATTGCATATAAATGGCTCTTTTTTTTTTCCGGTATTGTGTTCTGAGGTTTTTTCTTCAAGAATGTCATCATTTTAAACTGAGTTTTATTGATTTTACGTGTATTGATTCAGGTGATTCAACCATGACTGGTTTCCTTATTCCCCCAACGTATCCCAAATGCACCATTTGAATTTAGAATCATCAAGGGAAGATAGGTTGGTGTCCAAGTCAACGATCATATTCGCTCTTTCCCTATCTTGTTTATATCAGTAGCCTAAAGCACTTTAAGGACTTTAAGACAGTGAAAAAAGACGTGGCGCAGGTAATACCAAAGCACTTAACGCGGATCAAAAGATAACCATGCCACCTGTGAGACATAAAGCTGCTAGCTCATGTCTTTTATCATGCACAGACTCACAATCAGAATTTTAATTCGGATCACTTCTAGTTACAGATTCCCAGCTTTCAGTCTTCACAGGAACGTGGCACAATAGCAAACAGCACACCGAAATCGATTGAGATGACTGAGCGTAAGCTCATTTTGTGGTAGGAAAGAGATCGATAGATGGAAAATACTTTTATTGGGTTTATTGAGTTGATTTAAAATATAAGTGTCTTTATTTTATTGTGTTGAATTAGAGTAATAGGGTACCGGCGGAGTAATTAAGGTCCACCTAATCAGCTTCTGTTGCTTCGCTCTTAATAGACCCAGTGACCCACAAGGAGAACAAAACCGCTGACCCTGAAAAGCCACAGGAAATGAAGTCGGACTCTTGAAAGAAAGAAGTCTTTGCTGGGACACAAAGGAATGATAGTTCATGACCCCTAAAAAGTGGGTGAACCGAGAAGAAATATCAGCCGCTCACCCAAAAGCCACAATAGACTAGTGACTTTCACTGAAAACCTCCCTAATCCTCTTGTGCTATTCATTTAGTTTGCCTTGTATGGAGATTTGTGCTGTTTGTTGGGGATTTTAGGCTGGAAAATAGTGTGTGGGTGTTCCAGCGGCCCAATCGCACTCGAGAGGAAGCGCCACATTTACGTCTCGAATTGATTCATCTTTACTGGATCATTCCAGTTTTGCAAAGGAGTATTAATAGCCACTTTAGAGGAAAATGCATAACTAAGATTAATGGGTTTCTATAGGGTGAATTGAGGGATTGTGATTTGGTCTTTCTCATTGTCTAGTTACGCATTGGATACTGGATAAATGAAGTTTGATTACAGCATTTGTAAGCCAGAAGTAATTTATCTGACGCTTATACATTCAGAGTGACTTTTGTTTCACTTGCCAATCTGATCTAATGAGAAAAATGTGCGCAACATTTGAAATGCATTCTCACTGCTAAAATGTCCACTAGCAGCATTAAAAGTGGTGTGGTTTGGTGTGACCAGCTAACATAACAAAAACAAATTTTAATTATAAACTGAAAATCCAACCTTAGGCATTTTCTGATTCTGATTTTTCTGTTTACACCAAGGACAATGATTATAAATGATACAACCACAAGTATAAAGTTTTAATAATTGAATGCATTGTGGTTTTCTTGTGAATGTGCGTTGAAGACTGAAATGGAAGAGACAAAATCGTTTTCTTTCCGGAAAGAAAGTATTCTTGTAGCTTCTTAACATTACGGTTGAACCACTGATGTTGCACTATTTGAAACTATTTTAACGATGTCCTTACTACCTTTCTGGACCTTGAACATGATGGTTGTGTTGCTGTCTATGCAGGGTCAGAAAGCTCTCGGATTTCATCAAAAATATTTTAATTTGTGTTCCGAAGATTAAATGAAGTGTTTGAAATGACACTCGCGTGAGTAATTAATGACAGAATTAAAATTTTTGGGTGAACTATCCCTTTTACAAAAAATAAATCCACTTCACCAGCCAATTACTCTTCAACAGCAATGCAATAGAGTACGCAAAACTGAAGTTCAAATACAACATTTTAAATACCACTTGTTTCTCTGGTGCATAAGGTCATAAGATAGCATAAGTATATAAAAAAAATAGATAAAAACATCGACAGCTCAGAATCCACCCAGCTAGAGCATTTAAAGTGGCAGACAACAAAACTGAAGCATGTGCTTATAATAAGCAGAATGTTATTTATTGTCCATTGGCATGAACACTAATGTAGTTCTCATTATAGTTATCGTTATAGTCTTTATAGTTAGTTATAATTGTTCGTGTGTGTGTGACCGGACCTTTAAAGGGACAGTTCACCCAAAAATGAAAATTATGTCATTAATTACTCACCATCATGTCATTCCAAACATGTAAGACTTTCGTTCATCTTCGGAACACAAATTAAGATATTTTTGATGAAATCCGAGAGCTCTCGGACCCTCCGTAGACAGCAACGCAACTGCAATGTTCCCAGGTCCAGAAACGTAGCAAGGACATCGGTAAAATAATCCATGTGACATCAGTGGCTCAACTTCAATTGTGATACTCTCCAAAATGATGGAAGACGTAACTCGGGGAAGAAGAATTCACAGTATATGTATCATAAAAAGTCACAGTATCTATATATTTACCGTTCTTGGTGTAAATGGGGCTTTATAGTGGCAGACGACAGAACTACAGTCCGCTCCTATAATAAATGTCATGCTTTTGTTCATTGGTTTGGAATTTAATTAATCATTATTGTTATCTTTATGATTAACGTTCTTGGTGTGAGTAGGCCAGAACTTGAGCTCTCAATCTCCAAAAGTGACAAAAAAAAGCACCATGAAAGTATGATAAATTACATATTCCATGTCTTATGAAGTTATACAATACTCTTCGAGTGAAGAAAAGACAGAAATTTGTAATTTTTTGAGCTAAAAATATAGCCCCTGTGGTTCTTATGGGTCTCACTGAATGCTTAAATTGGTGTCAAATGCAGGCAACATTAGATTAACAGTGGATCTTCACAATCCATATTAGAAGTGAACATGATTTGTGAGCTATGCCAAAAAACTAAAAAAAATCTAATATAGAGCTGAAACTGTGTCAGCTACTTGATTCAGTGAATTGAATATGCAGTAACATACTTCATGTTTTGCATAAATCTAGCCTATTTAAGTCCCGATTTTCCCGTGAAACCAAGAACATCGTGTTGGGTCATATCTCACATCTCGAACGAGCAACCTTCCAGTTACCCGCCTCAAGCTATTAAAAGCCTTACTATCTAAATACATTCAACCATGTCATCATAACTCTCACCCTCATTACATATACATATAGTTTTATCCATAATTTATATGTTTGCGCATCTCTTTCCTTGTATTCGTTAGTTCCTTTGTCCCTTAAGCCCTCCCACCCACTGCGTTTGCTTCACTATTTGCAGATGTTCATCCTCGCAGATCTTAGACTTCTCTACAGTTATCCAGCCAGAATCACGCTCAATGTGGAGAAAAGGCCATCTGTCTGTATAGTCATTAACTATTAATGCACTTTCAGATCAATAATCCAAGAGCGCAGTGTCAAATAGGGAGGCTAGCGAAAGAGGATGTAAATGCTAATAGCTAATGCGCTAACACTCTCAGAAAAATCTTAGAAACCACCCAGAACACGCTAGCAACTGCATAGCAACCACTCACAACACTTTAGAATTTTGGAAGGGCAAACCCTTTATTTAGTCAGAAAGCGAACTTTGTTGTTGTGTTTTGCAGTTCAGTGGCTTCTGGCAAGTGTGAAATATTTACATGCAAATGCATTAATTGACAGGAGTGATTGTTTTATTATGCAGAGCCTAATTAAACATTTATTACTGAGCAATTTCATTTATTGGAGGAATTTTACGAGACTCAGTCAGTCATAACATTGAACATCATTAGGATGAATTTCAGAATCTGCTGTTAATATCAAATTTTTCCATTATTCTTGTTCATTCGGCGTTTCTATATATTTATGAAGCTCATTTAAGGTTTTGACAGATGGATCAGAATTACCATAAAGTACAGGAAGCGTATTAAATAATTGTATGTGATTATGTGAATTATTCATTAATGAACGCTCAGATGTTGGGTAGTCCACGAGTCAACAACCTTGATTAGGTCAAGAATCCCTTGGTGGATAAAAGATGATTCTATATTATATAAAAGAGTTTCATTTTAAGTTCAATCTTTAATAACAAGAGTACATGAATATATTATGAATGAATGTGATATATATAAACAGAAAAAGAGAAAATATATTGTGCAATTAGCGGTTTCTGACATTGAAGAGCTCAAAGGAACAAGATGAGGCAAACTGATTTATTTTGTCAGTGCATATCATGAAATCTAGACATGACATGATGTAATAGGATTCAAAGAGTACAGTCTCGCTTCTCTTTAGTCTTTTTATTAGATTTCTCTCAATCTCAAAGAGCTGTGGCATTGCCTTTAAAATTATGTGATCTCTCAATCTCTGTGATCTTTTAATTTTTGCGTTACAGAGAGATGTAGTTTGATTAAAGGTGAAGTGTGTCGTTTTTTGAAGTTAAAATACTCGTCTATTCCAGGTTAATGTGTTGAGACAACTATAAATACGTCATTCGTAGACTTGACTTCCCAAAAAGGGCTTATATTTTTATACATATTTAATAAAGTTATAATTATATTTTTTATGTCTAAAAAACTTTAGGTTTTTTAATGAATTTTATTCAGTTTTATTGTTAGTTATTTTATTTTTATTTAAAATAATTGTTATATTTTTTTAATATGAATGATTTACTTTCATAGTTTTGTCAAAATGTAATTATTTAAAGAAAAAAAAAATATATATATTTATTTTATTTTTTTCTTTTTCAATCTGGTTAAAAGTATATATGTATGTATGTGTGTGTGTATGTATATACATATACATATATGTATATGTGTGTATGTATATATACAGGGCCTAAAACTAACTTTTTGCCACACCTGCTAATGGCCGGTGACATGATAAAATTTAACGGCCAAAATATTTTTTTACCGGCCATGAAACTCTTTTTGCAAAAACAGGCAGTTACTACTACAATAACTAAACATATTTAAAATGTTTTTAATTTGTCTTTACTTATTTCAATAAAATTGTTTGTGTTTTTTTCGGTTTATCTTTTTTTTTTGGGCCCTAACAAAAAGCTTGAGATTTTCAGATCCATTTCCGGTTGCATGTTTCGGCAAGGGGCTGGGGGGGGCCGTCCGATCTTTTTCTGGGGGGACTATAAAATAGAAATTAAATTGAAAATCTAAATCTATAAAAGGTTAACATTCGGGCGTTTGTCAATCGATTAAAAAAAAAAACATTTTTTTGTGTATAATCATGATGATCAAACATATTATTTGTTCAGACTTCACATGAAACCTCCAAATAATGTAAGAAAACTAAATAAAATATAGTCTATTTTAAATATGTTTTAATGGCATCATTGTACAAGTAGCCAATTAATATGGAAGTATGATACCAATACTGATACGGGGTCTCTAGTAAATGATTACTAAAAAATGCTCAATTTGACCTATGAAGTATCGCATTCAACATTACATTATATGAAAGCATTATTTTTAACAAGTGGATTTAAAACAATCGTCACTAAAAACTTAATCTTTATTAATCAGCAACCAGAGAAGATGGGATTCTCTTTTGCTTTGGTTCTTTGATTTAATCAATGACAGACTTTAGCTGGTTTTTACTTTTATAAAAAAAGCAGCACTGTCCTCTTTAAACCTGATGCACATGACGCGGAAAGGACAATTATTATCCTATTTCTACAAACTCTTTACGGCATTTAAGACTTTGAAGACTATTAAGACTTACGTTTCAGGGAACTCGCCAAAACCGCAGATTTTGTTATTTTGACATAATTGTGTGTTTTCGTGTGTTGAAGCGCTACTGGTGCGCTGTCTGAAGAGGCTCAGCGTATGTGTACAGCCAAACGTGCAGCCTTTCAAACTATAGTCTACTTATCACTGCACCGTTTATGCGGCGTAACCCCAGGTATGTGTCGCCGCATTCTCGGGTTATGAAAAATAAAGTTAATCTTCCGAAATGAAGCAGAAAAATCTTCTCAGCTAAAAGTTATTAGAACCGTGTCTAGGGAAAAGCTGGCCATCACACTGCTCTGACCCTATCAGCCCGTTTGTATCCTATTATTCGATTCGCTCTTGTCGCTAATGACAGAACAGCTAATCACAATGATCTTGTCTACGGAAAAGATTATTTTATTCGCTTATGTCAAAAACAGCAAATCTCTTTAAAAACTGGCTGTTGTTCCCACTACATTGCATTGTTATATTTTGGAAAAGTTTTACCCGCCAACTGGCGACTGACACTGCTATATACTCGCCAACGTCGATTTTTACTCGCATTTGGTGCTTGGCGAGTGTTAATTTTAGGCCCTCTCTCTCTCTCTCTATATATATACGTATATACGATTTATTCAAGATACAGACGGCGCTCTCATACTTATATTATATATATTGCAGTATTAAATATATATATATTATATATAATATATATATATAATAAATATATATATTGTTTTATGTTCAGTTTACGAAGTTACTTTCCAGTTACGTATGTAACCATGTGACTTGCCTTTCTTTGTAATTAATCTGTGAAATCTACTAATAATTTCTGAGAGAAATTTGTTTCCAAATAAATTATCAAATGTTTTCATACTATATTAGGTCAAAAGCCCAAAAAAAGGATAGATGGATGAATTAATAAATAAATGAATGAATGAATCAATTATTTTAGATAAAATAAAATAATAGTCGTAATTTTAAAAGAAAACGATTGTAATCATTTCTACAACCTCTTCACAGCTAAATCAAAATACACACCACACTTAATTTACAACAATATTTAGCACCACTAACACAGCCAAATGATGCACAGGCTTATTTGAAAACTAGCACAAGAGGCTCAGTGTACTTTATGTATACGAGCCTCTGTTTGAGATAATTACTTTGATAAACCACCAGAAGGGTTAAAATAACAGTACTTAATTTAGCATGCATCCACAATTAGCCCTTGCCGATGCAGTCCAACCTGGAATAACTAATTTTAATAACAGAGAGGTGTGGAATCAAAACAGCACTCAGAAGCATGTTGCCTCTCAAAGCCCAGGTTGAGTTTCTTCAGACGTCTTTGAAGAGAGATGCCCATCTGAATAGAAGAAAGTGGCAGCAGCCTTCATGGGCTGAAGTGATCAAGGGTGAGGATGTCACTCTCAATGTGGGTGGCTTTGTCCTGTGAAATCACAAAGAGAGTCACCATCTGTTGGGACCCTCCACCTGCTCGCGCTCTGGTGGTCTCTGGTGTGGACTTGAGACAGGACTTCAGATCCCAGCTCAGCTGAAGGGGGTTGATGGCCATTCAATTATACATGAACTGATGGTCGTCGTCCTCCCATTGAAAAGTGATGAGCAGATGTGTGCATTTAAAGATTGTTATTCATTTTATTTATAAGCGCCTTTCTTAACACGAGTACATCTTACAAGCACAATAAAAACAATCAACATTAACAAAAGACTCTCAGTGATGTCACTAAAGCATGAACAAGGATGGCAGTGCTCTTCATTGTGAGGGCAGGACGAAATCGAATAATAGTTAAGTATGTGAAAATGTATAGATAGAGTGACTCTGTTAGAATGAGCTTCAAATGAAAATTATATCAAAGATGTCACCCAGACTTTACCCTGTGTCGACAGAAATATTGGAAAGCTGTCAGTGATCCCAAGAGCAATTAGATTTGGACAGATAGGTGATTCAAACAAGAATAATTTCAGTTTTACTACTGTTAAATTTTAGGAAATCGCATGTAAACCGATGTTTAATCTCAGTTTAGCAATCAGAGAGGGAACACAGAGGAAAAGTAGAAGTAGGTTTGGAGGACGGATAGAGTTGGGTGTCTGCCATCCACTAATGAAACGAACCCCCCCCCCCCCCCCCCCTCCCCCAAATTCTAAAACAATACTACCAAAAGGTAGAAGTTAAATAAAAAATAAAAGAGGGCCCAGGACAGAGCCCTGTGGAACACCAGTAGTAACATAAAAAGCTTTTGATCAGAATGGCTTAAGCTGTACAAATTGAGTATGACCCGACAAGAGAGGAATGTATACTGTTAAAAATGTATATTTTCTGTATAGTATGAACACGGATAGTATGAAGGAAATTCAGGTGTACTACATCCCCCTTGCTGATGTGGGCACACAACCTACCTGCGTCAGTTGCGTCACTTCACTGCCATTCACAAATTCTCCCCTGTGCATGGCCTCACTGGATACAGTAGTAAAGTGTCTTATCACATGTGCATTTTAGAACCTCGGCGAAAGTAGTAGGTCATCCGGGTACTTTTTCAAATACCATGACGCTTAACTGCATGCTATTGACAGTTAAATTAAAATAATCATAGTTTAAATTGTATATTAAATCCAGTTAGTTGAATTTTCGAGTCATTTTTGACCTACTTAAGTATATCTTTATATGTAATTTTGTAATTAGTTCTAATTTTATAATTAGTTCTATATACTACTAGTTCTATATACTTATGTATGTTGAAACTTGTCATGTATTTAAATATATTTGTAATTTGCAATGATGAAGGCCAGATCCCCCCTTGAGTCCAACAATATATCTGAAAATACCCACATGCAAGTATCTAAGGTTATCTTTGCAAAAGCAAAGCACAAAATACATAAAATTAAATTTAAATTGACGTCATTTGAAAATTAGCAATGTAATACTATTTAAATTAGATGCACTCTTCATATCTGCTTCACCTCCTTTGCTAAATAATTAATCAGGTTCTGTCTAGTTTCACCCCCCTTGACCAGTCAAAGTTTTGCCAAAGGCCATGTCTTGGTTCTCCCAGTCTTAAAAGCATGTGGGCATGTACCTTCCCTCAGGGCTCAGAATTACACACAAACAGTTTCTTTCTCCGCCATGCACCCACACAAACCAAAAAGCATATATTTCAGTATATCTTAGGGTGTCCAGACTACAAATTTTGTCATAGGTGTTAATCACAGCGAAATCAGCAGTCGGTTTCCTATTCCACTATCGGTCGCAATTGGCAATGTGTTTGCCATCTGTTTTCTTCGCATTCGCTTGCTCACTTTCAACTTGAGTGATGTTGTTCAATCCGAGCGGGTTAAAACAGAAAAGCCAAAGTTTAACCACTGCCATTCCCTCCGCCATCTGTGGCAACGTTGAGAGGGAAATTTGGCAGGCGAAAAAGCAAAACCGGCTAAATAACTCATGACCGGTTTGTTCGCCGGTGAAACCCACAAGGGCTCCAGGAGCGATAACAGGAGGTCAGAAAAAGAAAAGGAGAGAGAGCGCAGGGCTTCATCCGAGACCTCATTACATTTTCCCAGCTGTGTGTGTGTGAGTGTGTGTGTGTACCTGAAGGTGACAGTAGGGAAATGTCTCCAGTGATGACAAAGCTTCAATCAGATTTGTCCCCTGTAGGCTTTACGATACAATTCCAACAGGTGACAAAATACAGGTGCCCTCTTTGACTCGTAATCCAGAGCATTAATCCTGTGGGTCGGTTGTGTCCGGGTGCAAGATCACTGAAAATGGAAAAAGCAGCACATGGAGCTTTGATAGGGAAGATGACAGACTGAATAATGGAGAACACAACATGTATGACTATCATCGTCGAATTGTGTAATAACCAAGAATACATGTTTTTCCAATCCCAAGTGGAATAAGGAGACATTTTAATGAGTGCTCAAACCATTCTTTTTTGAACAACCAATGTAAACTGATGCTGTTTGAGTCTGACTGTAAATTATTTACATGGTAACACTTTACAATAAGGTTCCAGTTGTTAACATTGGTTAAATTTGTTAACATGAGCTAACAATGTTCTGAGCTAACAAGAATTATTAATGAACAACTGAACAATTTATTAACTAATGTTAACAAAGCTTAATAAATACTGTGTTGCTCGTTGTTAATTAACGTTAATAACTCATGTTAACTAATAGGGTCTTAATGTAAAGTGTTTAACATATTGGCATAATGCTTAAATGTAAGCATTATACATGTGAACAGCAAGAAGAGCCATAAAAATATTTTCGAGTCATTTTAAATTCATAGAAAGTGGAATTCATGATAATAATTGATCTTTTAGATTAACTAAATATGTTCAGCGCCATCATACTGTATTTACATAATTTTACATTTTAGTGGTTTTATTTAGTGAATTTCTGTGCGATTTCTGGAGCTGTAGTCAACTTGTTTTTACCCAATTTATCCAAGCCTAAACTTTGCAATGTTGAAATAAATTATTTAAAAATATCAATTTAATAGTACAGTAGTTTGTAAATAGGATTATTATACATTTACTAGCCTATAATTATTTTTATTATGGTTAAAAGCTGTATTTATTTATTTAGATGTGTAATAAAATATAGAAATACATTCATATAAATATAAAAAATGAAAGGTCTATAACCATTTTTATGCTTCTAAAACTGTCTATGCAAATACTTTTGTATCTTAGATACTGTCAATAGGTTCATATTGCATGTTTCTGTGTATATCCAAAGATACAAAAATGTATGTGTAAATGCTACATACACATATATCTGGAATGCAATACATGACTTTGATACATACATGAATTACGTGCGGAACAGATTTTCAAACACTAGCAATGCATTTGCAGACTTTGAAAATTGTTACAGACAAATGCTTGACAACTCTTCATCATAAACTAAATGACTGAGGATCATACACTACCAGACTATAAAATGGTTCAGATCACAACAAACTCGTGCAGAAACATGCGCCTTGTTGCTAGGAGATGCATGACAAATGAAAACAATGTTTAAAAATCAGCTCAAAATATCATGTTTGATAACCTCTGATAGGATGGAATCATAGTCTGAAGAAAAAATAATAATAAAAATGCAGTGACTCTTCAAAAGTGTAAATCTGTGCAAAAGTCATGTAGTATTTTCCAACCTTAACACTAATGAGATAAGGTTGTCAGATCAGGTTTGATGTCAGTCGTGTCAAACATCATGGTTCTCCAATGGGGGTTTCTTCTTTTTCTTTTTTCTTTTTGTCAGAAATTACAAAAGCGTTATGGAGATATGGAAAAGAGCACACGGGATATTCTGCAAAAGTCTCTTTTGTAAGGGTGTCATGTAGTAGACATAGAGCAGACATTCAGGCAACGCCAAGGCCATGGTTTGATTTGCAAAGAATGCATGAACAGACAAAACCTGTGTGAAGTGTATTCCACTTTTTTGGAGTAAACTAACAGTTTCAAATCTCTTTTACACTCTTTTTGGTTCCATTATCTCACATAATCTTTGTTTACATAATGGAGCTGGTAAATGTTTCCATGTTCTCCTGGGACAGGAGCGTTCCTCTGTCGGTAGGATCAAAAACCTTCAAAGGCTCATCTGGTAAATCTCCTAATTCAAATGCACAGGCTTAGGCACTCAGAGATGCGGAGAGAGAGTATGAGCTTTTGTGTGCATTGACGTATATGAAGACCAAATGAGACGTGATATAATGTGCAGGCAGTTGGTAACACCAAACCAAATCCCTTGGTAGCTGGCCATGAAAGAAACTCACAGATCTGGAGTCTTTCAGTTTTGTCTCGTCTCAGAACCTGAGAGCTGTTTTGTCGCAAGTGTCCAGATGGTTTCGTGTGGAGAGCTGCAATGGAGGGAGGCAGGGAATGCTTGTCGGAGACGATCCATCAAGTGGGAATTCTCATTCATAAGCTTCACTTCCATTTGGTGTGATTTCATAGGGAATCGTGCTGTTATTTTAAACATAAACAAATCGAAGACACATTCTCATGAATATATTTGGCAGTCACTGTTATCCAAAGTGAATTACAGTGCATTAAATGTATACCTGAACCCTCGACCTTGGGTATGCTGTATCCATTGAGATAACACAATTTCCATTGTTATGTTCATCCCTGGATGGTTCTATAAAAACATATTTTTGGAAATTAATCTTTTTAACAACATTACAACGTATGCACCAAAAAGCACAGATGCTCTGCAGTATTTGCCTCTGTTATTGTTTAATACATTGCATTCATAAATATAAGGCATTGTGTGTTTCTAGCAAGTCCATTCGAAAGCTATCCATGAATGGCAAATTTGATTTTTAAGCAGAACTACATGCTTAGCATTTGTCTTTTTTACAACCATTAATCTAGGCAATTATTATCTGGAATTTCTTTGGAAATTATATATGAAGCTATTTTAAGCAACACCTAAAAGGCCCGAATGAATGCCTTCGTAAAATCAAGCCAAGTGGCATTTTTTAGATTAGCAAAATATTATTTTGTGATGAATCACACCCGCTGGTTACATTGCTAGGACACCTGTGGAAGTGACTTCATTTATCCACGAAAAATCACCTTGGGACTAGCTTATAAAAGGTCATTGCAAAAATGGCTCAGAAAAGTAAAGTTAGTGGAGTGCAAAGGTTGGCACAGTGGTATTTAATTAAAGTACAAAAAGGTTCAGTCTCTAAATTCATGTTCTGCAAAGGTCCAAAAACAAACAAAAAAGTTCCAAAAAAAAATGCTTCAGCAACCAGTATGTGTACGCTGTGAAATTAAATAAGGTATGGACATTGAACGGTAAATTATTTGAAAGTTCAAAGTTGGCAACGTAATGCTAGGACCAGTAGTCCAAAAAGGTTTTTCACAGACTGCGATTTAGGCGGAATGCAAATTAGAATAACAGGTTACCCATGCTAGTAGAAACATTTAGAACTATATTTTTGAAAGGGAAGCAGTGGGGGGTCAGTGCCGTCTAAGGGCACCATGATATTGATGGTGGAAGAGAACACTGGTCATTCACCTACAGCTCCTGCCAGTACTGAGACTCGAACCCACAACCTTCAGCTTACAAGTCCGACTCTTCAAAACATGACAGCCAGTGGCAGCCATTTTGATGCAGTGCTGGGGCGCAGTTGGGGTTCGGACCGCCAATAGGCAAGAATCGTCATGGTAATTTTAGGTGGAAGAGAGGTGGAGTCCATTCACTCCTCCCGCCTGCAACCTCCGGTTACTGAGACTCGGAACGGGACCTGCGGGTTACAAGTACGATCTTACGATTAGGCACCATGTTGTCATCACTTTCCTTAAACACTTGAATAGGAAGTGATGTAATTTGGCTAGCATCGAAGTACTACCTGTCTGCCCTGAGTGGTAGGGAATACCAAGAGATATCCACATATGAGGAAAAATATCGCTATTTGATAAGTATGACGTCTGCGCATTTTGAGACTTTTTGCGCTTAGAGGATATTAAGCTAAACTGCTCACAACAAGGCTATTACTGCGATATACAAGTAGTATTAGGCGGTCATGCAAATCATATGTAACATATTTAAACCCATCTTGGTAATAAAGAGACTAAACATTGGGTCCCTCGATCTTCTTTTGCCACCGTGACATCTTCTCAGTTCTCTCCAAGTGTATAAATACATACTGGCCCGGGACGTAAGAACACAACAGTCCAGTATTTCAATACTTCACTTATTTCATCGAAATACAGATTATATAGGCCATGTTAGAGGGGGAGTTTCATCCTCTTAACCAATGAGGATATGAATAACATACACATAGGATCTTTGGCCAAGAACATGTGTTTATATAAAACAGCCACATGTACAGAAAAACATGGACAAATTAGGAATAGACTTTTACGAAGGATGCTGAACTGTCTTCAGAGTTCCTCACAAACTCCTTTACCCTTATAGTCCTAACATTCATGTCATTAATTTGGCCTTTAAATCAAGAGAAGCTAATGTATACATTTAAGCATGCATACCTCGCATATAAGTAAGACATATTTAAAACATAATATCAAGAGAGAGAGATGGATACCGAAGGGGGATTAAGAGAGAATGCGTTGTATATAGAGAAGAGTGCTGAGAGAGAAGAAGAAAAAAAGGAGGGGGCTGAGCATCCCTGGAACATTCTCTTAACAAGACAGAGAGTGTTTTCTAACAGTTGCCTGCTTTTGTTTAAAATAAACAATGAATACATAAACACTCGCTGCAGAGTTCACTAATCCTAAATTTATCATTCTCATACATAGATAATAATATGGAATATAATCATTCTTTGATACATTTCAACCCATGTGTCCTCTAACAGGTCTGCTCATAAAAGCATATTGAGTAGCAACAAGAGTGTTCATGGCACGATCAATCAAAACGGAATAATACAACATACAATGAATGAAAGGATTAATAAAATCACTCCAATAGGGATTAACGCATTCACTAGCATTTTCTGCCACCCTGGGAGCCAACCAAACACATCATTTGAATTGTTTCTTGCATCTCTTGCTTGTATCTCTTGTGCAATTCTAGTCATATTCATTAATCCTTCATCTATCAAATGACCATCAGCATCATTATCTGGAATATAAGTACAACATGCAGTGCCCACAATAACACACACTCCACCCTTCGAGGCTGTCAGTTGGTCTAAAACCAATCTATTTTGTAGAGCAGTCAGTCGCAAACCTCTGAGCTCTTCCTTTACAGCTTCTAAGGTATTTCGAGTAGTATTCATAAATAGAAGTAGCTCATACCGAATAAATTCTGTTTCAATTTGAAGATGGGCCACACCAACCTGTGGGAAAATAGATTCAAAAAACTTTTCAGTACCAGTCCATAATCGATGTTCCCACGGTACTGGATTGTTCCTTGATACCGTAAGAACTTTGTTTCGATCAGCAAGAGAACGCTTCTTTCTGTGGTTCACCTTATTCTCTTGATGATGAAGTCGAACAACCATAGAATGTTCTTCTAAACTTACTAGAGCACATCTCCCACTCCAATCCACTGGGAGAGAAGTATACACTGAATGTCCACAGAGCCAAAACCAGTCTCTTAAAGCTCTGGTTCCCCTTCTATTTGGGACATACATACGGCATCTTGGATCTCCTCCATAAGAACAGAAGAAATCACATTTTTCTCTTGTAGTTTCATTACTCCACCCATAAACAACCACGGTCGTTATGGGAAGTGGATCCCTATTAGCACATTCCTCTATTTTAACTTCTCCTGCATTCAAAAGACAATAATGACAGCATGTAATACTTTTCATCTGGCAATATTGATAAACTCGATCACACTTGCTCAATGGAATTTCACCCAACTTCTGTTCTCTTTCAATTCTTTCTACACAAAATAATGAGTCAGGGATTGAACTCACGATTGTCACACTTACAAACACTTGGGGTATAAAACATATTGTACCATTTGGTCTGCACCTCCATTGTCCAGAAGTCTTCAAAGCAGGAACCAAGCCTGCAACACTAATAAAAGAAATGCATTCCCAATCTTGCGGTGGTGGGGCTTTAACAATTACCCGAGGACCGACCGCACTGTGGGGCATTTTTGTACAGACATAACAAGACCCCTTTTTCCCTTCGGCCTTTGCCGTATAGTTAGCAAATCTCCACCACATATTCGTGGCATAGGCATGGGGTGTATCATCATGCCCAAGCCACGTTTCATTACCTGTACTTATAAAAGTGTGAGTACAAATAAACAAACTTATCAGAATGACCAGGTATATCATTTGTCTCATACCCATGGCCACACAACTATCAGGAATGATGATTGTAAACTCTTGCTTCTCCTTCCGCCCCTTCCGCACCTCGACTCCTCTCTCAGCTCCTCGAACTCGATCCAGCTCCAGATACGATCACAGATCCCCTCCTGTCTCCGGAGCCGCCTTTAGCCTGCTTGCATGGATCCACTGTGGCTGGAAATCAGTCAGCACCCCTGTCCGCGTCACAGCGATGACAGTCGCAGGTCCAAGATATTTTGGCTCTCCGAGCTTTGGAGGTTTCAGGCACTTTATCAACACCTGTTGGCCTGGAGCAAAAGAATGAGTCGGCTTCTCTGCAGGGAGAGGGAGAGAGAGAGAAACATCCCTTTATGCTATTAAAGTTTGTACAGGGATCCACGTAATCGCGGGGCGGGGGGGGGGGGGGGGATCACATCCGTGGCAAACCTGTGGAGAGATTACACAGCACGACCCCCCCTTAACCCACGGGGTGGGGAACGGTCTGCCCATTAGTATTTCAAATGGAGACATCTTTGTTGTCGATGAGGGGGACATTCTTATTTCTGCCAATACTGCAGGTAATACGTCGACCCAATTTCGGCCTGTCTCCATGCATGCTTTCGTAATTCGATCTTTTATCGTTTGATTCAAACGTTCTGCTACCGAACACGACTGGGGATGATAGTATGTTCAGATGCCAGTTAATATCTAGCTCTTTAGCTAGCAACTGGGTAACCTTGGAGGTAAACGGTGTACCATTATCGCTTTCTATAACCGTTGGTATACCAAAACGAGGTATAATCTCCTTAGCAAGTACCTTCACTACAGTCTGTGCATTTTCTCTTCCACACGGGAAAGCCTCAGGCCATTTGGAGAAACGGTCCACTATCACAAGCAAATATTTGTGATTTCCACAAGGAGGCATGTGTGTAAAGTCTATTTGTAAATGCTGAAATGGCAGTTCCGGGTGTGTAAGAGAATCATGTTTACTAGCTTTATGTCGATTGGTCTTAGCACAGATCAAACAAGCATCTAATAACAACAAAGTATTTTTTCTTACATTTGCTATACAATACGATTGATTCAAATTTTGAATCACTTTCTCTTTTGACACATGTGAGACACCATGATAGTGTTTGCATAGCATAACAATGATAGAGGCTGGCAGAGCAATCCTGCCCTGCTTATCTCTCAAAATACCTGCTTGATCCGGTTCTGCCTCATTCGCTGCCCAGTGGTTTAGATCACTTTGAGTGGGGCTTGCCTGTAATAGTTTAATATCCAAATCATTAGTCAACACAAAGGACATCATGGGCACCTCTGTGCCTGCTTTGTCAACATGTGGACTTGATAGGACATCTCTAGCTGCCCATTTAGCTACTTCGTCTGCAAGTCTATTTCCCCTTGCCTCTTCTGACTCTCCTGATGCATGCCCAGTTACTTTTATCACAGCCAATTTTGACGGTAACTGTGCTGCATGAATCAGTTCAGCCACAACACTGTGGTGGGATATGGGTTTTCCTTCTGAAGTCTTAAAATCCCTTTCTTCCCACAGTTTGGCAAAATCATGTACAATTCCATGTGCATATTTTGAATCGGTGTATATATTGATACACTGATCTTTTGCCAATTGACAAGCTCTTGTTAACGCAATTAATTCTGCCACTTGTGCTGATTTATATGGCAGAGAATAGGCCTCAATGACACAGTCAGGTAATTCAACAATCGAATACCCACACCAGTATTCATTATCATTTGGTTTATAGCAAGATCCATCTACATACCAATGCTTCCCCTCCTCCAGGACAGATGCGGACACATCTGGCCTGCAAGCCGTCGAATTATGAATCCTGGCTAGGCAGTCATGATCGCTGTCCTCAAATTCACCCTGCAATAACAACTTATGCAAACATAAGGTTGGGCCATGAACTACGGAAGTTGGTTTCAATGTTAAATTAGCAGTAGCTAATAATATTGCTTCATAGCCAGAACGTCGTTGAGCAGTCATATGCTGCGTAGAAATGTTGTGCATAATAGCTCCTACCTGATGAGAGGTGTGCACTATGAGTGGATGTGACAACACTATACGTTCTGCATCCTGCACCATGATCGCCGCTGCAGCCACTGCGCGCAGACAGGCTGGAAGCCCCCTAGCCACCGAGTCTAAGGTTTTAGACAAATACGCTACTGGGCGATAAATGCCCCCGTGCTCCTGGGCCAAGATTGCGGCGGCTGTTCCCCCACCTTCGTGCACGTACAAATGAAAGTCAGTTGTATATGTCGGTAGGCCAAGGGCAGGTGGCCTTGTCAAGGATGCTTTCAAATGTCTGAATGCGTGTTCCATCTCTACTGTCCATGCAATGTCATCAGAGTCCTGCACGGTGGCTGCTCTCAAGATTTTGTCATACATGGAACAGTTCGGCACCCACGCTCTTGCGACAATTCATGTCCGAGGTAATCCACCCTCCTCTGAACCCACTGAAGCTTTTTTCTTGATGCCTTGAACCCAGCTTCCGCCAGGATGTTGCAGACGATGCTGGAGGCAGCAGCACACTGGTCCGCAGAGGCACCAGTAACGAGGATGTCGTCCGCGTATTGTAGCAGACAGGTATCAGGAGGGAGTTGAGATCCGCTAATGTTGCGTGCACTACGGCGGCGAACACAGCCGGAGAATCTCAGGCCCTGAGGAAGTCTAGACCAGCTAAGTTGAGCATGGTCAAAGGTGAAGGCGAACAGCGGCTGCGAGACAGGATCTACAGGAATGGAAAAGAATGCAGAGCATAGATCAATAACTGTGAAATAGGCATGTGAACTAGGAATAGAATTAAGTATTGTGTGCACATCAGGTACAATAGGAGCCAATGGTTTAATTATGTCATTAATCTTTCTAAGATCCTGTGTCAATCGCCAGGAACCATTCGCTTTTCTTATTGGATTGATCGGTGTATTGTAGGGTGAGTGAGTCTTGATCAGAATGCCTTGTGCCAGCAAATTTTCTATAATAGGCCGAATCCCATCGATTTTTTCTTTGGAGAGAGGGTATTGTTTACAATAAACTGGTGTGTGTCTGGTCAGAGTAGCCGCATAAGGGCGGACATCTATGAGGCCCGCATCATCCTTATGCTCCGCCCACAAGCGAGGGTTGACATCCCCTTTTTCCGGTAAGGCTGCAGTTGCAACCTCAGCCTCAGTGGTCGCACTTCCTGTCTCAACAGTCAGAGAATAGACAGAAGGAAACATGAGTTGCAGAGAATTATTCTGAAATGTAATATGAGCACCCAATTTATGCAGCAAATCTCTACCCAAAAGGCAAAATGGAGCATCAGGTATTATCGCAAAAACGTGCATCTTAAACAAAGAAGGATTGTCTTTAGAAGTTACCGGTAAAGTTGGTGTCATTTCACAACGTACAGGGACACCGGAAATTCCCACAGAGTTAATAGTTTTCCCTGTAATAGAGCCCTCGTATACTTTACCGGACAAAGATGACCGTGAGGCACCAGTGTCCAAAAGGAAAACATACGGTTTACTGTCAATTTTCAATTCAAGAAAAGGTAAGACAGACGATTTATTCGGGTATGTAACAGAAATCATGGAATCTTCATCAAAAAAGGGCTCTAAACTCTGTGGGCATCCCTAACGGGGAGTCCACTTTGTGGGGTAATTCGGTCTTTCTGTTTGTTGCCTTTGTGGCAAAGCATTAGCCTGTGGCCTGAAGCCAGCAAACCCCCCTCTTTTCTGCTTTTTATCCCACTGCTTTTTCCTACAAGCGTTAGCGAAGTGTCCCGCAATGCCACAATAATAACATACTTTCGACCCTGCTGCCTGATTTGAACGTGCTTTGACAACAGTATTAAGCTGCATCATTGCGGTAAGTTTCCCTCGGGAGGCTTCAAAAGCCCCCGCGGTGGAAAGCTCACGCAGTCTCCGAGACAAAGCGTCAACAGAAATATCTGTTATATTCGAAGTTGTCAAACGAACCAATTGTGCGATTTCTGTTTGCACGTTATTCAAAAACGTATTGACAAACAAAAGAGAATGTTGATCTAATGGAATGGCAGACTCTTCAGTCCAAGCATGCTTAAATCGATTGAAAAAATGCAACAGGATTTTCGCCCGCTTTCTGTTTCGTGTTTGCAGCATGCGAAAAATCTTGCTTAGCTGAAGACAATTTCACTAGAAAAGCAGTCAATTGTCTGAAAAATTCTTTTAGCTTTTCCATATCAGCCCAAATCCACGCATCATCTTCATCGTCCTCCGAATCAACTATTTGCAACGTTCGGAAAGATTTTGGTTGTGACAGATCTAATGGTTTATCACTTTTTGATAAAGCACCGTGGCGAGATGGCGGCGCATCCCGTTTAGGACTCAAAACATCAATCTCTGCAATCAATTCTTCCTCTGTAATTTCTGGCGGCAGTGTTTTAGTCAAAATGAAGCGATAATCACGCCCAGTCAATTGACTGTACGCGGTTAAGCGCTTCAATACAGACACATATTGATGAGGACACCGTAAAGGATCTGGCAAATCTTTAACAATCGCGACAGCATCAGACATTGCCAGAGGGGTTATTTTAAACCCGTCTGGAATATGCACAAATGGGTATAAATCAGTCGCAAAAAGGAGTGACGGGTACAGACGATTAGGGGTTAATTCTTCTTGTTCAGGCTTTCCAACAGTATCATACCGAGGCGGAGCCGAGCTGGGAGAGTCAACATGGGACATTAGAAAAAAAGATTTTTTATCAGTCGTTTTAACCTGATCTGGCCCTTTATCCCAATAAGGTTTAATTTTTTTTTCCCACACAGTATATGACTATTTCATATACTCATCGTCCCAAGACGGATACCCCCAGCCGTCCTGTACCATCAATTTAGCTGCCTTCATATCTTTATCCTTGAACGAGCCATCACGAGGAAACGGACCTAATTGTACTTTGCCTTCTGACCAACCAGCCAAATTAATCAAATCGGTTCCGTATTACAACTTTATTGTTTTGTAATCCATCCCTGAGAAACTCGCAAGATAGGTTTCGAGCTGTCTGCCCCCACGGAGACAAAGATTGTCTCGTCCATTTAGTGCACTTTCCAATTGTTAGAATGGGCCAAACACAACACAAAATAGAGACCGAGAACCTTCACGGCAAGAATGAGCAATTATAATCTTTCCCACTACTCTATTTTTCTGAAATAGATAGGTTAAAACGGAAAGCTTCTCACTCTTCGTCCCACATATAAAATGCAAGGAAAACAGATTGATGCCAAATATGACACAATCAAATTGCAAACGAGAACAAATTCAATTTCTCTTACAGACAGGAAAAAAATAAAAGTTTCTTACCTGTCTTTTCTAGAAATTCCCGGAAGGACGAGCCCCCATATGTTAATAAAGAATAACAATTTGGTCCCTCAATATCTCTTTGCCACCTTGAAATCTTCTCAGTCTCATAAAGTGTAAATAAATAAACGGCCGGGAAGTAAGAAAACACACAGTCCATGTATTCTCAATACTTCAATTTATTCATAGAAATACAGATCTTAAATAGGCATGTCGAGGGGAGTTTCATCCTCTTAACCAATGAGGATATGAATAACATACACGTAGAATCTTTGGCCAAGAACATGTGTTTATATAAAACAGCCACATGTACAGAAAAACATGGACATATTAGGAATAGACTTTTGCGAAGAATGCTGAACTGTCTTCAGAGTTTCATCACGAACTCCTTTACCCTTGTAGTCCAAACATTCATGTCTTTATTGGGGCCTTTAAATCAAGAGAAGCTAATGTATACATTTAAGCATGCATACCTTGCATATAAGTAAGACATATTTAAAACATAATATCAAGAGAGAGAGATGGATACCGAAGGAGGATTAAGAGAGAATGCGTTGTATATGGAAGGAGTGCTGAGAGAGGGAAGAAAAGGAGGGTGAAAACATCTGGAATCAATACAGACAGAGAGTGTTTTCTAACACATATGTAATTTCTTAATAAATAAAGCTTTTTTATTGAGGAAGAACGTGAGTTCACCTTTAAAAGTGCTCTACGAACTACAAGTCAGAATACATTATTTGCTGAGTTAGCTAGATAGTTAAGGCTCTGTTGGGTGAGAACTGTGCTTGCACATTATGCGGGTATATGATTACCATCCACAGCACAGCTGTAGAGTTAGAAAATGTGTAGAACTGTCCAAGTCTGAGCTGCAGTGATATCCTTCTCCACAGTCTGGAATGTAAGAGGGAAATAGGATTACATGGTTTCAAACCACCCATTACAGCTACCATTGTAGGGAATGACACGAAGGAGCCAGAAAATCCCAACCAGAGACAAAAAGCAGTTTTATGCATCCACAATTTCAGATCTAGCAAGATGATATCAGCTCCCCAGCAGTTGGATCCAGCCCCAGGGACCCTTCATGGGAAGGAGGCAACACTTAAGCAGCTAAGGCGACGTGAAGACCGGCCTCTTGGAAGAAGCCGAAGCTGTAAGCCGCCTGGTTCACAAGAAGGCCGCCAATCTTTCCAAACAGCTGGGCAGCATATGTCATTTGCCAATCCAGAGCTCCAGAAGGAAACGATAGTACGAAAGATGGCTGGGAAGAAGAATGTGATGACTCCTCGGAGGGGAAATGTGAGTGGGTGAGAAATCTCATGAGTCGTAAAACTTTAATTAAAGATTTCACAGCTAAATTCTGGTGATGAGCAAGCTGGGGATAAAAACGAGTGGACGACGTGCCCGAAAAGATAAGGAGGGGCAAACAGGACAGGAAAGTTGAAGAGGGATGGTAGAAATGACAGAAGGAAGATGTGTGGGAAGCTGGAGATAGTGGCTTAGCGTCATTAGTTAAATACAACAGGTATCATTCTACTAGAGTCCAAACAAGTTACCCCACTATCATATCTTGGCAGAATTGCAACAAATCAGATTTGATGTGTCAGCAGAAGTACATAAAATCAGATAAGAAATACATGAGCAAAATCTCCCAAAAAAATGCACTCCCTGCTTATCTCGCTATCTGACCTTCCATTAACGCGCGCATATATAAATAAACATATGCATCTGAGAGAAAGTCGCAGCTTTCCTGGGCTGCTGGGTTTATGAATAACTCAGATTATAAGGGGAGTACATATTTCCATACGGATCACTGCCGGTTTTATTATTCTCAGCTACTCAGCTGCGAGGCGAGACGCCGTTCCCAGACTGGCCTATTTTCTTCGAGAGCCAGGAAGAAGGCAGCGGGTGATTTTGGTCTGACTTATAGCTCCCAAACAGAGACTTCAACCCTCTTAAGTCAGGCACTCACTATAAGGTTCTCAAAATCCTCACAAACCACGACTCTCCAGTCATTTCTCATCCTGTTATCATAATGGCGAGCATATTAAACTACTTTTTAGACTATGGGCTCCCTCCTCAACTGCAGAGCTGTGGTTTAAGTGCCCAAGCATTTTGAACAGAACATCAAAATGACATGTCTGGCTTTCGGTGCTGAAAACCTCGAAGTAAACAGCTGAGGGAGATGATTGTTATCTTGTCAAGTGTGCTAGTGTCTGAAGTGCCCACACTTTGCCCGCACACTAGATACTACAAGGTTTGAGAAATGGAAGATGTGGATTGAAATTGTTCTGGATTCACTCTCTGGAATGCTTTATATTTTCTGTCATCAATTGACCATTTGCAGGGAGTTTGATTGACTGGTAATTTGACCAATGATAACATGGAATCTGCCATTTTTTGTCTGATAAACAAACGAGACAGGAGAGTAGATTAAGGGTATATGCTGTGTATTGACGTCTTTCAACGTTTGAAATAAAAATACTATACCTTATGATGTTCATTCATGTTTATTTTGTGCTTTAACTAGAAAATATAAAAAGATGATTGAACCTACGTGACGCTTGAACACTATAGCAAATTGTCACAACACATTAAAGAGCCACAAATTTGTATTTTTTGTTTGAATTTCTTAAAAAATGACAAAATTTGAAAGCTAAAACTTATAGTTTCATACCAGAAGTAACCTTCTCTGTCTCATCTGTTGGCATGTTGTCAGTTTCCTCTTTGCTCCACGATGTATTTTTCACTGTGTGAGAACATGATGTGTGGCATGAGAGTGGCATGGCTTGTCGGACATAACAACAATAACGAAGGGGGGCAGATCTTTGTGAAGGGTCAATTGTTTCACAGTTGTATCTGATTTGGATTCATCTTGGAAGAAGGATACAGAGGTGCGAAGTTAACATGATAATATTGAAATAGCCTGAGGCTATGCAATTCAAGATTGATTGACCAAAAGATCATATTTATTTATGTCAAACACATATATCTCTGCCGTCAGAATGGATGCTAGTTTAAATCCAGAGGCTAATGGGTACCCAGTGGGCTTGTACAAAGTTGTGCTAACAAGACCTAACTCTTTATTTTACTCAAGGTCACAATGAAGGAACTGCCCTTCCCAAAACTGGGGTGTGTTAAAAGAAGCGGGTAGCTAATGATGAGCATTCACCCAGGCACATGCCAGCTAGGGCTGATTAGACGCCACCATCGTTTAACACAACGGCCACTGACATTTCTCGGGGCGGAGGAAGGGGAAAAGTCGAGGCGAGCTTTAGGAACCTTCGGCAAGTTAGCATTGTGCAAATTATGGCTAATTACTCCTCCCTGCTGCCTGCACTCATTAGCCAAGACAAAGGGCATATCCCGCTGACAGTCAAATTACTCCTGGCATCATTGACATCACCTTTTAAAACAAATTAAATAATGAAAAAGGCAGGATGGAAAAGACAGGTTATGGACTGTTATGGAATGACGGACTACTGTTCAAGAGCACTTCATCCTGCCCAATCAGTCTCAAAAATGATGTATAGCAAAAATGACGTTAAAATAGAGACAACCATCCCTGAGAGGGCACACTAAATTTGGTAGCAGTATAAATAATTAGTTCGTTCTAGCAGACAGTGCTCTTGACTTGTCTTGTCTTTGTGCACTTGTCTTTATGCACACTGCATGCTAACGCTAAAGCTAATATTTTGTTTTCGGAGAACTACAGGCCGCAAAGGGTGAAGTTAATGGCTGAACTCTTATGGAAGCAAATTAGTAGGTTGAAGTTAGTTTTAAATACGAATTTAGAACTTGAACAGCATGTGTTTGATGCTTTTAAGCCAGCACTGCTCTCACAAAAAGTACTGTGGCGCTATAATGGGACAGCGATAATAGTTAGGGTTGGGTTTTGAACCAATATTCATCAGTCATTTCCCTCTCATATTAGGGGAGAGTGGTGTAAGATGAGCCTATATTTTTTACTTATGTGGTCCTCAAGATAAGGGAAAATTAGGCAGTATCAACAGTATCTAAGGTAATTTCAGGATGTTTCCTATCATTTTATCCCATCAATTTATCATCAGGGTGCATCTATGACAAAGGGTTCTAAAAATATGGCTTGACCCGAGTCAGTGGGTATAGATGCACCATTTGGGTGTAAACTGACCATCTAACTGAATCTGATTCAAACTCATGTCAAATTTTAAAGATAATTAACCCTTTTAAAAAACTAATGTATTAATAATTTTTTTTTTTTTAGAAACATTCATGATTTTTTCTTTAAAGATAACGTAAACAACATAAGCAACACATTAAGTTTAAATTTCAATATCTTTAATTGTTTGCATTTCTGAAACACTATGTTGAACACCAAAGTTGTAACCTTCCCAAAAACAGACTAAACAGAGAGTTTGTTGAGTAAAATTAAATAAAAATTGAATTAGAAAGATTTAATAAATGCCATTGAAACTAATAAACATTATAATAAAAGGTTTCTTGGCATGGTAGCTTTTCTGTAATGTCGAATATGCCATTAGCTACTACAGGTGGGAAGATGAATATGATTATAATGGGATTATAATGGGATGAAAGCAGCTTCTGGTTGTTATCAAAGAATGATTTGGTGCACTTGTACACTGTCCCTATCAAATAATATTAATTAAGTAAAAATAAACAATTGTTGTAATTGATTGCATTATTAAATCCAGTTGTACTTCCGGATTTAACTCTTAACTCAGTGCTTATGGTGGGGTTTCATTTAAACAAGGCGCCACTTAAATCATTGGCAATTTTGCACCATAGCTGCCATTTTTTCTGCCAAATATGCTTGCTACCTATTCAAGCTAATATTTGGCTAAATGATTTTGCATGGTTTTATCCATTGCTAAATCACCTATATGCATATTAAATATTTTTAGACCTGCATAAATTTGTTTCGATGTAACAGATGTAATTACATCTTTTATGCTAAAAGGTACTACTTATACCTCGCCATTTGACTTTGTAACTTGCAATTGCAATTTATATATCACAATTTTCGCCTCTGCGTGCTTAGTTGGGGACACTTATTTTCCAGCGTTATCGTTGACATGATTTCAAAGATATTATTTAAACTGAGCTGGCTGTTGACATCACTGAATTCAATGATGAAATGTCTTTAACTGAAAAATGAGTGTTTACTGTTGTCATTTTGCATTATTGACACTATTTTCCTAATTAATGCTGTTCAGTTGCTTTGTCACAATCTGTATTGTTAAAAGCGCTATATAAATAAAGGTGACTTGACTTGACTTGACAATTTTGAGAAAAAAGGTCAGAAATTGGAAGTTTATATCTTGCAATTGACTTTATTTCTCGCATTGCTAAGTTTATATACCACCTTCTTCTTACTTGATAACCGCAACTGCAAGTTATATCACTCCATTCTGAGGAAAAAGTCAGAATTTTCCACTTATATCCCACCAATTTGACTTTATATAATTGCGAGTTTATATCCACCACTTGAGAAAAAAAAAAGCAGAATTTAAGTTTATATCTCGCAATTCTGAGAAAAAAGTCAGAATTGAAGTTTATATTTCGCAATTCTGAATTTATTTCTTGCAATTGTGAGATTATATCCCGCATTGGCTTTTATAAATCGCAATTGCGAGTTTATTACCACAATTCTGGGCGGAAAAAAAAAAGTCAGACTTTATTTTTTATAGCCCACAATTCTGAATGCGGTTTGTAGTATGCAATTCTGAGGGGGGAAAACGGTCCAATTTGAGATGTAAACCACCCACAATAGCAAAGTCAGTGAGGACCCCAAAAAAAAGGTCATAAGTGGAGGAAAAAAAGAGCAAAGTACCGTTTTTATTCAGTGGCAGAAATGGGCGTCCATACAACCCACTACACCACAGGCCAAGAAGGTATGTAGATGTTTGACAGAAATGTTTCAGGACCAACAACAGATAGTTATCATTTGGCATAATCACAGTCACTACGTTACTGAATGATTAACATATTCACACCACATTAATTTCTCCGAAATACTTCACAGAACACCATGGTAGTTGTTGGTACTTTTTTTTGTTAGCGTCGGTTGTTTTTGTTGTTTTCTTTCCCCAGAGATTTAGTATAGATTGTTATTGACAAGTTGACAATGACTGCCACATCTCTCATGCCAAAATTTTAGGAGAATTTGTATCAGATTGGAACAAAAAAAAAAAAAAAAAAGCAAAACAGTCATCCATTCCTCTCAGCTATCATCCATCATGCTGTTTGATCGCTTAGAGTGGAACAAATTGCAAAGAACCTTAAGAGTCTTTTCCTATCTGTGTCATTCTGATACAGACAATCCATTTTTTTTATAAGATTGCATTTTAAGCCTTGCACAGGTTTGGCAAATGTTTTTCGATGGTTTCAGCTGTATACCCATTTATCCGTTTACTTTGCATCGTTTGACTGCAAGCGCATCATGCCTCTGTCCTTGAGAAGGTGGATATTTTGGCTCACGTGGAAACTCCGACCAGCTTCCCTTGTGCAAAGGAGCAGCCGGTGCCATTCAGCTGTCAAAGTCTGAGCTAAGCAAAATCGATTCAACAATGAGAACATTCAATGAACACGCATTTGCGTGACAGTGACTGTGAGCATAATCCATCCAAAGTTAGCCTTTGTACATTGAGCATCAAGAATTCATAAAATTCATTGTGTGGAGCTCATAAATTTATGTAAGAATTCTCTCGGGTTACTAAGAAATCTAACCGCATTTAAAGTGCCACGAGAGTAACTGAAGGGCAAGCAATGGGAAGACCGGCATCAATAAACCCCCTCCTACTTTTGGTGCTCTGTCTTCATTTGTCTGGACGACATAAACCAAGAGGATTTAGATAAATCAATACTCCAATGATTTACGTTTAGACAGCTGTGACGTCATCTAAATTGGCAACAGTGACCAATGCTAAAATGCACTTGCACTATTCAATAGTCCGAAAGGAAGAGGGGAAGATGGGGTCTTTCATCAGTTGATAGACTTCTCTTGGCTGCCCGGTAACTCCTAACAGCCAGTCCAACTGCGGTGTCCAGGAGTAGCTGTATCTTCCAGCCATTAATTGCTGAGGTTTACCCTTTCCTCTGGGCCTAATTTTCAGAGCAAATAATCACTTGAACTCCCACCAAATCGTGGAAATGGAGGCTGACTCCGCACATACCAATTTGCAAATTAGCCGAACACATCCAGCGCTGCTTTGAAAGGAGAAGGGGGTCATTTTCTGCCATATTTATCAGTTGTAATTTGCTGCGAAACAATTGCCATACTGCCCTGCACCTTCTTGCATCACACTAATGAACATTACACTGACACCTCTGCCATGATAATTTTTAATATTTGTTGCGCCGCATATAACAGATTAACCTTTCGTTCATCTCCTTTTTTTGCAAAACACGTGGGATTGCATAACAAGGCCTGAAGTATGGCTCTAGTCCAAAGCACTGCTTCAGCATTTTTGTCAGTACATTCATTTTACAGTGACCCTCTTCGCACCCGCAGCATTTTGATTGATGGGTCGCACTTATATTGTACATGACAAAAGACACTGTCACTCTAGTGAGAGAATGGAAGTGACGTGTTCGGGATTTTTTTCGAATGCAAAACCCACCAGGAGAGCGTCGGCACAGCACAGCATGCGTTTTCTAATGAATTCCACTCATCTTGACCCTCTCGCGAGTAGCTAGATAGATCAGGGGATCCAGGTTCTTTCATATTCTGCACGCTTTGTTTGGCACACTTCCCATGAGGATGCCACACTGGGCCAAGTATGGAGTTGGGCCTCAAGTCACGTCAACGTCTTTGGGAAAAGATGATGAAATCTTTTCATCTTCCCTCCTCGTGTCTCCAGGCATAATTCAGTCAGACTGCTTAGAAACACAATGTAACTTATTTCCATGCATTTAAAATATTATTATATAATTTAGCTGGAGTTGCAGCTTATTTCTCAACTCATGCTACAGGCCCACACAGAATCTGTACCTTCAGTTCCATTTTGAAACACTCATTATTTACAATGTTCTACACGTCCCTAAACTCTTGTGTGTTCAATTAAATGTTTCTGCTAATTTACTTGTGCTTTCAGCAACCAATAGAAGCACCGGGAGCAAACTAGAAGCACCAGCATGAAGAGAACATATTAACTTCAAGTTAAAGAAGATGTTCCCTTGAACCAGGGACCTTCGTGTTGTGAGGTAACGGTTCTACCACCTGAGCCCACATTTTCCAACACATTTATGAATTCCACAGATTTTCTCCCACAAAAATGCTGATTTCCGTCAGAGCTTGTTGATTAGCATGTCAACAGAACATTTCGCTTTGCTAATCATGGCATCAAGGTTTGGGTGCTTAGCGTGATCGTACAGAATCACGTAAGTTTGGGTGCTTAGCGCCTGCTTGTACAGAAGATGCTGTAGTTACACCATCCGGTGATACATCTTTCTTTCCCCCATTGAAATGTAGTTGTATATTCACACTTTATTTTAAAGGTGGGGTAAGTTATTTCTGGTAGCCAATGTTGATATTTCAAATCACTAAAACAAACATGTCCCTACCTCAAAGTGTCTCGCCCCTATTTTGATAGCTCTGCCCCACACATACGTACACAACCCAGGCAACGATTATGGTGCTGTTCCAGCCGGCCAAGGGTATGATGTCATCAATAAGTGAAAGCAATGTGTGTTACTATGGTAATACAGGTCGAGTGTATTTTGGTAGTACTGTGTGTTTTACTCTGTGTTACAAAGCAAAACCAATGTTACTCACCTATCGAGAATAAACAAAGCGATCTTCCTTCCTGGTATTGTAGTACTTTTAGAAGATTTCTCACCGGTGTCATTACACATGATGTAGCCCAGCGGATCCCAATTCCAGTCCTCGCAACCCCCATCCCCCAATCCCCCCCCACTCTGCAGATTTTGCATGTCTCGCTTAGTTCCGCACCCCGATTTTTCAGATAACCAGCTCGTTAGAAGCGAGCTACGTGCATGAACTGTGTTCTTTCCGAACGATATGATTGACATGGTCCCTACTCCCTGAGCAGGGGAAATCCGTTGAAGTTTACTTCACTTCGGCACATGGACTAAAATTGGGAACTGCTGATGTAGTCTATTGTAGTAATGTTGTCACTGGTATTCTGGTCTGTGAGCTTATATGCGTTCAGGGGGAGTGGCTTTGGACGGCGATTGCAGGGAGGGTGGGATGTTCGCTATCAGGCTAACGTTAACATTTTCCAAGATCTCCTACTGCACCTTTAATGTTCAATTCTCGCCATTAACAAACCATTAACTAATCCTTTTGCCATTACTAAACTCCTAATTACTGCTTATTTATTGTTAGTAAGGTAGTTGTTAAGTGTAGGTATTAGGTAGGATTATGGATGTAGAATATTGTCTTCCAGAATATGTGATTTATAATACTATAACAACCAAAAATATTAGCCACGCTAATGAGCAACTAGTTAATAGTGAGAATTGGTCCCTACACTAAAGTGTTACTGCATATTCTTATTTATTTATTTAACTCTCATGTTGTGTTCTGGGATGCGTTTTTTCAAAAGCATTGTAAGCTTAGGTACATCGTAGACCCATTGAAACCAATGGCGCTACAGTTGACTTAGGCTTATGATGCTTTCGGGAAACACAGCCCTTGTCATTTTGACCCAGAGAGGACATTCCTTTCCCCAAAAATGCTAGTTAATTGGACTAATCTTACTCACACATGATATAACAACTTCACAAGGAATAATTTTTTTTTTTTTTGTATTTTCCCCACTTTATTACACTTGTGGTGTTTACGGTTAAAAGTGACAGCTCTACAAAAAATTGGCTATACATTTCTTGTTATGCTACATTATTACCAAATATTGGATTCAATCGTCTGTCAACTTATTTTCTTTAAATTAGAATAGGTTTTGTATTTCAGTTTGGAACGGACTGATCATAGGCCTCATCGATCTAAGCTTGTGGACCACAGTTTTTGATTGCCAAAATTATCAACAAATAATGCTTTCTTGTTCATTACTCAAAAACTAAGTGCATAAGTGCATAAACAAAGGGCATAAGCTCAGAACAATGGGGCCTACGACCAATCTTCCAAAAATAAATACAAAACCAGTACAAATTGAATGAAAAGAAGTTGACATGAGATCAAATCCATGCAAGATTCCGAAATAATATAGAATAATGAGAGATTTACAAGTAATTTTTAAAACTCTGGCTATTTTTGACTGCAAATTAAGTGATGGATTTTCAGAACAGAACAAGGGTTAAAGTAACATTTAAATAATCTTAAATAACAAATCTTCCATTATATTATCATATGTTTTGATAGTGACTGATTTGTATTTTATTTTTTTCTGTCAACTGCATGAAATGGACTTTACAGCTCAGGATGGGTTTGGGACTGTGAGCATTTGTGTGGTGCTTTTAACCAATCAGTACAGTCATGCACAGCTCAGGTGTTTGACTTTAGCTATGTTCCCATCACCCTGTTTTTATGAACATTTTGAAGTACTGCATTAGAAATGAGTAATGGAAACACCAAATTTAAAAAAAACAAATTAAATCCCTTAGTTTCCAAAAAAGTTTTTTTTACATTAGCTTAAGGTGGTTTTTGACTTAATACAAATAATGGAAGATGGAAACACATTTGCTGAATAAATTTCTCCATGCGCATCAGAAAAGTCATGTGACTTTGTGTTATGGGATGGGATAGCTTGACTAAAAGGTGCGTTTCCACCATATCGGAATTCCCGTAATTATGAGATTCCAACTTGTAAAAAAGCATTCACGTCCTCGTAGAACTCGTAATTACAACTTGTGAACTGGGAGTTTTCTGAGAGCTACGACTTGTACCACATGACCGATGTACCACCTGACCACTGTAGGCTCTGTTAAGGTGTTGATAGTGTTGCCAGAACAGCATTTCCGAGTCCGAGGACGTGAACAGCTCGGAGTAGAACTCACTGCTTTCAATCCAAATTACGGTAAATTACGATTATTGGCGTGAACGCAGCATAAGCGCGGACCGATCTTAAAATGTTTTTAAGGTTATTCTGAAATGCCAAAGTCTGTCGTCAAAGTATTTCTGTATAATTGTCTCCCAGAGCTGCGTTCCCAAACAGCAGGGACCCACCACCTAAAGCAATGACCGCATTTATTGTGTTTGGTCTGCAAGTAATTTATTATATATGAAAATGACTATACTCAGTGGCTTCTCCTAGATTTCTGAGAGATATTTAGTGCCAGTTTATCTGTAAGTGACGATTTTGTTCTATTTGACTCGTTGGATGGAAACGGAACGGTGCTTATTCGCAAATGTTTTGTGCGCCATTCCAATTTTGCGCATAAGTTAAACTCACAACTTTGGATGGAAACCCAGCTACTGATTGGTGAAAATTTTTCACATTTAACATTTACAATTTTTTCACATTGTACCTGCGCCAAACTCTTACTGAGGTGAATGTAAACGCTAACAGATAGCTTTCTCCAGGTATTACAGACCACCTTGAATCAGTAGCTAGCTTAGCATTAGCACCAAGAGTAGGAAAACCACTATAGAGCCGTTTGACTTGATCAAACCCATAAAACTTCCCTCTCACTCTCTCCGCTGCCTGCGTGGACACATTGACAGCCAAAAAGGCATGTGTGCGTTGACGTCATGTTTTGACGATACTCGGCGAACTCATCAGTGGCAATTAGTTCTGCTCTGACTGGGAGCACAGATAGCAATTATTCCCTCCCTTTCTGGAAGCTGACAATCAAGATGAGGCGGCTTGATAAAGAATCGAGTGAAATGTTTTTCGACACCGAAACAGATGGGAAGAAAGGTATATTAACATATATGCCGATATAAAGCAGGGTCAAAAAGTATGAAACGACTAGAAAATAATTTGGTCTGTCCCTCTTGTGCTTTACTGATTTGACTAGATATGGATGAAACCTGAGGTTATTCATCAAGATTTGAGAACGTATCTTGAGTGAATCTTCTTATTTGATTAGAAATAGTGCATAAATCCCAATCGTTGTCTTGAACTTTGAATGGTTTTCAAAATCCTAAAACGTTCCGTTTTTTATGGTTTAAATTAGATTTAGAATCTTGGATTGTTAATGCGTTCTCAGACTTCTGGTCTCCGCTGTGCATATTCACCGAAGATAAATATTATCCATTAAGCGCATTTAGTCAAAAACTGGGCTTCCCATTCCGACTTTGATTTCCTGATAGAATCAAACGAGTCATTTTAAAGAAACAAACGACAAGCGGTAGCTAATGAAGGGCTGGATGAAACAGCCTCTAATCAAGCATACGTTACTCCTATAATTTGAACATCAAACCACGCTCTACATATACAGTCAGATGATTGTGTAATTGCACACGTGCACATGCCCAGATGAAGATTATTAAAAGTGGAATGAGTAACTGCTCTGGCTAACGCATTTAAGCGTTATCTTTATATTTCACATCTGGCTGGGTATTAAAATCTTATCGACAGCCAGGTGTAAACAGCGTCAAATCCCCACGGATATCCACAGGCCTAGACGCATAGGAGTTCAGCGTAGAGTAATTGTTGCTTGGCATTCGGAAATGTCAAAAGGATCGCATTTACAAATTCGGTCAGGTACCGAGAGATTGCATTTTTATCAACATACAAATGAACAGCCTGTGATATTTTCATGCAACGTTCAGCTTCAGCGTAGAATACTAAGCCAGACGTGCTGGGGAGTTTCTGCTTAATCAATGAAGCCACTCTGTCATGAATGATAAGAGAAAAGAGTCAGATCAGAAGAAAGCAAGAGGCCAAGAGATGAATGACAGATTTGCAGATAACTGCCACCTGAAAGCTACTTAGCAGAGATGTGAAAAACGACATATTTTCATCGGCCGGTCTTGAAGAAGTCTTGCATAATTAGGGTGATTCAAGGTCATGGTATAATAGTAACTGTCTTGAATTTGTTTTAAGGTGGTCAATTTGTAATAAAAGCATATCTTTAAAGCCCTGATCATAAAATTTTATAATTTAAAATAAATAAATTAAGAAAAAATATAAAAATGTTAAAAAAAAAAATTAATAAAAATTAACAAAGAAGGATTTTAGATTTAAAATAAAAGATTAAAATACAAATTTGAAACATTTTTTGACTGTAATATGTAATATTATATATATATATATATATATTAAAAATATATATATGTTTGTAGGTTTGATGTCTACATTTAAATGGTCTTGAAATGCAATGTGGTGAATTTGTTTTAAAAAGCATATTTTGGAGCACAAACACATTTGTGACCCTGGAGCACAAACCAGTGTTAAGTCGCTGGGGTATATTTGTAGCAATAACCAACAAATTGTTTGGGTCAAAATTATTGATTTTTTTTTTTTATGCCAAAAATCATTAGGATTTTAATTAAAGATCATGTTCCATGAAGATATTTTGTAAATTCCTACCGTAATATTAAAACTAAATTTTTTGATTAGTAATATGCATTGCTAAGACTTCCTTTGGACAGCTTTAAAGGTGTTTTTCTCAATATTTAATTTTTTTTGCACCCTCAGATTACAGATATTCAAATAGTTATATCTCAGCCAAATACTATCCTAACAAACAATACATCAATAGAAAGCTTATTTATTAAGCTTTCATATGATATATTAATCTCAATTTTAAAAAATTGACACGTATGACTGGTTTTGTGGTCAGTCCCCCATTTACTACTGCAGCTCAAACAAAAAAACTGGGATCTTAAGCACTATATAAAAAACTACTGCAAAAAATTTTGAAATTTTTTGAATGAAATATACAATAAAATATATAAATTAGAATGAAATAAAAATAAATGATTACAATAAAATATAAAAATATTTTTGAATATATCATTAGAATGAATAATAACTAATAAGTCTTTTCATTATTAGACTGGTTCTAAAGCCATGGTTTGATGTCTGCCGGCTATAACATAGTTGTTATGAACTCTAGAGATGTGAGGAATTCAGGTGGTGAAACGATTTTTTTAGCACACACAATACAAACGCTTGCTTTGCCCCTGCTGCTGCTGCAAAAAAAAACCGAAACCATGATTTTAAAGCACTAGATAAAAAAAATAACTAAATGTATTTAAAAAAATTAAAATAAATGAATAAATTGATTTTAATTATAAATTAAATTAATGAAATTTAAATAAAGCTAAAGTATTACAAAAGAAAGAAAGAAAGAAAGAAGAAAGAAAGAAAGAAAGCAGGAAGCAGCATTATAATTAAGCATGGCCTTGAATTTTAACAGTGTTGTCTTGAAATGATTGGTTTAAAAGTTATTCTGGTGATAGGTTTTAAAAGTACATTTTTGAAGCACAACATTTTTAGCATTTACAGAATATTTTGAAAATAAATAATTCAATAAATTGTAAAGAATTCTTTCCACTGTAATTCAATAAAAGTGAAATGTATCTAAACAAATATTATTATAATACAACTAGTTGTCAGTGTTTAAAACTGTTTTAATTTGAATATTTTAATTTAAAAACCATTTAAATATTAACAAACCTTTATATATATCTTAAAACATAAATAATACTCATATAATAAATCTTAAAATAATAAATACAAATAAAACTAGTCCTGTATCATGACCCAGCCTGACATGCGCCACGAGTCAGATTTACTGTTGCACAAGTACTTTGATTTAGTTGGGAAAGTGTGGCAACAATTATTGTACAATCAAAATCGAATTAATGCTGATAACACTTAATGCACAAACACAGTCTGACATATGAACGCTGTGTACATAAGCTTTATTACCCTTAAAGCAGTGAGCCACAACATTTCTGAGGTTGCAGTAACTTATCATGTAACGGCCGGCTCTCTCACGCCACAAACGACTTGTTGATAGCAGTTAAACAGACCCAAATACATAAATCAGATATTGTCACTTTCCGAAAGTAAACCCTGTCATAGCAATGCATGGGGAAACTTTCATTTCATTCCATTTTTTCCCATCAATCTTACTGCCTTATATAATAAAGAAATAGTGTATATAGTGTATACAGAGGAGACTGGGGCTAGTTGTCACAACTGTTAACTTTTAAGTCAAAATTCTAGTTTCATAAACTCTTAAAATACAATAATGTTTTGCGTATCTTCCAAACTAAAATTACAGTATTTTTTTTTTAATTTTTGGTAAACAAGAGTTACTGTATAATGAAGGCTGATTTTAAATGACAATTTTTTCATAAAATTGTTAGGTCGGGGGAAAATTTGCACATTTAAATTTTATACGTCGAACATGTTATGAAATATATATATACTACAATATTGCTTTGCATGTTACCTTTTACATTGTGGTGTTTCATGGTTAATAATAGTTTACAACTTAATCTGTTACAAGTTTATCAGCTCAGTTTATGTATGCATGTATTTGTTCGTTTGTCTAGAAAATGACTTCACCCATATTACTATATTATATGCACTGCTAATAATACATTTGTAAAATTGTTTAAAAATTCCACTTATTCAGCAGGTTTTGAGGGAAAGAAAAAGAAAAGAAAAAAGCCAATGCAAAAAAAAGAAGAAAAAAAAGAAAAGAGGAACATGAATTGATAATTTAATGCTATTTTAGTTCTTGCTAATAATTTTGCTTGTTTTTAGGATATTTAGATATTCATTCAGGACACACACTAACTCACTATCAATCGAATATTTGTGCAGTGCTAAAGAAGAATTTTAGTCAGTTGCTACAAAAGAACTTTCCTAACTCAATTCAAAGATCAAAACAAGATAAGATCAAATTACACTTTAAAATAGACACGTTTTTACATTGCAATACTATAAAAAAAGACTGTTTTTTCCTGTATTTTTGATCAAACAAATGCAGTCTTGATAATCATAAATTTATTAAAAAAAAAATTAAACCCAAAACTTTTGAACAGTATATATTAATAAAATTATATACAGTAATCAATTAATGTAACTTTTAATAATATAACTTGTAATATATAGGAAAACTTTTAGTATAAACATTGAGAAATCAATATAGGTTAACCAATAGTAATTGCTTGTGATATATTATATTATCACGGTCAGTCGGGGAGGAAGGAACGAGGAGAACACTTCAACTAGAGTTTATTTCAATAAACAAAGGGATATAAAACACTGGAACTTCAGGGATGACATGTAACAGCAGACGGAAAACACTGGGAAACACAGGGTTTAAATGCACAGAAACTAAAGGGACACACCTGGGAACAATACGAACTAAACGGGGAACACCTGGACTCAAATTAGACACATCAGGAGCAGGAACAGGAAGATACCAATACGGTAAGGAAATGCACATGGGTAGCAAACTCACACACACACAGAACATAACGCCCCCCTCCGGAAGGCGTGTCATCACGCCACACAACATCAATGGGGAGGGAGGCGCCTCCAAGGCAGTACCAGATCCGGGCACCATGGCGGAGCAGGCAGCTCGGGAAGCCATGGTGGATCAGGGAGCCCAGGGAACCATGGCGGAGCCGGGAGCTCAGGGGGCCATGGCAGCTCTGCCCCAGCCTCTACGACTGGAGCCCTACTACCCCCCCAAAAAGATAAATCCTTGGGGGAACTTACGGGGCTGAACTCGGGGACTGGAGCCCTCCCTGGGCTTACTTGAGGATCTGGAGCCCTCCCTGGGCTGAACTGGGGTTCATGAGCCCTCCCTGGGCTTAACGGGGAAACAGGAGCCCTCACTGGTTAAACGGATTCAGAGCCCTTCCTGGGCTGAACTGGGGATCTGTGTAGCGCTTACGAGGAGCTGACACTGGAGCGAGCTCTGGGGCTGGAGCCGACACTCACTGGAGCGAGCTCTGGGGCCGGCAGGCTTGTCGTTGCTGTAGCCGGCAGGCTTGAGAGAGCCGTGGCCAGCGGCCTCGACATCGACGCGGCCGGTGGACTTGAGTGCTGAATGGCCGGCGGACCTGACTTCTTGACGGGCCGCCTGCTGGCTGGAGAGCGCCGCGGCCGTGCGTGTTACATCGGAAACGTCCGCAGGCTTGAGACGGGGCGGGCTATCAGATGGCTGCGCCCGTGGCTGTTCTGGACCTTACGTTCCTCCAGACACCAGAAGAGTCCTTCCCTTTCCAAGTTTATCCCCTGGTGTATGGGAGGTCCATGGTGGCGATGGGTAATTGGCCCGTGCCAGACAGCGAGTTGAGTGTGGAGTCATCCAAAGCCGTAGCCGTGGCGAGCCTGCAGAACTCCCATTATACTCGACACGGGGAATCATACGAGCTAGGGCGGTGACCGAGCTGCCACGCACATTGCTGTTGAGGAAAACAGGAAACCAAAAACTTTTCAAAAACCGAAAAAAATTAAACGGTGAGAGGCCGCCGCTTACTTTTTTTTAGGTCTGCTGGTCTGTCACTCTCGGGAAGGAATAGAACGAGGAGACGCAGTAGAACACTATCAACTAGAGTTTAACATTCAAATAAACACAGGATGCAAAACACTGGAAACGTCAGGTATGACATGTAACAGCAGACCGAAAACCTGGGAACACAGGTTTAATACACAGACACTAAAGGGACACACCTGGGACCAATACAAACAAACGGGGAAACACCTGGACTCAATTAGAAACAAATCAGAGAGCAGGGAACAGGAAGGTAACGGAGGCACCTGGGGAGGCAAACATCACACACAGACATAAACAGAGTATTACAATAGCGTATAATATAAATAGAATATAATATAATATAATATATTATACATTTTTTATTTGAGATTTATTGACTGTAAATCCCTGGTGCACGTTAATGACCACACAAAATAAAATGACCCATTCTGAAGCCATATATCTTAATTTTCAAGTTTTTCTCCAGCCCAGGCCTCACTGTACTCAAGTTATTCCTGTAGAACAAGGAGGTTGAGGAAAAAGTGTGGCTCGATTGCCGCCAGATGTCAAGACACAAAAAACTGAGTCTGCAAATAAGCAGAAGGACTGGCAGCTCCCTGATGCCCACCGCTACGGCAATCACGCTCTTTTCAGACAGATCCTCCCAAACCAGCTGCAGGAAACACAAACACACAGAGAAATCTACCTTTCCTTGCATGGATGGTCCCGTCGGAAAAACCTTCCTTCCACATTAGCTGGCTGGGTGAAGGAACGAGGAGTGACTGATGACGAGTCATGTGACGGCTTGCCCTTTACACAGGCCGAAGAGAGGTAATGACTTTGAGACTTCCAGAGGAACGTGTGAGTGTGAGAAAGAGCCAATAGGTGCGAGAGAAAGGATGTGTGAGCGAGAAATTGAGAAAGGATGAGAAAGTGTGGAAAGAAGAGGAAGGGAGATGATAATGGCTGTCAACGCTGAATACGTGTCAAGGCTCTTACGGCTCTTTCACCCCGCAATATCTGCCAACTTCCTGTCATAAACATGCATGAATTTTTCAGCCTTTCATATATGTCTTGTTTTAAGCATAAGCCTCATTAAGCATTTTAAGATTTATGTTTAAAACAAGAACAACAAACTGTGCAAATGTGGTCAGAAACATAAGAATTGATGTACTGCGAATGTGATTAAAAACAAAAAAAAAAATTTTAATGTTTTATATTTCCAAAATACAAGAAATTAATTACTGTGTTAAGCCATTTTATTTACAGTGTACTTTTGTACATTTTTGCCACTGCTAATAAAAATGGTATTCGGATTTTATATATAAAAAAAAATGACATTTGCCAGGTTTATGAGGATAAACAAGAAGAAACAACTTGTCATTGGGGTAAAAACACTAAAATCGACATTAATAAATTGATTTATAAAGTAAATTTATCTTGTTTTTAGGATGCTTAGGTTTTTCATCTTGGAAAAAGGACAACACTGTTTTTATTTTTTATATAGATATCTTGTGTCATACCCGGTGCACTACAACTAAAAATTTGGGGTCAAATTGTTTAAAATTATACTTTGCAATATTCGTTTTGCTTGGCACGTTTTTTTCTTCTTTTTTTTCTCCATGTTTGGGTTGCAAAACCAGCGTATAATTTTTAATGTTTTTAGTGTTTTGTTTACGAGAATACAAGCCAGTTTTGCTAAAACCAATGCATTTAGCATTAAAAAAATGCTAGGGGGTGATATTTTTGTATTTTTTTCCTGGGATAATAATAATACTCATAAAATAATAAAAAAAGAATAGAGAAACATTTTTCATTTGTTTTTTGTTACAGTTACATTTACGTCTTGCTAATGACAAATAGTTTGCCAATTGTAAAATGCTGGCTTCTGAGCAGGCAAAAAAAAAAAAGTAAGAAAATCAGTTAAGAAAATTCAAAATTCCAGAAAAAGCATGATATTTTAATCTACACTGAACAAAGTAATAAACCAACACTTTTGTTTTTGCCCCCATTTTTCATTAGCTAAACTCAAAGATCTAAGACTTTTTTTTGTACACAAAAGGCCTATTTCTCTCAGATTTTGTTCACAAATCTGTCTAAATCTGTTAGGGAGCACTTCTCCTTTGCTGAGATAATCCATTCACCTCACAGGTGTGGCATATCAAGATGCGGATTAGACAGCATGATTATTGCACAGAAGTGCCTTAGGCTGGCCACAATAAAAAGCCACTCTAAAATGTGCCAGTTTTTACTGTATTGGGGGGTCCGGGGGGGTCCGAGAACCAGTCAGTATCTGGTGTGACCACTGTTTGCCTCACGCAGTGCAACACATCTCCGTCGCATAGAGTTGATCAGGTTGTTGATTGTGGCCTGTGGAATGTTGTTCCACTCCTCTTCAATGGCTGTGCAGTTTCTGATTGGCATGACTGAACCCCCTTCGTATACCTCCGATCCAGATCATCCCAAACATGCCAATGGGTTGACTGTCCGGGCTACGCTGTCCATGCAAGGACTAGGCTTTTCAGCTTCCAGGATTTTTTACCGATCCTTGCAACATGGGGCCGTGCATTATCGTGCTGCAAATATGAGGTGATGGTCGTGGATGAATGGTACAACAATGAGCCTCAGGATCTCGTCGTGGTATCTCTGTGCATTCAAAATGCCCTCAATAAAATGCACCTGTGTTCGTTGTTCATAACATACACCTGGCCATACCATAATCCCACCGCCACCATGGGTCACTTGATCCACAATGTTGACATCAGCAAACCGCCCACCCACACGACGCCATACACGCTGTATGCCATCTGCCCTGTACAGTGAAAACCGTGAAGAGAACACCTCTCCAAAGTGCCAGACGCCATCGAATGTGAGCATCTGCCCACTCAAGTCGGTTACGACGACAAAATGCAGTCAGGTCGAGACCCCGATGAGGAGCATGCAGATGAGCTTCCCTGAGAAAGTTTCTGACAGTTTGTGCAGAAATTATTAGGTTATGCAAACCGATTGTTGCACCAGCTGTCCGGGTGGCTGGTCTCAGATGATCTTGGTGGTGAAGATGCTGGATGTGGAGGTCCTAGGCTTGTGTGGTTACACGTGGTCTGTGGTTGTGAGTTGTGGTTGGATGTACTGCCAAATTCTCTTAAACGCCTTTGGATATGGCTTATGGTAGATAAATTAACATTCAATTCACGTGCAACAGCTCTGGTGGACATTCCTGCAGTCAGCATGCCATCTGCACGCTCCCTCAAAACTTGCGACAACTGTGGCATTGTGCTGTGTGATAAAACACACATTTTAGAGTGGCCTTTTATTGTGGCCAGCCTAAGGCAGAACTGTGCAATAATCATGCTGTCTAATTAGCAACTTGATATGCCACACCTGTGAGGTGGATGGATTATCTCGGCAATGAGAAGTGCTCACTAACACAGATTTAGTCAGATTTGTGATCAATATTTGAGAGAAACAGGCCTTTTTTGTACATAGAAAAGTCTTAGATCTTTGAGCTCAGCTCACGAAAAATGGGGGCAAAAACAAAAGTGATACATTTATAATTTTGTTCAGTGTAATTTTTTTTTTTCCAGGAGAAAGAAAAAACATATATATTATATTAATTATTTATAATGTACAATATTTTTTTGCAATGTTAAGTTTTAATCAATGAAGAATGGTGGTAAAATTGTTTTAAAAAATGTATGAGGTGATGGACTTGTGTGGCAAAACTACATTTCCCACAATTCTCTGTGGCAGCTTGAAATTTATCAAATAAACAGATAAGATTTTATTTACACATGCTAATACATGCTAAAAATCTGTCAGGTAGAAAAAAAAGATGAAATTGTGAAAGGAATATAAAGTTTCCCAATGCATTCAGCCAAGATGTAATTGCAAACTTGCACGTAGGAGCATCCCTGAAGTCATTGGGGATTGCAGCAATATGCAGCAGAACGATTTTGTTGTGTTCTGTAGTCCATTTGTCTAATTACATCAGCGTTTGTTTGATAGTGAAACCACTTGTGATTTTACAGTCCCACATTCCATCTGGCAGCCCATCCCACAACACACCGCAAATCAGTTACACGTGCATCGATCACTGACAAACAAACATCCCATTATGCCTTACCTGGAAAAAAAAAACATTGCAGAAATAGCTCCCAAATGATTATACTGCAAATCACGCTATAATGGCTCATGTTTTCATCAGCGAAAGAGCAAAATTAGGCTTGGAGGATTTCATTAGAAAAACAAAATGTCAAGCCATCCATTATCAGTCGTAATTCAAGCACGTATCGTTCAGAAGGCTTGCTACCAGCATATGGTGAAAATGTAAGATTTCGGCACCCCATTTCACATGAATTGAATCAATAGCTCGGATAATAAAGTCGTAAAAGATGATGTGGAATTAGAGTTTTTCTTTTATTGCACTCTAGAGAGGATGTGGAAGTTGATCATTCTTGTATGGCGACAAGAGTGAGAGAAAACAATACATCATCACTGCTGACAATTAGATATTTAATCATACGTAGTGCTACAAACAGCTTGCAGATGTGTACAGCGTTAACAAGTATGTACATGTTGAGAAATGCATTTTTGACAGGCAGATATAGTGTGTTCAATTTCTAATTGACTCTATGTGGAGTTACCATATACAATAGTTGAGCCATTTGTATGCTGAACAAATCCATGTAATGATAGTGTAAAAACCGAGTGAATCTCAAAAAATAAGTCAAGAAACTATCTATATGTTAATTTCACTAGTTTGACTAGTTTTCATTTTCATTAACTTAACAACACGCTATTCTACATAAAAACACATTAGAGAAAAGAAAGTATGCAATAGAACGTATACTTATACTTTTGTAGCATTACAATTTTCTATATTTCAATATTAATAAAACTAAATAATATTTTCCCTCAAATTCTCAGTACTGCAATGTGAAAAAAAATATTGATGTGTACATATGTATATAAATATATTCATATTGACATCTTGCTTCTCTCTCACAGAACTGTTTTGCTCTTAGTAACCACATATCAAACACAAGTTCAGTTTGGAGTGCCACAAGGCTCAGTACTAGGACCTTTGCTTGTTACCCTATTTATGCTTTCTTTGTGATACTTTATCAGTAAATTTTGAGTTAGCTTTCAGATAATCACTTCAAGTATATATAAGGACAACAGCCAGCTTACATAGTGTGTGCTTTCTTGCGACTTGATTTGCCCATTTAAATTCACTTTTGTGTGATAATATGCTTAGCATGTTTATTTTGCCAACAGCACAAATTTAGTGGATGATGAGCAACATCAGAAGTTAACATATACTGTTACGCTGATTATTTCTGTCATTTTCTTTCTTTCCACTTTCTCATATCCCACTTATGCTAATTTCCGTCTCAATCGCCACTACACGAAAATCCCAAAAACTCTATATTCACACTAAAGAGCTCATTAGAGAGGAAATAACATTTAGAGGGCTTTATGAGAGAGTGACAAGAGGACGTAAGGATTTATGTGACCTGGTAATGAAAAAGATTGCCGAAGTGTCATCAAGTCCGCTGCTGCAATGATCCAATAATATGCATCAAGCAGTCCCAGCAAGAAAGCTGGCATTAACAGCAGTGATCACACACTGAAGGGCCATCATGCATTTATCAGGCCTGCATTAATTCTGCCCACCACTGACAAGATTGACGTTACCATTCCAACCAGCAAGAGAGGTTTTCTATGAAATCCACAATAAAGACTGAAGCCGATTTGAAGCTGGATTTGCTAGACTATTTTGATTAGTGGCACAATGACAGAAAATGGATTGACTCTTTTGTCCCCGTAATTTCTTAAAGCAATTGCGTTTAGCTTGACCATGAGTCTCAGAAAAGAAAGGCAAATTGCTGATAAATTCATACAATGTTATTTCTGTAAAAATAATAATAAAAAAGCTAGGTAGAATGACAAATTTATTCCAATTGATTTTTATTAATTTAGTTCTAGAAAATTCTCAATTTAGATATTTTTATTTTAAATTATGATTCATTAATTCATTTCCAAAATAAAAGTATTAGAATGTTTTGAAAAATATTCTTAAAAACATTTAAACTTTACTTTAAAAAATAAACACATTTATGAATTTAGATATATTTCTTTTCTATTTCTTTTGTTTTAAATCACAGTTAATTAAAAAAAATCTTACAAATGAAGATCAATTCCTCTTTTGTTTTCCATTGAACAAAAATAACATCAAATGGGTTTGGAGCAACATGAGGGTCAAGTGGTAAATAATGACTTTATAATGAGGGGTTAACGATCCCTTTAAGTTTTCATTTTGCCATTTCAGTATCTGCATTAAATTTCTTGGATATAAGCAGATTTCAATCACTCGCCATGCACACATGGACGCACACGCTAGTCACAAAATGGGGCACTTTGCCCCAAACTTCCATTTGCTTCTGAAGATAAAAAAAATTATTCCAGGCTAGCATGTAGCAAATGTGCATCTGTGGTCACATAACAATCCCTTATGGCTAACTAATGGGCCTGAAATAACGGCTTCCGCTCAACAAGTACAAAGTAATGAGTTCTAGCTAGCTGGCCAACAAGAGAGGAAGGGAGGGAGGGAGATCGAGAGAGGCCAAATCTCATCATGCATAATAGATTGTGCCAACAGCCTGCGTGGAGCTCTTGAGGCCCAGTACTTCATCATTCCTGGAACGGCGCAACGAGAGGGGGCACCTGGGTTACTGAGGACGAATGAGACTGAATGAGCTTGCGAGAGCGGGAGCGGAGAAGAACATACTCATCTGATGTCCTCTGCTCTTTTATCTCTAAGTCCATCCAAGCTGACCTTTTTTTTTTTTTGCTCTGGTATAACGACAATATCTGATCTGCGTTAAAAATAGTGTTCTTAAAGGGATAGTTCACTGCAAAAAAAAGTTTTTTTTGGAGTTTACTCTCCTTACTCACCTTGGGAAACACAAAAGGAGTTAGTTAGTAGAATGTCAGAGCTTCTGTTTTCCAAACAGTACATTGACACCATATGTGAACAATTCTTTAGGTCAGGGGGTCAAGTTGCATGAAATGCATGATCTAAAAAGTTCTGTTCCTCACAAACCTCATTTGTGGGTGAGTTTTTAACATGCAACAATCAATAGGTGTCATCAGCTTCGGCTGGAAAATAGAGATGTGAAGTCAGACACTTTCTACTTCCTCTAGTGTTTGCATACAAAATTCAAACAAAATTTCTAACCGACATGCTTTCCTTCAACTAGCGTTGCTAACTGCTAGCGTAAACATACAAAAACGAAGTATACTTGGGGTTTAAGCCTCAGTGGGGCGTAAGCCAATTGTATGAACATGTACTGTATAAAACTCATATTCGCTACCAATTTGTCAAAATGTAAAGTAAAATCTACTCTGCCCTACAAAGGCTAAAGACCATAACTCGCTAGAGTGCGAAACTGAGAAAAATGACTTTAAAGTTTTTTACTTGTCCAGTCAAATTAATTATAGGTAGAGCACTGGAAATTTAACAATTAGATGTTTTAGTAATGAAAAAGATCTACATTAAAATATTGTGAGCTCAAACTTGATTTTTACCCCTATTTCGAAGTTAATGTACTCTGCCTTTTCATTGTCTGCAAAACGTGAGAAGTTACACCAAGGCAAAAGGCAATAACTTCCACATTATCAATTCTGTCAGGACCACTATCGTCAAAATGATAGATACTTAGCATAAAGTTTGATTTTGCGGTATGGTTCTGTTCTGGGCAAAAAACCTCCCTGCCCATCCATGCAGCCTGTCATGAATGAGCAGGGAGAGCAGCAATAATAACCCCCCCAGGGTTAACAGAACAGAACAAGGCAGATATCATTAATGTACTCAATGATATTTAAGTGTAACACTTTATTCAAGATAAAGGAGTCTGATTAGCAAGGAATATCAGAAAACCAAGTCCTGACTGTGACAACAGGAGGAGCTGGGGATGGAGGAGGGAAATTTGCTCCTGAGAAAGCAAAAAAGCTGCTGAATAATACAGAATAGAGCTTACATAGGAATGCCGCGATAGGTGTCGCATTCCTATAGGTAGATGTGATCAGCTGAGAATCAGCTGATGCAAGCTTGACTCACGTGACCTGCCAGAACTAACGCTAAAGCTTAATTATTGGGTTGCTGATCACCATTTACAAAATCGTTATAGTAACACCTGTATAAAATCTAGTGATCATGGGCTATCTCATATAGGCTATTGCATATAGTAATGCGACTGTATTCATTTTTTTTTTGACCTTAACAAGCAGACTGAATGTTAAACATGTGAGTAGATACCGTGGATACCAATTTATTTGCTATGCTCATTAATGTAAAAGAATGCTAGACATTGCATAATTGCTTTTATATTGACTTGTATTAAATAGCCCAAACTAAAAGAACGACTTGTGGATTGATGTGAACACCAGCAAGCAGGAATAATGCTCAGAATGCTCGTGGATTAAATATCTCAGATGATGTTCATCGCATGGATTGATTTTATCTGGTTACAAGAAAAGGTAGGATATGGATTTAATTGCGAACTGTTAGTAGGCTACTGATTTTATGATTGATCATGCTAGCTACGGCATTCGAGTCCACACGCGTCCAACTGACAGCCTGGTGAATAATCTGCATAACAAAACATTTTAAAGGTTATTCACGATTATGTATTGCTGCCAAGGTATAGTCTTTACAGTGCTTTGATATATGGAGCTGTTTGGTAGATCGCGATCTATCTAATTCGTTTGTCTACAGCGTAATTAAAATGCGGCAGACTTTAATGGACAGTAAAAAAAGGCAGAACACCGTATAACTCTAAACCGGAAATGGAACTTCATTTTGACGCATGGCTAAACAAAGGCAGAACGCCGTAACTCAATTTGAGCATTCCAAACTAAGTGAAAGAGCCATAACTGGTGTTCTACGGTGTTCTGCCTTGGTTTCTTCGGGGCTTTTCGAAGTTACGGTTGAGACGACCCATTATTTTTTCCGGAAATCAACAAAATTGACTCAAGATACTTGTACATGATAAAGGATGTCTTGAATATCCCAAAAATATCAATAACTCATTTTCGACAACAATAGAAGTTACAGTCTTTTGCCTTTGCACGGCAGTACTCTTTTCCAACATTGTTTATTTATAGGACAATCTGCTACCTTCAATATAATTTGTGTACTGCCACTAGTGTTCTTTTCAGTTGTTTTTGGAGCAAAAAAGTAGGTAGAAGCACATTTTTCAATGAGTCTATTTTGGAAATTGAACTTCATAAATTTGGACTGATCTTTTTTTGCTACACAGCATTTTAAGCATGTTGTAAACAGATCTCGGGAATAAATCCTGGCTGGTTTTTACACAGGTATTTTATAAATTGGCTACTTCATATGACTTTGCCTCCAATTTCTCAAAACGTAAAGCAAATATTTTCTACTTTCCTACGCTATATAGCTTTTTCAGCACATTGTAAACAGATCTTGGGAATTATTTCTGGGTGTATCACCATGTGGAGTATTTTTTGCAAGTATTTTATAAATTGGTGACCGTATGAATTTGTATGATTTGATTCATACAAAAACGTACAATTTTTAAGAAAAAAAAACTTCCCCCAAAAACCTCACCTTCAATGGACTGTAAAAAGATTGTACAAAACTGTATAAATGAGACTGTCAACAATTTGCCAAAATGTAAAATACTTTTGCCAAATTACCACGAGAGTACTGTAAGTTAAATGCTGCCAAAAGTTAATAAATATGCATAAAACTTAAAACCTTTGGGATGCTTATTAGAGAATATGCATATAAATTTAGTTTATTCTCCTCACACAAAGCTACATTATGGCTTTGGAATATGAGAGCTACTTTTATGGTGGAGCTTGGCAGCATTTTCGTTGTAAGAAAACATAATTTAAGACATTCTCTAATGAGTCCCTCAGAATACATGGCCTCATAAAAAAATATCAGGTGTCCTCCGGCCTCGTAAGCCTGTCGTTTTAGGATTTGTAATCTGAGAGATAACGTCAATGGTGGTTTCTCCTCAAATGCTGAGAAATTGCTTGTCATTCTTAATTCTCTGGAAAAAAAACCTTAAGTAACAGTGGGAAAGGAAAGTTTAAAGCATTTACCACTGATTAAACAAGGCAGTCGTCTTTCAGAATTCACATATCAAAGGGATAAATGGGAGAGAATATTACTCTGAATCTGTTAACTCCACTGGCGTTCCGTGCTCATATGGTGAAGTCCCGAACAGAGAATGTGTTTGGCAAGCAAACAGCCTTGACTTGAAGTGGTGCATGTGGGTTTAAATCACACGTCTGCTCTAAATTGACAACAGACTTGGGTAATTTCTGTCTACGTGGTCCTTGAGATAAGCTCTCCATCACAGTGCATGTCTGATTAGAATTTGCATATATTTACTTCATGAATATTTCTAACTCATAATGATTTGTTCCTTTAGGTCTAGAAATCCTGTTTTTAGCAGTGAATCTAAAAAAAATGGGCAAAAAATGCAAAGTTGCATTTATGCATGTCGACGACTAATGACAATACTGTGGTTTACAGTAATGGTACGCTCTAAAAAATGCTGGGTTGTTTCAACCCAACTTTGGGTCAAATATGGACTAACCCAACCGTTGGGTTAAATTTTGGTGAGCTTTTTAACCCAACAGTTGGGTTTAGTCCATATTTGACCCAATGTTGGATTGAAACAACCCAGCATTTTTTAGAGTGTAATATCATGATCATTCCATATTCAGAATATTAATTATCTATGGTATTTACATGACAATTTTAAGGTAGTTCACAGAATATCATGGGGTTACCATGATACTTGTACAAAAACATAGTAATATTACAGTTTGTTCAAAAATAAAATATGGCGCCGACGCTGATGGCTGCTTCCGTGGCGTGCTCCGCAGTTGTTTTTATGTTTTTGTTAGTTTGTCCTGTCTTTAGTTATATCCCTGCAATCAGTTTCACCAGAGACGAATTGCTGGACATTCGGAAGTACACACCACCCGATATTTCACCGGTTTTCGACTATTCGGATGTTTTGCTGGACATGGTTGTCGGGGGAGCTGTGGCGCTGATAAAGCGCTTCAGGACACGCAGACGGGGGAAGCGAGCCGGCGCGCTCGTGAAGCTCAGACAGCGCGGATTCACAACGCCGTTGCCTAGCATCCATCTGGCGAACCTCCGCTCTCTACCCAACAAAACGGACGAACTTCTTCTGCTCTCCCGGACAAATAAGGATTTTTCAAACTCTGCTGCTCTGTGTTTCACGGAAACCTGGCTGAAAGACGCCATTCCGGACAGCGCGTTGAGTCTCCCGGGCTTTCAGCTGTTCAGAGCGGATCGCGACGCAGAATCAACGGGGGAAATCACGCGGCGGCGGGACATATTTTTACATCAACGAAAGGTGGTGTACAGATGTAACAGTGTTAAAAGAAGTGCAGTTCAGATCTCTTCATTAATTGCAAGCCGTTCTACTCGGCGCGGGAGTTTTGTTCATTCATTTTCGTAAGTGTGTACATTCCTCTGCAAGCACATGTGAGCTCCGCTTTACAGAAACTCACAGATCTGATCACAGAGACAGAACAACAACACCCGGACTCTGTTTTAATCATTCTCGGGGACTTTAATAAAGCAAATCTCTCCCGTGAACTGCCAAAATACAGACAGCACATCACATGTCCCACCAGAGACAGTAATATATTGGATCACTGTTACACCACAATAAAAAATGCATATCACTCTGTCCCACGAGCAAATTTGGGGCTCTCTGATCACTGCTTGGCTCATCTTATACCGACCTACAGGCAAAAACTGAAATCAGATAAACCTGTATTAAGGACTGTAAAAAGAAGGACTAATGAAGCAGAGCAGGATTTACAAGCTTGTTTGACCTCACTGATTGGAGCGTCTTTTAAGCTGCTGCCACCGATCTGGACAAGCTCACATAGACTGTAACATCATATATCAGTTTCTTTGAAGATATGTGCATTCCTACCAGGACTCATTAAACTTACAACAATGACAAACCATGGTGCACTGCAAAACTCAGAAAAAACCCCCAAAAGCCCTCCGTCAGGCCAAAGACGATGCTTACAGGAAGGGGGATAATGTATTGTATAAACAGGCTAAACACACACTAGAAAAGGAGATCAGAGTGGCAAAGAGCGGCTTATTCAGAAAAAAATACGGATGAAATTCTCTTCAAGTGAATCGGCATCAGTTGGAAAAGTCTTAAAAGAAATCCACCAATTACAAGACACCAGCCCCAGCACTGGGAGAATCAACAATGGCAGACGCTCTGAACTGAGTTCTAACTGCAGGTTGAAAAGATCACCCAACACCCGCCCTGAACACCTCTCCACACAACCATTCACACCTTCAGCAACCCCCCTCTCCCCCCTCCTGCACTTCGGATCAGTGAAGATGATGTGCATCAGGTCTTCAGAAAGCAGAAGAAAAAGAAAGCACCAGGCCCAGTTGGTGTTTCACCAGCCTGTCTGAAAATCTGTGCTGAATAGCTGGCCTCTAGCTTTTCACAGATTTTAATAGATCACTGGAGCTGTGCGAAGTCCCGTCATGCTTCAAACGCTCCACCATCATCCCCATCACAAAGAAACCCAAAATTACTGGACTTAATGACTACAGACCTGGGGCTCTAACGTCTGTGGTCATGAAGTCTTTTGAAAACCTGGTGCTGGCCCACCTGAAGGACATCACTGGACCATTGCTGGATCCTCTTCAGTTTGCCTACAGAGCAAACCGGTCTGTGGACGATGCAGTAAACATGAGACTGCATTATGTTCTGCAACATCTAAACAGACCAGGGACTTATGTGAGAATCCTGTTCGTGGACTTCAGCTCGGCCTTTAACACCATCATCCCCAAACCTCCTCCTGCCCAAACTAAATCAGCTCTCCGTGCCCACCTCCGTCTATCAGTGGATCAACAGCTTCCTGACAAACAGACAGCAGCTAGTGAGGCTGAGAAAATACACATCCCAGACAACCCGTTACATACAGCACGGAGTCTCTCGTTGTGTTCTCTCTCCTGCTATTCTCCCTTACACCAACGAGCTGCAGTCTAGGAGACCACTCTGTAAAGCTCATGAAGTTTGCAGACGCACACCCCACTCATCGGCCTCATTAAGGATGGGACGAGTCTGCTTAGAAGGACAGCGGTCTGGGCAAGGGCCTGGATGTTCTGGTGCAGTCTACAACAACCTGGCGATCAACAAGCTAAAAAACTGGTGGGGATGACCGTAGGACTTCAGGAGAAACCCCCTGCAATCCCCCCACTCACCATCATGGACAGCAATGTGACTGCAGTGGAGTCATTCAGGTTCTTGGGCCACCACCATCTCTCAGGACCTGAAGTGGACAATCGCATTGACTCCATTGTGAAAAGGCCCAGCAGAGGTTGTACTTCATTCACCAGCTGAGGAAGTTCAACCTGACACAGGAGCTGCTGAAACAGTTCTACGCCGCCATCATTGAATCCATCCTCTGCACATCAATAACTGTCTGGTTCAGCTCATCTACCAAAACTGACCTCAGAAGACTAAAGCAGACAGTCCGGACTGCTGAGCAAATCACTGGTACAACCCTCCCTACTCTCCAAGAACTGTACTCGTCCAGAGTGAGCAAAAGGGCTGCAGAATCACTCTGGACCCCTCACATACAGCACACTCCCTCTTTGAACTGTTGAAATCTGGTCGACGCTACAGAGCTCTGAACACCAGAACGGCCAGACACAGGAACAATTTCTTCCCTCAGGCAATCCACCTCATGAACACTTGACAATAAACGTGGAACACACACTATTTATTCACTCATACACTTGTTTATCTAACACACATACTTAGTTTACACCTCAAATTTGCACATAATATATACAGTACCTGTACATACAAAAAACTGTCTATTGTAATATACCTGCAAACACAATTGTCAATTTATATATTTTTTTTCCTTATTTACTTGTTCTATTTTTAAATTTTTATCATCTGTGTTTTTTGTTCTGTCACTGTCATTCTGTTACACTGTGGAAGCTTCTGTCACGAAAACAAATTCCTCGTATGTGTAAACATACCTGGCAATAAAGCTCATTCTGATGCTGATTCTGAAAATAAAAACATGACGGGATGGTCATAGGAGTTCATTGATACTTCACAAAGTTCATTACAGTACTCTAAAAGGCATGGTGATACCATGTACCTTTATATATTATTGAAATAAATGATTTTACATGGTACACCAACAAATACCATGGAATTACCACGGTCCTTAAATAATAATGCAGTGGCAATACATATGATGACAATTCAAAGATATAAGGATATCATAGAAGTCCATTTTACCAAATGATTAAAACATTCATATACCATAATTTTTAAATGGTACTTCACATATATATAGAAAAATGGTACTTTATGTCCAAATAGCATGGTGCTATCTTGTACTTTTGGTATATATTATGGTAATTGATTTTGCATAGTACATTAACAAATATCATGATATTACCATGGTACTTGTTAAAAAAAAAACAACCTGAGGGAAAAACAATGCATTAAGTTGCCTGGTATTATGCAATGGTCTTACTTGACCATGGTACTTGAACAAAAATCATGATAATGGTTCAGTTAATCCAAAAGAATGATAATAGGGAAGTCGTATCCTAATGGTTTGAGAGTCGGACTTGTAACCTGAAGGTTGCGGGTTCGAGTCTCGTACCGGCAGGGAATGTTGGTGGGGGAGTGAATGTACAGCGCTCTCTTCCACCTTCAATACCACGACTGAGGTGCCCTTGAGCAAGGCACCGAACCCCCAACTGCTCCCCGGGTGCCACAGCAAAAACTTGCTGCCCACTGCTCCGGGTGTGTGTTCACGGTGTGTGTGCACTTAGGATGGGATAAATGCAGAGCACTAATTCCGAGTATGGGTCACTATACTTGACCACATGTCACGTCACTTTTTTCACTTTAATACCATAGTACTAAATTATACTACAGTTTTTACAAGGTATACTTCTAAGAATTATAACACTATGTATATCACAATAAAAAATAAAATAAAACATGGTAATGTCAAAAATCATGGTTTTACATATACATATACAGTGGTACATCTAGAAAATTCTATAATTCAGTCAAAATACCCTGGTATTATCATAGGACTTTAAGAGCACAGGTGGGGAATAGCATTCTACCTCAGTAATTTATTAATAAAGGCTTGCACAGCCAACATTTCGACAATCAAATCCATTGGAATAAATGTTATTCAGCTGTACCCATCACATTTTTTCCACAGTAAAGTAAAACTCTTCCTCTTCTCCTACATTATATATACAGTATTGCTGATGCACTCAGTCGAACTGAGACCCAACGGAACTCTAGTCCAGATTTTCAGCACGTTGTGAGCAGATCTTGGGAATAAATCCTGGCTGCATTGCCACGTGGAGTCCTAAGATGCTGTGCTTGATGTTCGCAGCCACACGCTTTTCGATGCTGCATCAAACGCATATGAGATGATGAATTGCCACTGTCTACCGTGTGGTGCCTGAATATTTTTAAATGAAGAGGACAGAACAATGGGAGGAAAAACAATCATTGTTTCTGCATTTGTTACTATGTTCTACATTTTTTTGTCTGGTTTTAAAATGGGAAGTGTCTCACTTCGGGAAAACAATCACGGATTTCTTGAGCTAAAAACTTTTTCTTATTTGTTCACCAATGATCGATGCAAGGAGTACTCATAGATGCCAATACCAAGCTACAAAAACAAAAACTGGAGTAATTTTGGTATTATGTTTTGGTAATTGGTGAAGCTTTCAGGCTATTTTCACCCCAAAATACATTTTATAAAATGAATAATGATAAGTAAATTAACTATATTCTTCATAAAAAAAGGAAGTCTCTTTCAGGACCATTATTTTACATTATTTTCATGGCAATTTTTTCCACAAAATTGTAATTACCATAATGTGTCCAGACATTTTCTTTCCAATTATACTTTTTAATGTAATTTTTTATACAAACCTTTGTTGTTTTATACATAAATCTGCATAAAGCAGCAGTGCAACTACTGCGATGATGATAAAATAATTATGTTTAAGTTTTTTTCATTACGGTAATGATAATTAGGGCCAAAAGTGCTTAATGTCATGCAAATCTTATTGCTCATCAAGGCTTCATTTTCATTAAGCACAATATATTTGTTTTCTTCAGATTTTGGAGTGAAATATAACCCAGCCATATTCTTGATACATTTTAAGAGATCTGAGGAGGCGCAACCAAACCACAAAAAAAAAAATTTAATTAAATACCAAATTTACCACAGTAATACCCCCAAAATAACGTGAAGCCCCCAGATATAGCAAGTTTGATGTGTTCATTTTAAACTCAATAGCACAAATAAAGAACTTAAACACTGCTGTGAAACAAAACCCAACTATCTCCAGTTTGTGCTTTGTAGGGTATCATTGCAGTATCTGAAGAGCATAAGAGGCTCATCCATCCTAATGCCCATGTTTAAGTAAACAAGAGTTTGGAGACACAACCATCTGTACGTTTTAAGAGGAGGCGTCCTCAGAGGCAAATCTTCTTTAATCTTCATATGTAGCCTTCACTAAAACTACAATCTGTAAACTGCAACATTGCATCCTATTAGAAACTTCAAGGACTTAAAGTCACATCTCACGCGGAGATGAAAAACCATTGTACTTAAGGTGATCTGAACAGTTTGGAGAATCGGGGGAACATTGAATGCTCACAATTACTGAAAGGATCATTTTAAGCATTCTAAAGAATCATTTAGAAAAACAATGACTAGAAGTGTTAGTTCATGTTTTTAAACACCATCAATGGTGAAGGACACACATTTCTAGCAAAGCTTCATCAACACAGTGGTATTGATGTGAATCCTGTTTTTCTTGAAAATAAAAGTATTTGAAATGGGGGCTTGTCCGGGATCTGTAAAGTTTCTCCTACAAGGTTGCGAAAGAAAACAGATAAAGACACATTCATCAAGCGCTAGACTCGTGATGGAAACAGATCTACCGTCTTTCATCTTTGCCTTCTCAATTTGTCTGACAAGAGAGACAACCTGTCTACTTGGTTCCTTATTCTAAATTAAGACAAAGGGAACGTAACAGGTATGGCGTGTATAATTCATCTTAAAGAACAGATGAATCTCGTTTGTGATAGACGAGCAGTAAATTAAAATAAAAACGTGGCCTCTATTCTTGATCTCCAGCTGTCAGGGGGTTTTAAAGGCCGCAATGCCATTGAGGGCGCTTCAGATCCTCAAAAGCGAAAGGGTTTTATGAAGGGTGCTCTACCCGAAAGGTCACTTGCTGGAGGGTTCACATTCTTTGATGGTAATGAGGGGTCTTACTGAGGAGGATCCTTTGACAAATGTTGTAAATACTTACATTATAATATATATTATATATATATATTATATATATAAATGCAAAGGAACTCAGGTGACTTGATTTCACCAAGTAATGTTCCTGGAACAACATTCAAATTAACCAATCAGAATTGAGGTGTAACTTTTCAGGAAATGTCAGTTTTAGGCTTACGATCAGGGTTAGGTGCTTCTACACCCTTGTTAATAAGCAATCATTTCACACTGATTTTAGCAATAAATTATGGGTAGGGTTAGATTTAGGTGTAGGGATTGGGTTTAGTCTATATTTTTGGACAGTAATGTTCATCCAGGATAAACAAAATATGTTGATCCAGGAACATGTTTTACTTGTCAAAATCACGGAGACCAGGAACCTCACAACTGAAGCTATACACTTTATATTTTTTTCTACTCTTTTACTGTAGATATAGGCTTTTACATTTTATGATGAATGTATAATTTTAGTACGAAAGTTGAGGAATCATTTGTTCAAAAAAAAATTTGTGTGTATACTACTACTATTACTACAACTAATAATAATATAAACAATCCTGTATAGAAGATCAATTTGCTTAAGCAAAATAGTTTATAATAACCGCTTTTTTGTTAACAAAATGCAGTGAGATTTAGTGTAACAACAACAAATGCAATAACAATACTAATATTAATAATAAAGAACTTTGCTTCTTTGAAAAAAGCAGCATGTGCATAGAAAAAGATTCAATCGTAAAAGGACAACTGAAAAGGTGCTAACCCCACAATTTCTAGTAAAACAAAAATAAATAAAATCACTGAACATTTATGCTTTGAAACTTACTACTGTAAGTACTGTACATTTTTGTTAGTTTTAAACTTAAGTGAAATTATTTTCAGTGTTAATCAACAGTTCATATATCTTAGTTTGAACCAGGAACATTCTTTAACTCCCTAATTATGGACATTATTGTTATTAGACTTTTACATGCAGTATAATATGCATCAACACCTAATGCACGGCGGTGGACGGATCGCAGTCAGTTCGCGCAAAACTCTCAAATTATCAAAGAACCCACACACATTCCTGGTGAGAACACTTTTTAATACAAGATTCAAACATACAGTGTTTGGTGGCATAAATTAACCAATGCTGTGTAACATGAAAGAGAATGAATAGTGTTTTTCGTCATTACGTTGGCGTTGTATTCTTTACTAGGTTGCACTTCTTCGCAGCAACTGACCTCTAAGGCGTCTCGCTCAACACATCATTGTCATTTCTAATACCTGAACCCAAGGTCGACCTCAGCACCTTTATAAACACATTGCTTAAATGTTCAATCTTTTGTCAACTCGGCTTGTCTTTGCAATACAGGTTGCACACTTTGTAACATTGTTAAAACTCAAGACAAAATGTTAAAACTAAAATTAAAAAAAAACTCATACACACACACACAAACATACTGACCGTTTCCCCCACTTGTGCCATTTCCGGTTTTAAGGATTAGTTATTATTCATACAGAAAGTATAATCAAATCGTTTTGTGAAGGCTGAAAATATACAGTGGTGTGAAAAAGTGTTGGCCACCTTCCTGATTTCTTAATTTTTTGCATGTTTTTCACACTTTAATGTTTCAGAGCATCAAACAATTTTATATATTAGGAAAAGCTAAACTAGGAACCACAACATGCAGTTTTTACTGACGTTTTTATTTATTATTTAAGGGCAAAAACCACAAATTCCACAGCAAACTAATTGCCCTGTGTGGAAAGTGTTTGCCCAAACCATAATAACTGGTGGGCCACCCTAGCAGCAAAATGCACAATCAAGCGTTTGCACGCACTAACTGGCAATGTGTCTTTCACATCGCTGTGGAGGAATTCTTCTTTGCAGAATTGTTTTAATTCATCCACATTGGAGGGTTTTCGAGCATGATCCGCCTTTTTAAGGTCTTGCCACAGCATCTCAATAGGATTCAGGGCAGGACTTTGACTAGGCCACTCCAAGTCTTCCATTGTGTTTTTCTAGCCAGACCAGCCGATCGGTGAGCACTTAGCTGGTGTGTTCAGGATCATTGTCATGCTGCAGAACCCAAGTTCGCTTCAGCTTAAGGTCACGAACAGATGGTCGGACATTCTCCTTCAGGATTTTTTTTGGTAAACCGCAGAATTCATGGTTCCATTTATCACAGCCAGTCTTCCAGGTCCTGAAGCAGCAAAAAAGCCCCAGACCATCACACTACCACCACCATATTTTACTGTTGGCATGATGTTCTTTTTCTGAAATGCAGTGTGACTTTTACGCCAGACGTAATGGGACAAACACACACCTTCAAAAAAGTTCAACTTTTGTCTCATCAGTCCACAGAATATTTGTCCAAAAGTCTTGGGGATCATCAAGATTTTTTCTGGCAAAACTGAGACAAACCTTTATGTTATTTTTGCTCAGCAGCAGTTTTCGTCTCGGAACTCTGCCATGCAGACCATTTTTACCCAGTCTCTTTCTTATGGAGGAGTCATGAACACTGACCTTAACTGAGACAAGTAAGGCCTGCAGTTCTTTGGATGTTGTTGTGGGGGTTTTTGTGACCTCTTGGATGAGTCGTCGTTGTGGGGTCGCTGTGCTCTTGGGGTAATTTTGGTTGGCCGGCAACTCCTGGGAAGGTTCCCCACTGTTCCATGTTTTTGCCATTTGAGAACAATGGCTCTCACTGTGGTTCGCTGGAATCCCAAAGCTTTAGAAAAGGCTTTATAACCTTTTCAAGACTGATAGATCTCAATTACTTTCTATCTCATTTGTTTCTAAATTTCTTTGGATCTCGGCATGATGTATAGCTTTTGAGGATCTTTTGGTCTACTTCACTTTGGCAGGCAGGTCCTATTTAAGGTGGATGTTCTGTTGCGAAAAGGGTGTCCTGCCTAGAAGGGTGGCAGTAATCAGGCCTGGGTGCGATTGTGGCTAGAGAAAATTGAACTACGTGTGATAAAACCATAGTTTTAACAGTGGGGCAACCACCATCGTAAGCATAGGCCATGTAGTTTTTGATTTTGTTTTTCCTTAATAATAAAAATCTTCATTTAAAATCTGCATGTTGTGTTCACTTGTGTTATTTTTTTTACTAATATTTAAATTTGTTTGATGAAACATTAAAGTGTGACAAACATAAAAAAAGAAATCAGGAAGGGGGCCAACAATTTTTCACACCACTGTATGTAAGGTGATGTGAATATCAAATAAAAACATAACAGCTGTGCAAAAGAATAAAAAAAATTATATTGTAAAATAGATAAAACTTTTGTTTGTGAAATTAACCATATAGATTGAATACATGTACAACACTGAGATTTATCTCTATAAGAAAAAAATAAAATAAAAGGGACGGAGGGGAAACTATCATATTTTTACTTATTCATCATTGCTTTTATTCAAAACTGTAAGAAAAAAATTAATGAAAAAAGACAACATGAACTTAAGCAGCAGACTTAACGGTAGCAAACGACAGCCATTTTGTAATCTGCATCTTTGGTTTTTCCACCTAAAATATTCATTCAGTGTTGTGTTAATGAGAGCCGCTGGTTGTAAGCTGCTTACTAGCGATACGAGCTCTCTATGATTATACCAGGTATAAATAACGTATTGTAACACCGAAACAAAAGAATCTATTAGAAAAGGCCACAAAAAAAGACAATAAGCATTTCCTTGCTGATTTTGCTGTACACTGGGGGAAGAAAAAAAAAAAAAAAAGGTGTTCTTGTAAAAACAAACATTTACTTAAGCAAAATAGTGTATGCATTTTTCTTACCCCAATGGCAAACTGCGATTGTTTTTGCTTTAATTTCTTGTATAAATCTACCAGATTCAGTCAGATATACAGGCGTTAAAAGGCGAAAAAACACACACAACTGTTGGCTAAGCGTGTTGAAGATAAATACTGAAAATTAGATGTAGTGTATCACGTATGTCATGACTCCCGTTACGGGCAACTGTAGAACCGTGGACATTTTGCCAATGTTTTTGTAACCTGACATCCGACTGCAACCTTGTCCTGCACCATTTCCATCGTAAACTGCTGGTACGTCAAATGAAACATAAAATCAAACCTCCATGGGGATTTTGGTTCTGAATAATCTATAAAGGTACTAAAGGCAGCCTCACTAGAAATACAAGTTACGATCGATCACCACAAAATACATCCATAACATAAAAAACTCCTGACGTGGGCAAAAAACATTCTGGGGGTTGGGCGACTTAGGGCGAGGTGTACTGCGCTTACAAAGCACCTTGGCACACTACGATTAGTGACCAGCCGTCGTTGCGACGTTATGCAACACAAGGTAAAATTATTGCAAATGTCACTTTTGAAAGTCTACAACCTGAACACAACAACCCCCCCCACAGGAGTTGTAAAAACAAAAGGATAGAGAAAAAAAGAGGAATAATGTACAGCGGACATTTTGTCCCCGACATACCGGTCCACATTTATATTTTCGGTAGCTTAAACACGCAAACCTTAAAGAAATCTACAACCTAAGATAAAAACGACGACCCGAACTGAGGGAAAAGTATATAATGAATCAATTAGTGCAGGCGGACGGCAAACGAGCACAGTAGTTTATACCAAATGCTCAATACAATATATATTTGTTTTTAATCAAACAATTTGAGGCCTGTATCAAAACTTGTTAAAATTAGTATGGTGATTTTTATGTCAGGAAGCTCTTTTTTTTGTTTTTCATTTATTTTTTATCTAGTTTTCTGGATTTGTAAAAATAAAACGAAGTTGTTCACTCTATTCCAGGTCTGCTCAAGGTTTTTTTTTTTTTCTTATTACCATTACTATTACTAAAAAATAAATCACCCGCTCATCTAAAACAAAAAGGTGATCCTCATTTACGTTTATTCGATCCCCCTCAGTTTGGGTTTTTTTGCCATTATCAGAATTTCACCGTTGGACTAACAATATAATCACAGGCACATAGTACAGGAAGACATTGCTGCGTACCACCAAGGCAAAACTATGGCCACTCAACTGCAAATATATGGATAATTAGACATGACATTTAATAAACATAGCCGTGTGTAGAGGATGGGTCACATTATCACAAAGTGGGTTCGGCAGTCTTAGTTGAAACTCATTGGTCGAAGTGGATCCAAGGCATATTTACTCCATTATCATCACTGAAATGTATAGGGGTATATATATATATAGTATTATATATATATTATATAACTATATATAGTAGACAATACACCACATCGCCATAATAAAGAATAGAAAGATAAGCAAGCAAAACACAAATCGGAAACTACCAAATCATCTGACCCGAGCTTGTCGATTTTACATCAAGTCTTTGACAATTGAGAGATGAATCGTCTCAATAACTGGTCAGAGCTTCGAGATCTAAGTGTGTGAAAACAGTATATTGGTGCGGCTTGACTTGAGGGTGCTGAACATGGTTCCTGCTGTCTTATGAGAGAATTATTTAGAGCGAGGACGAGAGACCGTCCGACACCAGAGTACAACCAGCAATGTAGAATCACCACAAGAATTTCTGTCATGGCGCTTATGGAAATATAATTGTAGCGTGTGAGGCTCAACTAAACAGGCGTCGGGCCTGTCAGTCACAGGCAGACACAAGAACTTCGTGAATCCTGATCTCAATTCACTAATGAGATTACCGCCTCCAAAAGTTTCACATGGCTGGCAAGAAACTATATAGCACAGATCTCAAGTCAGAACACACACGGTGACATGTTCACTCAGTGATTTAATATGTTTTTAGCATTTTTGAGGGGTGGAAAATAGTGTTTATCGCAGTGTAATACTTATTAAAAACATTATAAAAAAAAGTAATAAAATATACAATAACAATTAAAGATGATCGAGCATAACTTTCAAATATACAGTGGATTAAACAAATCTTTCATTTTGGCTACCTGTTCTTGTAGTGATTTAACTAGACATGTGAAGAACAATAAAAACAGTTTAATTTTGTGTTAAAAGGCAAAACCATAATGCATCCCGACATCCCACTGAACTGTCTGCATGGCTGTCCAAGTCCCTCAAGGCCATTCTTTTTTTCCCCTTCTGTTATTGAATTTCTCTATGAAACCTTTTGCACCTGCAGTCAGCTTTATTGTCCGCTTACATTATTCAAGATTAACGAATTCAGAAGATAGAAAGAGTGCTGTTAGCCAAGGAGTTTTGATTCGGAGTAAGAAAAATGTGAAACAAAAAACAAAGAAAATCTAAATCAAAACAAAACCAATAATTAGTCAAAAAAGCCCATCTAGACACAAAAGTGCCAGGACTGGAGGGTACATCCCCAACAGTTTAGCAATAACCAGAGTAGTCAGAGGCTGAGGTTGTTTTCGCTGTCCTTTGCAGACTATCCACTTTCCCCACCCTCCCACATCTCCTTAAGAGTCCAGTTTAACAAAATCATCCCATCACATTCAAACCTCAAACCCCAATTTGCAGCACCCCCCTTCTAAAAATCCCATAATGCAAAGAAACAACACACTGGTGTGGAACTACAAAAGTTCCACATCCTCCTGCTCCGGAGGGTTCAGCAAACATTAGGGTGGCACGTAAGGGGGTGGAGATCTGTACGGGGTCATGTTCTTGGGGCGGGATCCTTTACCCTCCATTGGCGTAGAGAAGGGTGGTGGTGGTTGGTAGGGAGGGGCATTGGGATCCTCATCGTGTAGAGGTGTGTATTCTCCCAAAAGGTCCTGGTTCAGAGGTGTTGTCTCTGGACTAGCCATGTTGGGATACTCTGGTGGAGGAAGCGGAGGCTTTTCCTCTTGAAGGATAAGGGGCATGCTGGAAGATGGGGGCGGCTTAGAGTCATCAAGCTCATCCGCAAAAATAATGGGCACTCCTTTCTTGATGAAAGTTGCTTGGTCTTCGATGGTCAGCTTGCCCTTGCGCTTCTTGCGATAGCAAATCATGGCAATGATTCCCGCTATCAGCAAAATTGCTGCAACCACCACTGCCGGTATGACGGTGTGAAGATACACATCATCATTGCTCTGTCTTCCAGCGCCCACAGCGGGAGTAACCGGAGAGATGGTCGGATCTGGGATCTCACCTAATGGGACAAACATGTAGTTGCGACAGCTTGCTGTGCCTCTGACAGTGATATTTAAGGCCTTGAAATCTGGTTCCATAACATGCATGAATTGTGGTGAGGGTCTACCCTCATTATTAGAGATTCTTCTGGTCAGCTGCTGTATTTGCTCTTTTGGGCAGGGGTTTTGCTGAAGGCTGTTGTTGGTCCATTCCACTATGATAGAGCCCTTCATGATGTTTTTTAGTGTAACGGTGCTACTGTTGCGATCACCGAAAGACTGGGACAGTTTCTTGACGAGAAGGATCTTCTTGTGAATGTCATTGGTGACTGTATGTGCATCCCCTTCGAACACAGCAGTAAACAACACTGGTGACTTAACACTGTTTCCCCATCGATTGACACGGACCTCAAAGGCATCTATTGCATAGAGACCTCCTTTGTCAGTTGCCTGCATGAAATACTCATGCTTTCCTTCATGCTCCTGGTCTGGTAATCCATAGAGCAACTGGCTTGTGCTATTGAACTGTATCCAGGAATCATCTCCAACCACATCATTGCCCTTGCGCAAGGTGAGTCTCAACTTATCGGTAGTTCCATCCTCTTTGTCGAAAAACGTATCAGATGGAACCTTCACCTCAAAGTAGGTGCCAACGTAGGCATTCACCTGGTCAATTGGGTTTCGCAGCTGGGGTTTTATATTGCCTTCAATTAGGATAACGGGGGGTGTTGTGCGCCTTGGTGGCTTGGTTGTGGTGGTCTTGGGTTCTCTTGGTATCGGAGTTGTCTTGGGTTTCTTTCCAGGTCTTTTTGTTGGTTTCCTGGTTGTGGGTGTTGTTGGGGTGACAGAGGCCCCAACATACACAGGCCTGGTCATGGTGGGCTGGATGGTGATTGTGCTGGTGGAGTCTATTACTCGTGTTGGCTGAGGGGGGCCTAAGGTTGGAGTGTAGGCAATGGGATCTCGGTTTCGAATGGTAGGTTTTACAGGAAGTGGCACAGGACCACGGACAGGCGGGGCAGAACTGTCTGAGGTAGGAGCAATAGAAGGAGAAGTCGGTGTGGGAACGATACGGATGGGGGGCTCAGGGAAAGTTGTTGGGGGGAGTAATGAGGGAATGGGAGTGGGGGTGTTGTTGAGCTGCCTTCGCACCCTTTTAGGTACATGGGGCTTTTTGTTAGCGATATGCCACCCAACGACCGGATATCCCAACTGTGCGGACATGGTTCCCTCTTTTGCTGGAACCTGAACACTACTGATATCAGGAATGCTGCTTTGATCCAGACTGCAGCCAAGTTTCCAGGACAAAAGGGCTCCGTTTTCAACCACCTTCTTGGCATTTCCCGGTCCTGCCATGAAAGCAGACATGTCAAACAAACGGTTGTTGACCACAGGCAAAATCTTCATGTGCTGAAGCCCCATGCCAGAAAACTTCTTCATGTTAGCAAGTAGTTCCACCCTCTGCTTCGAGCACATCTTTGTGAGGTCAGCATCCAGAATGACGGTAAGGACAGTGACAGGCTCCTCATTGCCACAGATGAAAGGTTGGACATCATTGCTGGCTGACTGTTGAATTGTAAGCTGAAAAGGGTCAGTATCCACATGCTCCTCTGGGTGCACCTCAATGGAGAACACATCTGGGCTTTGGGAGACTTGGCTCTCATTGGAAACAGAAACAGATATGTAGTGAACACCCTTGTCTGTCTCTAGAGGAAGGCCTTGAAGTGTGCCACTCTCTGCATCCCAATGCAACCATGCTGGGAGCACATCCTTGCTTGCTTCTGTGATCTGTAAAACAGGAGGAGAAATAACGATTACCGCAACAATGACTTGCATCTGAAATGTAACAAGACAAATGAGCTTACAGTGATGCCAGATATGCACTGCCAAGTCAAACACTTTTGAAAAGTTGAAAGTAAATCCCACTTTATAATGTGACTAATATCCATTCCAAATCACATGAATCAAAGCTGTCTTTGACACATCATTTTTAGTTTTTGTATTCAGTCTTTCCTGGTTGTGAGCAAAAAGTCAGTATCTTGAAATTCATTAAGACAGGAGGAGTAAAGACTATAATGAACGAGTGCTCACAGAGTGGCATAGAGCTCCCTGCGGCATGAGATACTCCACCAGCTGGAGAGCCGTTCAATGATCGCTCAGTCAAAAATAACCAATAATGAATCAATGGCATTGAGATGATCCATTAACACAAACAAGCCTCTTTGCAAATACAAAAATACACCCTTTGCTTCCAGCCCCTTAATTTGATTGTTAATAAATCCTGGTTCATACATTATGTAAAGCCAGTGCTCATCGGTTGGGCCATTAAAACTCAAACCAGTGCACAGCAGTCACTAAGGGAGTGAGGGCATCAGCAGCTGGGTTTTTTATTTCAATTGACAGCCTTCAAAGCTTTAGACACAAAAATGCACCAGCACCACACCCCTCTCTGCCTTTCGCAATCTTGCTTTTGAATGTTCCCATCAACCAGTCAGAGCATGTGTGCGAGTTTGATTGTGAACCTATTTGATCGCTTAGAGAGACATAAATTATTCAGGTGGGAGTCTAATTATAGGCTGATCTATAGTCTTGTTGATTGATAGTGTGTTTGAAACATCAACACTGCTTCACTTCAAATGGTATGTGGCTTGCACAGAACAGTGGTATTTTAACGGATGCAAAATTACAATTCTGTTATCATTTACACAGCCGGAGCGCTCAAATTTAATTTGCTTCCACATATTTAAACATGGCACCATCAGAGGGACCATAACCTGTAAAGTGAAATGGCAGTTCGGTTACTTCCTCACACTAAGCTATAAAATAGCTTATATATAAAAAGCTTCAATGTAACATGGTCTACTTTTACGGTGCTGTTTTCCTGTCCTGATGTCCATCTCAATTAATTCATATTGTATGGAAAAGTGCAGCATGAACATTCTGCTAAACATCTCTTTTTGTGCTCCACAAATGAAAGAATGCCAATCTGGAATGACATTAGAGTGTAAAAAAAATGGTGAAAAGTTTTTATATTTTGGGGTGAATTATTCTTTTAAAACACAGAAATGGGCCACATCTATCAATTACAGAATATGTCAAATAGGCATGGGCTGGTATGAGATTTTGACGGTATGATAACCTTAAGCAAAAAATATCATGGTTTCACGGTATTGTCGTTACAGCTCTAAAATGTGTTATTTTTAAATGACTGGGTAAAAAAAAGAAGGTAAAAAAAAGAAAGAAAAAAAAAGTTTTCAGCTAAACACAATATATTTTGTTTTTGAGCAACATACAGAATATTAGGAACAGTAGAATGTTTATTTTTCTTTAATTTGTTTCCTAAAAAGAAGAAAAATAAAGACTGACATCTTTATTTAACCTAAATCTATAATTACAGTTATTTAAATGTAGTTATATAATTCATATACATATCATTTATATCATTTCACATCATTTAGCTATATAATTTCATATACATAATTTGATTTAATAATAACCCAATTTGAAGCAAAAACAGAATGTTCTGTTCTGACTAGCTTTGTGAAATTATAATACATGCCTGAACGAAGCAAACAGCAGAAGATCTGAATGAGACGCAGATTCACTTTCTAACAGCAGGAGGTGCATCTCAAACACCAGATACAGTGTTTCCTTGATTATCGCTGTAAAACACAGCAGCTCTGCGCTTGAACACTGCTTAATAAGAAGTATACAGAGACGATATGAAAAGAAAATACCACGTAAACTTTTCTGAAGACCTCAGAAACACATTCATATAAACCCCCAAATCAAGATTGAGGATTTTCTTCCAATAGCTCCTGGCATCATGACAGGAGTGATCTGCCTGCCTACATTATTTTTCTCTGTGAGGGTTCGTCTCAGCGTCTCTGGCTTGTTAACGGGCGTTACAGACTTCATTTAAATTAACTTACATTTTGGAAACATTGCATGCACGCGGTTTGGTGCAAGTCCAGAACAGAGATGAGTTGTTTGCAATAAGACAAAAAGCGGCCGGTTGCCGATCGCGTAAATTCCAGGGGAAGCTCCTTAAGTTCGGCCATCCTACACACACATGACTGACCGCTCACTCGCACCAACAGGAGGAGGGGGGTCGTGTTACTCTTTACCAGTGTTGGGGAAAGTTACTTTTAAAAGTAATGCATTACAATATTGCGTTACTTCCTAAAAAAAAGTAACTAATTACGTTACTTAGTTACTTTTTATGTAAAGTAATGCATAATGTTACTTTTGCGTTACTTTTTGTCACCCGGGCTGGGCTTGCTTATTTGTTTTTAAAATAAAAAAAAGTTCTATTTTTGGCAAATATAAAAGCCTTTTCACACCAAAAGTGAAATGAATAGCCTCAGGCTGAAGGAAATGTAAATTTATGTCCGTACAGTAGAATGCAGAAGAAGAAATTTCAGCACACTTCAGCAATAAAAGAAAGACACAAATGTTTGTCTAGAGTAATTTTTCCTTATTAGTACGGTTGAACTGGATCATCGAAGGTCAGAAGCAAAGACATTGGTTAACAGAATGGGATTAAACACATAAAGGATATTTGTGTTGTTTAAAATTAATATTGCAGGTAGTGAATTATATTAATGATGAATTAATGCATATGTATATTTATTTTAGAACTACAGTAACATCTTATTTCTCTCAACATGGGGACAGCAGAGATGTCAATCAATAAATTGGGGAAAAAAAAGTAACTCAGATATGTGAAAAAGAACTCAGCTATTCTATTGTAAATTAAAAGTAATGCGTTTACTTTACTAGCTACTTGAAAAAAGTAATCTGATTACGTAACTTGCGTTACTTGTAATGCGTTACCCCCAACACTGCATTCAACCTGAAGGATTCCTACACTTTCAGTCTTTGAGGAGACATGAAAAATAGCGCATACCGCTGGAATGGTATAAAGGAAAATATTAGCAGTTTTGAAACCGTGAAATTTTCAAATCGCGGTATACCTTGAAACCGTTAATCGGCCCATGCCTAGTGTCAAACTACGATCAATTCTGGAATCATCCTTCAATTAGAGAATTGATTCTGCACTGCCACTGAATCTATATTTACGTTTCACCTCATTATCTGTAAAAAAACCCACTGCTAATAGATATACAGCATTGGCAAAAATTACCTTACATATTCTGTTTATAGTCATACTGAAACCATCCCTGCAATGAAACATATGGCACAGATGGCATGTGTCTACATTCTGTTGCCTCTTCAGACCTTGCTTTAGAACAAAACTGAAGGTTAAGGCAAGTCTTCAATGCTGCCTTCTGAAACTAGAGCATCAGTGGCAAAACGCGCACACACACACGCTGACATTCAGGGAACCACATAGTTTCCATAGTGATGATTCATGCAACCCACACTAAAAACAGTATAACTTCTGCCAAAGGCATGTTTCTCTTGACTTAAGTGAAGAAAGCAAGGAAAGACAGAAACGAGAGAGAATGTCAACAACAAGAATATTAGCGAGTTGTTTTTTCTTTCATATTTCAGTTGCTGCGGCAAGCCTGTCGGGATGCTTCTGAATGGCACATGTAGAAAACCTGATTCCCCTCCCTCGCAAAAAATTCCTTCTCCATATCCCACAGTCACGAAACCAAGGGACCAACTAGGAACTAGTGCTGTGTTCAATACGACAATGTATAGTCAAAGAGATTTGACGATACGAGTATCGATACAGCTGTCTCAGTATCGATATTGTGGCATGTGTAGCAGTGGACCGTGCTTAATTTGAATACAAGAACAACGTTTAAAATAGAGTAGAAAAGGGCGAGGTTTCTAAAAAAAGAACGAATAGAGCATAATATATAGGCTACAAAAGGGTTTAATATGGCTGCAGAGGAACACAACCGGGGTTGCCTGATATAAAGAGATGTAAACCCCGAAACAGAGCTTCCCACTTGCACAATACGGAAATATCTACCAAGTATGCTACTTATCTTTGTCAACCTGGCAACCATGTGCTCTCCTCTTCACTGTGGATAAACGCGCTTGCTTTCTGAAAATATTGGTAAGCTTGCAGTTTAGCGATCTCTGCTTAAATATTCTATTATCAGAAAAGTGTCATTTATCAAGTGTTAATTTATGAGAGAGAGAGAGGCTGTGTTTGTATGAATTACCACCGTTTTGCCGCATTTCTCAATTAACAGTAAAGCTATGGCTTTAATACCTTTAGAAACAATGATGCTACCAGCTCCTTATTGAGAAAGATAATGTAGCTCTTGAGCAATTAAGCTATTTAGTTGATAAAATTGCGGGGGCAGCGCTCTAAAATGTCGTTGAAAAGAAAAAGATCTGTGTGAGTGACTGAGCGTGTGTGTGAGTTAGATACAGAAGACAGCGCATTTGTTTAGAACTCTTCTAATTTTTATTTTTAAACGTAGAGATGTGTTCAATGCAAATATGATTTAATATATTAGAATGAGTACATTATTTATGGGTTTAAAAACAAGATGCAAACAATCAGAATATTGTACCTGGTAGGGAGTGCCCAATGTAAACATGAAACATATGCCATTACCTATATTGTATTGTGGTACAGTTATGGAGGCCCTTCATAATGCAGAGGTCAACTGCCTGCTCTGCCAATAGTTAGAAATGTCACTATAGTATGCAGTGTTTGATAAACAGCTGTTTTACTAAATTCTGCTTTGGGGAAATTCAGTGCAGTCCTGTATCGTGAAAAGTATCGTATTGAGGCATCGTAAGTGATGGTTATCGTATCGTGACTTTGCTGGTGATACACAGCCCTACTAGGAACCTAAAAATTTTAATTCGGTCATCATTTAGCTACTCACTCTCAAGTCGTTTTAAACCTTTTTCAAAATAAAAGGTTATGCGAAGCAAAATGAGAGCCCACTTCAGTCACCTTTCACTGAATCTTTTTCCATACAAGGAATGTGAATGGCGACTGTCAGTCTTTAACATTCTGCCGAACTTTTAAAGCTGTTGTGCGCCACAGGAGAAAGAAAGTCAAGCAGGTGTGGAGCAACATAAAAGTGAGCATCTGATGACCATTTTCATTTTGGATGAACCATCCCTTTAACAACCCTTAGGAACTCTGTGATAGGGTTGTAATAGCAAAATCTAAAAAGGTCTGATGAGAAGAATAAACTTTTCCCCACTGAAATGAAGGAATTACACGGATAAATCGAAACTCCCTTCGTTGTGGGTCGAATAAAGCCGCCCATTGTTAGGGCACGCTTACGGGGGAGTCTGCAGGAAGAAAAGATCCCATTGTTGGGATATGAAGACAGCTGAAAAGATAAGATTCATAGTTCTGAAGGAGTAGGCTCAGGCATGTCTTTGTGATATTAGAGAGAGAGACGGAGACAAAGGGGAAAATTTGAAGAGGGATAGCCCTTTAGTTTGGCCAAGCAGATGTTTACAAGAAATGACTAACCCATTTACTTTGGTTAAACATTCATGCAACTCCACTCAGCTCAGTCTCTGAATACATTTGCACGCTTCTTTAAATAAAGGCCCAACACATTTTGAGGAACAAAGTATTTGCACTTCTAATTTGGAGACAGAATGATCTTTGAAAATAACCCACTTTTACCTAGGGAAAACGGCAGGCCTTTTTCAGTGGACTGTGGAACATGACCCATTTTTATGCCGAAAACTACAAATGAAATGTGGGGTGTGTTCAGGTCACTTGAGAGAGAGGGATTTACAAAATGTGCGACTGAGCAGGCCGTCTAGCAGAAATCAAAACAGGCTTCAAGTGGCCGATGGCAGTCCATTTCTTCAACCTTCATCTGGGTAAATGAAAGTTATCAAATGAATACTGATTCTGCATGCTGACATTTTTTAGACAGAAAGAAAAGGAAACAGAATAAAGGCTCACAGGGAGAGCAGCTGTTTGTTTATAATAAAACTTTAAATTGCTATTCGGTGAGGAGGGAATGTCAGCTTTTGATCCATGCTGCGAAACAAGCATGAACAAAGGAGAAAACCGTAAACGTGCAGAGGAAGAAAAAAAATGCAGTGAAGATAAAACTCATGAATGGCAAGCAGTATTCTTCATCGTGGATTGGTATCGAAACACGGACATGTTATGAAAGAGAGAAAATTACAGCTCTTCTGGCTTTGTCATTCATGGCGGACAGGTGGAGAAGGGTATATGCAGTAACTTGACATTTGAATTCAACATAGGATCCATTTGATAGGACATCTGCAAAATAAGGAGCCTGAAGAAAGAGGGATAAATGCTAAAAGAGGGGCTTTTTTATGGTGTAAATCCACAGAGCTCCATTTCCTGAAACAATCACAAGGAGAACAGTCAAGGACACTTAACTAGTCAACCCCTAACTGCCCTCTAGCGGACATAACAGGAACCGCAACGTTGATTCATTCACACAAGCCATGGGCTGTGTGCTCTGTTCCCATTGTTTCCAAACCCACCTAAAATGAGGACTTACAGGACCTCGTTTCTGAAAACGAAAGGCTGCATCAAGACTGATGAAAGGCCAGTGGTGCAGCAGAGTAATTCTAGCCTGCGATGACACCGGCACCGCAAAAGCTGGTTGCTATGCAGACAGTATCATAACAAATAAAGACGAATATGCATCCATGAGACCCAAACGGTGCGATCTTGAGTTACATCCGTCTCCCCACCGACATACAGTGACTCATATTTCCAAAGCCATTTTATTATCAGCTGCAGGAATACAACTTTTCCACTGCCTCACTGCTGAGTCTAATTAGGTTTCAGTGCCAGTCTTTGTGCTGAAAAAGGGAGGGGCTGGGGAGAAGACGAAGAATCCTGCCGTCACGGACGAGTGTGAAGGAGCAGGAGGAGAGGAATACAGAGAAATGAAAGGACAAGGGAAAGAGAAGCTCGCCGAATCGTTTAAACAGAATTGACATTAGCAGCGACTATACATCTGCCTCCATATCTTAAAATGATTGAGCAATCGTCAATTGGCTTTGACATTTAAGACTTGAGCTTTGTGCTTTTTTTTTTTATTTATGTTCAAAACAGGACAAGGGGATGTTAAGATGAGCTTAGCTCTTCTCTCTTTTAAGCGTATCCCCTTGGTTCCTTTTGATAAAATGGAGGCAAGAAATGTAAAAGCATAAAGTAGGTCAGTGACTTCAAAAGGATCTTTTTGCACAGTAGGTTATTTATGAAGATCTGAGGGTCCGAGCATTTCGTGGAAATCATACTGATGGGTCTTGTGTGAACAGAGGGCTTTGGACTTGACTGACTCAACAAGACACTACAGAATAAGTGGTAAAGACCAACTGCAATACTTTATGCCAAGAAGAATTAAAATAAAATGTCACCTTAATTCAAGCGCGAACAGTAAAGTGCCCTAAATGATGAGTTATCGTCCATAATTCTCTCAGCCTACACAGTATCATGTCCGTCATTAAGTGAACACAATAAAAACCAAAAAAATAAAAAAAACCCATATTATGTTCATTTTCCCCTATTACTTTCACTAGCTGACTTATAAACCTGCACTATATATATAGAATCCCTTTGACCTATTATTTCTTTTATAATGACACTCCATCCCACACATCCCTCATCTACCCATTAAACTATTTATACATAATATAAATACTATATATATATACATTACATATATAACTACTAACAACCTTAATACACCTAACAGTGGGCCGGAAAAAGTATCAGACCCCTTACATTTTTGCACTCTGTTACTATGCAGCATTGCTCAACAAGCATTCAAGTACATTTTTGTTCCCTTCTTACTATGTGTTTCACCCAGCACCCCATGTATCCTTGCCCCCCACATTTACGATACACCACATTTTGCACGATTTATTTTAACATTATAGAATTAAAATCGCCACTATCTCTCCTCATAGTAGTATGGTCCACGTTATTGCATTGACCCCCCTTTTGCTGTTGTAACCTCCACATCCCGTTACAACCCCTCTATAGATGGCATGGTTTTTCCATTCTGCCTTGCCCCCTATATATTTATCCCCCTGCGAGATGTGTTTTTATAACCGTCTTGCAGTTCCAGCTGGTGCTTTGAGTTTTTGTCATATTGATTTTGGACTTGACTTCGAAAGCCACACATTACATGCTTCGACATTAAGACTTACAAGCCACAGGCATTCTGCCAGAGCCATACGAGTAATCATGAGTGTCAAAGGAAACGGCACCTTGCTGCTAAGGCTTTTGCCAGAGAGCAATGTGGCAAGCCCCATCTCGCCATCTTGCCAAGGTTACAAAAAATTTTCTGCTGTACTTAAGGTTCCTAAGAGCACAGTGGCACCATAATCCTTAAAGGAAGAGTTGGGCCGACCGAATATTACCTCCTAGAGCTGGTCGTCCGGCCACCAATGAGCCTATCGGGGCCCCCCGGCGAGAACGACCTTGGTTGAGAGTACCGGCCTAAGCAAGACAACCACAATAGATAAACTAGCCTGGCGGAGCTCTAAAGACGCCCCTCGCCACGTCGGCGACGGACCTGGGAGAAAGTTGAGAGAAAGTAACCAAACTTGCAGCGCTCAACCACACAGTCGGGGCTTTTATGGCAGACCGAGTGGCCGCGACGGACGCCCTTCCTCCAGGGCAAGACACGTGAATGCCCGCATGGAGTTTGCTAAAAAACAACCTGAAGGACTCCAAGATGGTTGAGAAATAAGATTCTCTGGTCTGATAAGACCAAGATATAACTTTTTGGCCTTAATTCAAAGCGGTTTCTCTATGTGTGGCGGAAAGAATAAACCAGGCACTGCTCATCACCTGTCCAGTACAGTCCCAACAGTGAAGCATTGTGGTGGCAGCATCATGCTGTGGGGGGTTTTCAGCTGCAGGGACAGGACGACAATTGCAATCGAGGGAAAGATGAATGCGGCCAAGGACAGGGATATCCTGGACGAAAACCTTCTCAAGAGTGCTCAGGACCTCAGACTGGGCCGAAGTTTACCTTCCAACATGACAATGACCAAAAGCACACAGCAAAACTGACCACACAGTGGCTGCACGACAACTCTGTGTCTGTTCTTGAATGGCCCAGCCAGAGCTCTGACTTAAACCTAATTGAGCATCTCTGGAGAGACCTAAGATTGGCTGTCCACCAACGTTTACCATCCACCCTGACAGAACTGGAGAGGATCTGCAAGGAGGAATGGCAGAGGATCCCAAATCCAGGTGTGAAAAACTTGTTCCATCTTTCCCAAAAAGACTCATGGCTGTAATAGATCAAAAGGGTGCTTCTACTAAATACTGAGCAAAGTGTTTGAATACTTAGGACCATGTGATATTTATTTCAGTTTTTCTTTTTTAATAATGCAAAAATGTCAACAATTCTGTGTTTTTCTGACAATATGTTTGCTGTGTGTACATTAATGAGGAAAATAAATGAACTTAAATGATTTTAGCAAATGGCTGCAATATAACAAAGGGTGAAAAATGTAAGGGGGTCTGAATACTTTCCGACCCACTGTCGTATATGACGATCCAACTTCGCACAGCCATTGAAGAGGAGTGGACCAACATTCCACAGGCCACAATCAACAACCTGATCAACTCAATGCGAAGGAGATGTGCTGCACTGCATGAGGCAAATGGTGGTCACACCAGATACTGACTGGTTTTTTCGGACCCCCCAATACAGTAAAACTGCACATTTTAGAGTGGCCTTTTATTGTGGCCAGCCTAAGGCACACCTGTGCAATAATCATGCTATCTAATCAGCATCTTGATATGCCACACCTGTGAGGTGGATGGATTATCTCGGCAAAGGAGAAGTGCTCACTAACACAGATTTAGACAGATTTGTGAACAGTATTTGAGAGAAATATGCCTTTTGTGTAACATAGAAAAAGTCTTAGATCTTTGAGTTCAGCTCAGTTCAAAATGGGGGCAAAAACAAAAGTGTTACGTTTATAATTTTGTTCAGTGTATATATTGAAGCCATATTTACGGATGACAGTATGATCAAAACACTTGCCTTTTTTTGGGCTATTACGCCCTGATAATCACCTTTACCACTCTGCTGTTTTTGTGCAATTTCCATGTACAACCAATCCAAGTTTTTACACACTGCAGTTGTAGTTTTAATTCATTTTTGTCCCCAAGCCCAACTCGCTACTTTTTCATGACACTAGAAAGTTATTAATAATTGGCAAAGCTGATTCTAAATGCTGTTAAGAAATGAGAGGGGAAGTTCACTGTGGGCTATTGGTCTGGACAGGTCTGAATGGCTATGCAAGGGAACAGCTGTAGGCAGCTTTAACTGTTGGGCGTTAGATTCTTTGGCACAGCTGTCAAGACAGATTTTCCGAAAGTGCACAAAGGGGCTTGTGGTTTCAACTTAAAAATGCGCTTGACAGGGCAGAAATGATCCAGTGAATGTAGGATTACACAGAAGGCCTGGGAGAGCCACCCAACATTCAGATGGGACAGAGAAACACAATGATCAGATATGGATGAGGTCACGCTTTTAACAACAGTTGACATGGACAGGTTAGTTAAAAATGTCTCAAACTGCTGGGTGGTCAACAAAAGATGCCTGGTCAGGGCTGCATTGTGTTTGCACCATTAGTGCACTGCTCGGTTTTCAGAAAGAAAGAAATGCAAGCTGACAAGATGATAGAAGCACACACCTTGTTGGGCTTTATACAAATAGCCAATTGTAGCATCAACTACACAAAAGCAGAAAATAAATTCCATGCCCTCACAGAAATTTTGGTAAACAAACAGATTTGTTGATGCTGTTGATCTAAACGTAAAGCGCCCCCCATGCATTAGCCCGCAGTTTTCCGAGAGCTCTATGCCATCAAGCATGCGGACCACGTGTTTGCATGTAGTATTGAATTATTACAGGGACCAACACATTTTATGGTCCATCAGTCATAAGGAAAGCGTAGAATAAGATTTGAGCAGTGCTTGGGGCAAAGTCACATCTTTTGCACTGACTGAGTACACTGGCTGGGGAGTGTTGATGTGGCGCTATCTGATATTCAAGGGACGATCCGCTGAGCACCAGAGGACAAATATGTTTGCATGCAATTGCAATGCATTTTGAAGGATGCCATGTGCTTTTAAGGAACAGACTCTCACCTTAACTGTGCTCCTGGAGTTCTTCGCTTTGATGGGCACCCGCATTTGGAACACCCGGCCCACCACCGCCGAGGAGTCTGCGAAGCCGCGGGGCTGCGACACCGCCGCAACCACCGCTTCCGCCTCACGTAGGTCCGACAGCACCGCCGAGTGCATAGATGCCTCCAGCTGCCTTACGCTGCCTAGCACTTCCATTGGGTTCTGATCCCAGGAAGCCCGCACTTCCCTTACTGTCAGCACCATTGCGATCAGCAGCACCAGAAGAGTCCTGTCCCTCTGCCCTAGCATGGGGCGTGCCCCATCCCGGAACTCTCTCAGTTTATTGCGCATGCCTGCTTTTATTTTCTCTCGCTCGCACAAAAGAGGACGCCCAGTTGAGGGGGCTGCATGCACCCTGCTGAGTCCGAAATAACTGATCCTCTTTTCAAAAGCTCAATCCTCTCCTTTTGTTCCCGTTGCCGGCCCCTTTTCCCTCCTTTTGTGGAAGTGCCCTCAGTAGTTCTGAAATCCCATAGTTAAGGGGCTGCTTAGAAGACCTGCATTGAAAAAGAGAAAGAGAGGAATTAATTAACAAGCATTTCAATAGCAAAAGGCGACACTGACATGTCTGACCAATGCATCTTCAGAGTGATGCATCATGTTGGCGCTGTAAAATGGGGAAAAAATAAAGCTATTGGTATAAGCTATGTATTCGTTCAGGTTTACCCAACCATCTACAGGATCATAGCATCAAAAGTGGGTCTTTATATAAGACATATTAGCTGGGTTTCCATCCAAAATTGCGGATTTAAGTTATACGCAAATTTGGAATTTTGCATGAAACATAAGCGAATAAGCACCGTTTCCATCCAACGAGTCAAAGAGAACAAAATTTTCCACTTCCTGATAAACTGGAAATAAATATCACTAAGAAAAGTAGGAGAAGCAACTGAGTATAATAATTTTAATTTAAAATAAATTAGTCATACACAATAAATGCCTCTGCCATTGTTTTCGGAGCGGATGCCTGCTGTTTGGGAACGCCGTCATGTAATTAAATAGGCAATACAGAAATACTTTGACGACAGACTTTGCTCAGGCATTTAAGAATGACCATAACAACATTTCAGATGCTGTGCAACGAGATCGGTCCACTGGTTAGTCAGGTTATGCTTTCCCACAGTGCAAAGTCACATGACTTTTTAGATGTGCATGGAGGAATTTATTCGGCAAATGCATTTCCATCTTCCATTATTCGCAGTCAAAAACCTCAATCTCAAGCGAGCTTAAAAACATTTTTGCAAGTCAAGGGATTTTTTTTTTCTCAAAATTTGAGCTTCCGTCATTGGTTTTCAATGCGATACTTCAAAATGCGCATTAAAAACACGGTGATTGAAAAATAGCTATTTTTGGATTCAGAAACAGCTAGATGCAATTGACTAAAACAGAAGTCTTGAGACGCATTAAAGATATTTTAATAGCTAGTAATAACTTTTAGATATTAAAAATGCAATGCTCATGGCACACACAAAAAAATGTGGGATACAAAAAAAAATCATGCACAAGAGGTAAAATTGTTGGCCTGACTAGGTGTTTGTTACATTACAATTCCATGCCCTCACAGAAATTTTGGTAAAATTTGGCCCGCAGTTTTCCGAGAGATCTATGCCATAGTATATGTCTAGTAATAGTCAATTAGATCACAAACCAATTCAAATACCAACTGAGGTATCAAATAAGTGACGTATCATTAGGGTGCTGTAAATCCCTTTAGATTAATGGTATAAGCCAGATTTTCGGTCTCTGCCAGCACTGATGTTTTGCACTGCTTGCTTACTCACACGCACACATACACAGGTGGATCAAGACTAATCTGATTACCATTCACAGCTCTCTCTCCCTTTTCTCCTCTCACACTGTGCCTTTCATTCGCTCCCTGCCTCATTCGTCACCGAACATGTCCCTGAAAAAAAAAAACACCCTGCACTGGAAGAGTAACCCACTCCATGAGTGTCGAAAGAAATAGACGGAGACAGGGGGTCAGTCCATAGCGACTGACTGGTTCAAACACTTCAGAGGAATGCAGACCATCTGAATTGTCTCATGGGGGGGGCGGGGGCTCTACACTCTAGAGGTTTGTTATTCATGCAGGTCTTTCATTCACAGAGGAAGACGAAAAAGCCTGCGGTGAAAAGAGGGATGGGTTTAGTGCAGGGTGGGCCATAGATTTTATGCATTTGGAGAGGGAGCTGCTCCGTACAATGCAGCTGATTTCCCCTGAGAACTGCTCTTGAGTCCTCGTGTCCAACCTATGAACGAAGGAAGCGGATACAAGAGGGGTGAGACGGTCTCTCACGCTCCCTGTGTTCGGTGGGGGTTCGAGAGGAGCTTCTTCAGAAGACTCCCAAACAACAACACTGTAGGTCCAATTCACCTTGCTATCCTTCTGAGATTCATTCTGAAAGCCAGCAGGGAAGTTACTCCTATAACAAAGTCCAAATAATCAACGATCATTTTCAAAGTCAGGTTTATTTTGGGGTCTCACCCAGATGCCAACAAAACAGTCTGAGAATGTTTAGATTATCATTTGGTGTCTTTCTAAGACATATGGTGGATGGAAAAAACATGAATACTACCGAGAGCAATAATATTGTGATACTGTGATAGAACATGAGGTGTGTTTGCAGGTTAAGCGTAGGAATTTGAGCAAAACAAACATTACATTTGTTCAACTGTGTTAACAAAACATTAGATTTATTCAACTGTGTGCAAGCCAAGGCTCATCAACTGCCGGCAAACTGCTGGGAAGCTTTCGCCATAGATTTTTAAATACAAATAAATTCTAAACAGATTTCTTCAGTTTGATAAGCTATTTATTTCAAGTCACCACTGACTGAATCATTGGGATTTAGTGTCCGACTGTAATCTGTGCTGGCTTTTGGAAAGAGACACTGAAGTCCAGAGCCTCTGAATTTTTGTTTCCAATAGGAACTTTGTGGAGAATTTATAATAACTGCTGATGTACCTCACCTAAATCTGCCAGAATTATGTTATTCAGATTTTGCAAGGAGTGAAGGCTTCAATTTTACAAATCTACATTTTTCAATTTTCACATACCAAACAAAGTGTTTGAAATGTTACAAAAAAACAATACTTCTGTTTTTTCCTAATACTTCAGGTTTTAAAGTGAACTATTCATTTGTGCATGTTGTTCCAAAGACGTGAGTCCTCGTAATCATAAAAAAGGGTAACAACTTGCCTCTGAACTCAATTTACTTTCTGGCAAGTCCTGTTGTTGTGTAACCCCTCCTCTTCAATCAAGCCTCTGTCAATTCCTGACAGACAAGCCCAACCTTTTAGTCTCGTTAGATAGTTAGAAACGTCATGCAAGTACAAACGAGATGTGAACACGTTTTTATGTTCACATATAAAGATTAGAGAACTGTTGTTCATGAATATGTTACTATTGAGACACCTGCACCCATGACTTCCTTCAGCGAGGCTCCATCACAAAAACACTCACTCTTTAAACATTCCACACCTCAGATAGCAGATTATAAAGCAGATAGTAATACCTGCCAAACACAGGCTTTAAACACTGCCAATCCTCCAGTTTTAAACTTAAGTCAATCTTTTTTGACAAACTGTAGACTAAAGACGAGAACTCCACCTCCTGCTGAAAACCCTGTCACCCATTTTTTAAGGTTTTTTAAATCTGTAGAATGCCTGAAGTCTTATCGCACATCATTGACACTGACAGGTATGACTGGAGGTACACTCAGTAGCATGACCCTCTTCAGCTTTCCGCACTTTTCCACTACAGTCCCACCATTGAGCATTCACAAAGAGCCTGATGGAATTGGCAGGTACATGAAAGAACTTAAACCTCATCTCCGGTTACGGATAAAGATGCCCTTTCAGCTCTCAGGAATGGCGGGCTGCTCTCAAAAAGGTGGAAAAAGGGGCCTATCACAGCATTCCTCCCTTGATCAGCCCGGCACAAGAAGCTGCATTGGTCGCAAGAACCCTGCCGCCAGTCTCACCGGCAGTAGATTCGGACCCTTTCAGCAGTCAAACTCGACCCAAGAAGTCTTTGAAATTGACCTTTCTGCTATAAAGACAAAATGGAAATCATTTCATGCGTGGGAAAAAAGAAAAAAAAAGGGGATCCTGAAGGCTAGTCTCCACATGCCAGCACAACTACAGAGGGCCATTGTGCTGGAGGCCTGAAACAGTCCAGTGGATGCTCCGGGAGATTAGGATTTGACAGGGATGTATGTAGGTTGGGGGAGAGGGCAAGCAGTAATAGGTTTGCCGACAACAGTGCAGTTGGCAAAGGGGGAAGAGCGCCCTTTGCCCTGGCACCATGGTGACACCCCTTGTCCATCACCGCCCCAGGGGCCCATGCTATTGGACAAGCTTATAAAAGGCATTGAGTCACGCATTCCAGCTGGAGCAAGTCACAGATGTTTACCCGCAGCCTCTAACTTTGAAAAAAAGAGCCACGGTGGATAAGTCCAATAACAAAGAATCAACACCTTAATTTAGTCCTGTATAATATGCCAAAAGAAATAACAAAAATTAATTACCCATCAAATCAAAACTCATAGTTGATGATTCTTAGGAAAAATATTTCACTCATCTGTAACTGGAAGGACTAGTCCTGTACACCTACTTCGGAGCAAATACAGAATTCACTGTTGATACCATAAAAACACATTTACCAAAGCTCACAGCTGAAATATAAATGTGCCGCAAGAGAGATCTGAAGAATATGATATAAATAAACATCAGCGACTGAAAACCCAGTAACTCGACATACGCAAGGTGATGTCAAGTTTATTTTTCAGGATTCTGAAACTAGAGCCTTGCAAAATACTAAATTTGTGCAATATTTTGCTATTAAAATGCTTCAAGCTGAGAATTGAGAATATGACCACAGGCAAGGTGATCTCAAACAGGAATTTTGTTCTAGCTAAACAAACTTGATTTTTTTTAAACAAGCAGGGAGAGTAAACTGCCTTGAAGTTATGTTGTCAGTTTCTTGTTTGTGCAAAAACGCAGTTATGCAAAATTATAAGGAGGAACGGAGCAGAACATGAGGAGAAAGGTGTACACCAGGCACCCTCTTTTTTAAAAGTTATTACCTTCTGATTTGAGGCCAAAGTATTTATGAATTATTAAACAGTGAGAGATCCTAAATTTCATTAGAAGCCATCGGCAACAGCTCGCTTTGGTCAATTCATACTGCATGTCTGTATTTTCCTCACTGGTGTTGGCAAGCCACTTGACGCCACGACTTTAAATAGCTACCAACCCAAAGTACTGCCAAAACAGTAAAAACCTGCGATGCTCTCACTGTCATAGTATTAGCTCAGGGAGTCCCTTAGCGGTAGTCTGAAGTCCTTCCCATTATAGTGTGGTATGCACCCTCAGCAGGGTCGGAGGTTATAACCACACTCCTCATTTGGCGAGTGAGTAACGGAGAGCGGGCCTCTCCCCGAAGAGACTGACTGCGGTGATTAATGACTCTGATACAGTGCCATCAATAGCACACTGTACGCGTGAGCAGTCAGCCTGGATGTCCGCAGCCCCTGGAAAACCTCCAGGAGCCAATCAGAACACTCACTTTTGCCTAAGCCCCGGTCAGCTCAAAGCCGACCTTCTCCACTTCGCACTGTACTCCTTCCCCACCCTGCTCTGACATAGCTGAGCCTTCTATTAATGGCAACTGCAGGGCATGAGCAAAAGAAGATAGAGGCTGGCTAAAGAAGTCATTCATGACTGGAAAACCAAGCCAGCCCTGGCAACAGGATGAAAGTCGCCAATGCATCCCAGACTCAGGCGAGTTTACTTGACAGTGAAATATATAAATAGAAATAATTCATCCTCTCCTTTTACTGAGACTGAAATGATTAATGAAATGGGTCGATTTAAAACAATAGTCAATAGTGGTTCAACGGATCACAAATCTCACGGTTCGGATCACATTACGGTTTTTGACCCACGCATCGGATCAGCAAGAAAAGAAAAATATTTAAATTCAACTTGCTTTCCATTTATTACTTAAAGCGAAGTGCTTCTTTGATACCACCGCACATACTACTAGATTAACTAAGACAGTTTAAACATGATTAAAGAGACAAGAGAACAGCCAGTAAAAATAAGAACAAATACTCAAATTACAAGCATAGATAAATACAACAGAATACGTTACAAATAAAATAAGGTCGGTAGCATTCAAATACGGAAATGTAATAATTAGGGAAAATAACACCTGTTCACTGCATAAATTAAATATAGATTTTTTTTTATCACAGCTGTTTTTGTTGTTTGATGATCATTAATGACAGAAGCAGCATTTACAGGCCGCTGTCCCTTTAAGACCTGATGCAATCCGATGATCCGATATAATGATACACATCACATCCGATTTCTTTCTCAGCCGTTTTCATTCACTTGAGACGGCGTACTGAAAGGATTGTCGAGATGGGTATTTTGTCAGAATTTTATGTGTACGTGTCTGTTCAGAGGATTCAGTTCGGTGTTTGCACGCCGTCTGAAACGTAGGGCTGGACAATAATTCAATATCGATATGTATCGCGATATTGTTTTTTTCAATTACGATGATATGCTTTTTAAACACATTTCCGAGATACATTACCAAGTTCCCATACATTGATTTTTTTGTGGCGTTTGACTTCGTTGAATAAAAATGAGCACTGCACGTTTCAAAATCAGAACTTGTCGCGGGTGTTTTATATGAATTTATATCTGAAGGGAACCGACTGTCTTCAGAAAGTTTTGATTTTTCATTTTCATCTGATAAAGAAGCGTTCATGAGCGGAGCCGATTGGATTACAGCCGTTACTGGGGAAACCGCTGTTTCTACGCCCTCAAAGCGCCTCCTGCTAGCAGACAATCAGTGTGCATTTTCAATAATAAGCCCATCTCCAGCAACACGTTTTTGTTGTTGCTCTTTTTTTCTGCAGCAACTCAGAGCACATTTCATATTCTTTATCCTGGCTGAAGCACATTTGTTTCAATCTATAAGCATAATCAGCCTACACTACCAGTCAAAAGATTTTGAACAGTAAGATTTGTAAGTTTTTTTTTTTTTATTATTTTAAGAATTTTTCTCTTCTGCTCACCAAGCCTGCATTTATTTGATCTAAAGTACAGCAAAAACAGTACAATTTTGAAATATTTTTACCATTTAAAATAACTGCTTTTTATTTAAATATACTTTAAAATTTAATTTATTCATGTAAAGCAAAGCTGAATTATCATTATCATTACTCCAGTTTTCAGTGTCACATGATCCAGAAAGAAGTATTAATATGACGATTTGCTGATTATAAATATTTAAAACAGTTGAGTAATTTTTTTCTGGATTCTTTGATGAATTGAAGGATCCAAAGATCAGCATTTATGTTAAATAAAAAGCTTTTGTAACATTATATCATTCTTTTTTTTTTTTAAAGAAATATAAAAACAATCCTAGTTAGCAAGGAGCTTTAAATTTTGATAAAGAACATGTAAATGTTACAAAATTCTCTACTTTCTATTCATCAAAGAAACCTGAAAAAAATCTACTTTGCTGTTTTCAACATCATAATAATAATTTTTTGAGCAGCAAATCAGAATATTAGAATGATTTCTGAAGGATTTAATGTGAGGGTAATGATGCTAAAAAAATGTGATATCACAGGAATAAATTATATTTTTAAAATATATTCAAATTGAAAAGAGTTATTTTAAATAGTAAAAATATTTCAAAATGTTTCAGTTTTTTCTGTATTTTGGATCAAATAAATGCAGGACTGGTGAGCAGAAGAGAATTCTTTAAAAACATTAAAAATTTTACTGTTCAAAAACTTTTGACTGGTGGTAGTGTATGTTAGCCTATAGTTTCAAGTTAAAGATATTAATAATTAATAAGGTGAGTCTGAGACGATTATTTGACAGTGAATTCACATTTCTTGTTTGTATGAAGGCTAAATACAAATAAAAAGGTGAACATTAATTTATTTGTGATGTTTTTTCTCTCTAAAGTATTATATGGTTTTATATGAGGTGTCAGACTTAGCAAATTCATTTTCATAAGTTTGTATGCACAGACATCTGTTGTGGGCTTTCTTGGCAGTTTTTACGAGGCTTTTTATATCGGAATTATATCATATTGACCGAAATTAAGAAATATATTGTGATATACATTTTGGCCATATCGTCCAGCCCTACGAACGCAGGTGGTGCGCACTTAAATGGTGTGCAGCTGGAGCGTAGAGAACACACTACGAGTTCCCTTTCGCCTTTTTGTCTTAGAATAGTTTAAATAGAATTGTTTAAAATTTGTTTGCTTGTGTAAATACGAACAAATGATAAACGTTTACTCTATTATGGTTAAATTTTGCAATTAATCCGCGGATCACATGCATGCCTAACCGTGGGGCTTGGTCCGTACGGATCATAGATCAAACAATCCGTTTAACCACTAATAGTCAAGGTTCTCATGGCTTTAAAACAAGTAAAATAACAGCAACTACTGTTATTAGAGGATAATGATGTTTAAAATATTTTATAGGAATTTGCAACTACAAAGAAGATTTTTTTTTCTCTCGCTGATTGGTATAATTTATCATATTTTAGAGCTAAGCATATCTAGATTTAAATAAAAAGCAATATTCACGTCAGAATTTATAAAAAAAAATGGTAGCCTACCACCTTAAAGACGAAATCACACTATTAACTAGTTGTTTATAGCATGCATATTGGTGTTTATTTGTATATTACTAGCATATAATGTCTTATTCTGCATGACCATATTTAGAATCCTTAATCCTATCCCATACCTAAACTTAAAAATTAGCTTACTAACTATTAATAAGGGATAGGCTAGATTCACCCAAAAATGAAAATTGTCATAATTTTACCCTCATGTCGTTCCAAACCTGTAAATCCTTTGTTCATCTTCAGAACACAAATAAAGATATCTTTGAGGAATTCCGAGAGCTCTCTGAACCTCCCATAGACAAGGACACCACCGCAACGGACACGTTCAAGGCCAGAAAGGTAGTAAGGACATTGTTAAAATAGTCCATGTGACTTCAGTGGTTCAACCGTAATTTTATGAAGCTACGAGAATAGTGCGCAAAGACAAAAATAACTGAACAACTGGACTATTTTAACAATGGCATTACTACCTTTCTGGGCCGTGAACGTGGTAGTTCCATTGCTGCCTATGCAGGGTCAGAAAACTCTCGGATTTCATCAAAAATATCTTAAATTGTGTTCCAAAGATGATGAAGGTCTTATGGGTTTGGAACGATATGAGGGTGAGTAACTAATGACAGAATTTACATTTTTGGGTGGAGGAACTAAACCCTTTCATAAGCAGCAAATTAGGAGTTTGAGGCAAAAGTTGTGGTTAATAGTTAGGCTAGTTAATTTAGAGAGTTGGTACCCAAACTAAAGTGTGAACAAAACATGTATGATTTGATAATTTCCATGATTCATTTCTGGGTCTGAAAAAACTACAATGTTAAAATTCCATGACATTTCAAGGTTTGATCCTTTGACAGTAGAGACATAATTTGAAGAGAAGCAGCACTGGGCCAGGAAGCGTCACTGACCCAAAACCTGTTGTTTCTGAACTGAGTGTCATAGCCTGAAGTGTTTGGAGCATGTGCGCTAACCATTACACTATGACTTTTTTAATCTCCGAATGTGTTACTTTGGTAAGAAAAACATCAGTAGAGGAAAGCAAAATATGTAAATTAAAGTTGTGGAAACACAGCAGTACGGAAATCAAACAGAAATACAGCAAACTGCTCTGAAATTTCCATTAGACAATGGTTGTTTACATCAAAGCACATTTCATAGTTAAAATTCACAACTTCTATTTGCATTATGTCATATTGCGTTTTTCTTCTATGTCCTTGTGACTCACTATCCCCTGAAATTGAATTTGCTCTCTGACGCAGAGTAAACTTCAGTGTGCAGGAACGCCAAGAACAGCGGCCATGTTATGTCCCTTAACAATTCAATTCATGAGATGCATGAGTGAATCTGGGTGAGCCTTTGTGGTCCACAACAGGAAAGAACGGCATGGGGTAAATCCATATTAAAACAACAGAGTGAAGCAAAACATATAAAAAAGCCACCAGCAGGCCTACTGCAGCTGGGGGTTGGACCTTCACACCCAGGGTCCTTTTTAAAAGAAAGTGCCCTGGCAAACACACAGGTTCATGCTTGTAGAGCAAACATGAACCGAAGGACCCGCCAGCATCCCAATACTTGAGAATGGGGTGTGGAGGACATATTGACCCCACATGAATGCCTACAACAATGGGAGTCTTTAGCCCCTCCGGCTTATTACAGTGACTCCATCTCGAGTTCCAACGCCCACCTGTAGGCCACTGCAAAATATGTTTTTAAAAACCAGACTCTTAAATGGATTATGTCGCAATTATGTACACCCCCGATTTCCCTTATCACGTTAATAAGCAATGAATGGATTAGAAGCATTGAAAACAAAGCTATCGGATAATAGCGACAAGCAGGAATGACGTAACACGATTTTTCTGCTCGTATCTTGCATGGAAAGCAGTGTTTGCTGCCGCTGTGCTTTAAGATATGAAAAAAGCTAGGGTAGCGGTGCTGTACACCTCTCTAATGCGTTTTTAATTTTGATGACGAACTAAAATGAATCGTGAGAACCAATTTAGGGAATTGCGCCGCTTTCCCAAACGAGAAGGAACGCATGTTCACTTTGATTAAAACTCGGTAAAGTCAGACGTCAGCGCTTTCTCTCAGATGGCAGTATGGCTTGTGAGGAGTCTGACTGTGCTCAGTTTTAGAGCTTCCTCGGTTGCCTGTAATTATGTGACAACAACAAAACGATTACGAGATTATGAAAAAAGGTCATACTCGTTAAATCTACCGATTTTGTATGTAGCATGATAATGCTTTTCAGCATAAAGCGCTACTTACAAACCTTGTTTCAAAATGCCTTGCCTAGCTTAAGACACTATAAATAAATGAGAAAGCACTGTACTTCAAGATGCGATTAACAGCGATAGCCTACATCCAAGCTATTGAGTGCAATCTCAGAATTTTAATAGTCAGTCAATTTGATTGATTATATTACCTAAATGACTGTCCTGGGGCAATCCAGGCAGTAATTTCAGAGCAGAACTTCACAATATCCTTAAATCTTCTTAAATTCTGCTTAAATCCTCCAATGTGGCTGGGTCACGATGCAACTTGAAGTCTGTCTTTGAATTTGGTAAATAAATGACACTTGCTTCTTAAAAAAAAAATCACATAGGGCAAGAGGGGCCTCTGTAGAAACACCTTTGTAATCATGAGCTTTGCTCAACTTTGATCACCTAAAACGTCCATCTTCAGAGAATAACCACTTTTCTCACAACGAAAAAAGTAAACCATGGAGGGCCCCATGAGGGCTGCTTCTCTGGCAGGTGCTTTTTAGGGGCAGATCAGATTCTTGTTAAAGACCACCAGTAAAACCACAATCTTGGAGCAGATAGACAATTGAGGCCAGTTGGTAGAGGATACCAGTGACAGCTGGGAAACCCCAGGCTCTTAACATGTACCAGGACACCATCCTGACCCCAAAAAACACCCCAGAGATACACCCCAACTGCTATAAGGGCAGAACTCCCAATTCCTGGCACAATTTGTGGTTGCAGGGATTGATTTCATGTCCCACTCTTGGGGCATACAATAGTAGATGATGTCCAAAAAAAAAACTCTTGAAAGTTTCTGTGATTTTTGGAAACTTTCCGAAAATGTTAGGAATTCTAGGAAACTTTTGGAAAGTTTCTGGAAATGCTCCGCCCCTTTGCAACCCTAGATTTGATTGGATTACGAGAACAGCTATACCAATTATATAGCATAAACCACATTAATACGTACAGAATTTGCATGGAATTGGGAGGACCTTTCATTTTTTATTTATTTATTCACTTTTTAACGCCATGCCAGCGTCAAGGCTATAACTGAAACTGAAAATAAACAAGCTGAAAACACTAAACTGAAAAACTTTTAGTGCTTTTCTATAGTATTAAGGCTCAAATGTCAACTATACATCCGATTGGTTTCTTCTTTAAATTATAAAAAAAAAATTAAAAATATGAATGGTATTATAATGTTATACTAAAAATAAAATTAAAACAATGGAAAAACCCTTAAGATAACGTAGAAAGAAAAAAAAAACATATCTTAAGCACTCAGAATAACATAAGTGGACTTTAAACGATTAATTGCCACTTTGAACGATTACGTAATTGTGGCATCCATAATTGTAATTGCGATTAGAAATTCGATTAATCGTGCAGCCCTAAGACAGATAAGTTATGAAAGTAAAAAGGGGTCAATTTTATTTCACGCTGACTGCAAGACAAACTGACAAGTAGGTTTCCCCCAGAGTTTGCAGAGACGCATTGCATTCTGGGAAGGTTTTGGAATATTGATACAGTGCATAAACACATAGCATATTGTCTCTGGCCACCCAGACAAAGGGTTATTGTTGCTAAAAAATCTTTATCACCAAGGAGGCTGTAAACAACAAACGCACACACAGAAAAATGCTTTCTACAAGGTCAAATCAAAAGGAGCACAAGACACCAGAAAAAAATACTTATCAGCACGACAAAATAAAATGGATAAAACCGTTCGGTGAATGATGAACCCCACAAGGAAGGAGAACCAAATCACCTGCCCTAATGAATCAGAAATGGCGATATGCTAAACTGACCAAAAAAAGGAAAAGATTAAATTAGATACAGCAATAAAACCCAGTTCAAGGACAAAATAAACTGTGAATGATACAGCTCTTATTTCTGGCAGAGGCAAACCCAAAACACACATATCCTGCCCTATGAATTTGTCAGCATTGAAAATCTCATTCAGGTTTCAGAATATCATGGTTGAAACCGTAAGATGGCCAGATGGCCCTCCTTCACACACCGGCCCTAATGCTGCTTGGCAGCAAAGGGAGGGAGTGAATCTGCAATATCTGTGAATGAGCTGCAAGGTCTCGAGGTGCTGGGCTCAAGCAGTGCAATGCTGGGACTGTCACATTCGGCACACAGATACGGATGGCCGGGGAGGGCAGGAGGGATGGCGTGATGGCAGACGTGAGGAATAGGAGGAGGAGGGGTGCTGGAGTTTGCTAATGTGTGAAAATGGAGGACAATCCACATGGGGGCCAACAATGGCATTCGGTGCCTACAACAATCAGCATTTCTGTTCTCTTTTGTGTCTATAAACCCACTGCACAAGAGCATTTTGTTTTTCTTGCATAAGATTCAACCAAAAGTGAGCTCTTCAAAGAAGATAAGTGTTCGTTCAAAACAAACAACAGTATGGTGAAATGTGAGATACACGTTTTAATTTGCTGCAACTTTGATGGCAAGAATTGATCAAAGCCATCACTTTCCCAAACAGTAAACGGACTCAATCTGGTGTGAACGGTAAGTAGTGCCCTTAAACCAAAACAGGGGGCAAAAGATGGCCTGAGAGACATAACCACCGACTTGTTTAACAGAAATACAACTGCTAAGTCTGTCCTAGATCAATGGTCTGTGTCAATAAACACCTCACAGTAGACATCAACAACCCAACTGTGTATTTAACGTAGATGCGGAGATACATGTGGGTTCAGGTTAGACAATAACACAACCTCTCAAGGATATCTTCTGTTTGTTATGAAACCAGGAAGGCTCGAACTGTACCCTGCGGACACGGACACAAAACAGTGCAAATCACTGATAACACTGTGCCGAGGTATCTGTGATACTTCAGAAGCCTACACCAGTCGAAGAGCTCATAGCTTTTTGTTCAGGAAAACATTTCCTGAAATATAAGTCACATAAATCAAACACACTGAGATATTAGAAAAACAACAAGCCAAATGTGAGCGCAAACTAAAAATAATCACATTATGAGACTCTTTTTGGATGACAACCCCGGGTGATCCCATTATTTTTGTAGTATGCTTAAGGAGAGCTGCAATTTCGACCTGAAAGAGGCTAAAAATTTGCACAAAATAACTTACACACTGTACCAAAAGACCTTTCTTCTTTATAGTGATGGCAGCAAGGCACCACTATACCTATTTCACACAAGTTTCTGCAATGAATTCAGCCCAACCCTCTTACAGACTCATTCATTCACTGTGTTAATAATTTCAGTCCTTGGTGTGATTTGGATTTTTATCAACTTTAATTTTATACTTGACATTCAAATTTGAGAATGTTCTGTTGGATTGCACTGACAAATTAATCAAGCATTAAAAAAAACTGCCAGTTCTGACGATTTAAGAATGCTTTGTTGAATTGTGCATATTATCAGACTAAGTGAAAACTGAAAAGTGTAAATAACCAGACTAACATAGGATTTGTCAAATGTGTGAGAATAATTCAGTTAGAAGTTTTACTTAGACTTCACTGAAAATAGTCGTAAATCAGTAATGCTTTGAACTCATACCATTGTTTTCCAGCAAAAGTATTTCTAGAAAGGGAACATGAGATGCTATTTTATATTAACACCATCTATTTTTTAAAGAATTATTATTCATGCAGCTGTAATAACCTAATATTGAGAGCCTACATGGAATAGCCTATTTGCACTTATATAAAAAAATGTCACTCAGCAGAATTATTTAAAATGCACTAGTGGTGATTCAAATGGTGAAAAATTTGACCAGGACTTGACACAGCCTACACATTGTTGTATATTCAAACATTGTTTTACCTAAAATATCTAATATCGTTACCTAATGTTAACTACAAAAATTAAATAAAATAATTAGTTACACATCTACCATAATATGAAGAAAACTTGTTTCATGAAAAACATAAATAGCTTTTTTTCTGTCAAATCTGACAGTATCTTGAAATTAAATTGGCAATTTTAATATAATTTTTATGTGGGCAGTGAAAATGTTGGCAGGGCAAGTAAAAAAGTAAAAAAAAAAAAAAAAAAAAAATGGAACTAGTGATCTTATCGGGCCAGCAGAGGGGGAAAAAAACAAAAACAAAAAAAGAACCCTCCTTTTTGTTGAACTTTGTAACCAAAGGACAAATTCAAAAGACTTAATAACTACAGCCAACGTAAGTGGTTCGTTGGTGGAAAAACTCAACATGACTGATGTTTGGAAATCTAAAAACCTTGAACTACATCCTTAACTAAATAAATATAAAAATCAATGATGTGCATGAGAAAAAAAAAAAAAATATTGATATTAGTTATTATGGGGCTGACCAGAACTCATTCAGTCCCATCTCTCTTTCCTAGCTTACATTTACTATGCCGTTCCCAACCACCCACTTCATGCATTTCATGCATAAAAAAATAATACCGTATTGACCCAAATATAAGACAATGTTTTTTTTCTTGGAAATACATCCGAAAAAACACGGTCGTCTTATATTCAATGGTCTAGACTTTGACATGTCAATAATAAACCCACAAAAATAGGTGGCGCCAAATACACATAAAACAAAGGTGCCATGAAATACGTAATGTAATGCAATGCGTGTTGTAAAGATTGCGAGTAAAAACAAAAGAGAAAGAAATCCTTACAGAGTCGTAACTGTCACGTTAGCCTGATGGGACCAACTCTACTTCTACTGTTAATAAGATTTTGATAGGCTACTATTAGATGGATAGCCTAAATGTCCTAATTCAGATGGGCTACCTGTTTTTTTTATTTTTAATGGTATATCAAAAAGTGTAAATTTTTTAAATGTGATTGTTGTTACATTTTACCAGATTTTACCATACTTTCAAAACAAAAATGAAAAATATATGCAATATGAAATAATTGAAGACAAAATGTGTTTTACTGAGAAAAAAACTGATTTGTTTTTTAAAAAGCCTTTTTCAAAAAGGTACATCTGGAAAAAGGGGGGGTCATCTTCTATTCGGGCCAATACGGTACTACTGTCTTTCTCCATGCAGACATTCATTCCTGAAGCAGCCTTACCTTAGGTAACTACCTTCCCACACACACATGAACATCTGAACAATGCGGATACACCCTTCTCCATTGCAGGCTATCTATTTGACAAAATGGATGCTACTGGGATCGCAATCTGTTGGGGTTTTAGTTTACACTATGCAAGGGAGCACTTACATGCACCAACGTGAAATAACTCAAGAACCTGGTGGTCTCGCATAATGAGGAAAATGTCTGGCTCCAGAGACACCAGGAAGTGTGAAGACACGCAGTGGTGTTGACTTGTAAGAAATAACACACACACACATTCATCAGGTTCCACAGCGGTTCTGATGCATTTACTAGGTCAGCACTACAAGTTACGAACCAGTTGGAAGGTTAGTCTGTTTGTCAGCGTCAAACACACCTGGTCTGGCCCATTTCCCCCACCTCCACGTGCCTCGTTATCAGAGGCTAAGATCTCAACACCAAAGCCGGTGTGAAAAGTGCACTCTAGCTAGTGTGATCTTTGCTGTCCAAGTTGTTTAATGATTTAAGGACTGCTGGGTTAGATGAGGCCTAACTAATTATTAGTGTCGGCACATGTGCGCTAGACCCAACCTCAAAATGAAATACTTAGGGTTAGGTATAATAATGAGCAATAATAGTGATGCTTGTCTTAACAAACATCCCTAATGAGTTATAAAAATGCACAGTTCTTTCAAACGGGTTGTTTCTGGGATTTACTGTAACATCCACTAGGTACTCGGTACGATTCCTTCAAGCAATATCCTTCAAATTGACAAGTCGTGCAGCATGAGGACACCCCTCCTCTACACCAGTGCCATTCAAAGAAAATTAAATTGACGGATTTAAGATTCACAAGGAGTGGACGGAGCGCGGCCTGGCACATGTCTTGAATTTTAAACTCTAATCAGACCCCCTGCTTATTGCCCACACTGATTTCAATTGGCGGTGGAAATGGCACAGCTGAACACAGAGACTCTGGAAAGATATCAGAAGAAATTTTCTTAGAAGTGTCCGCTTTATAGTGTCACATTCTTCTAGGATTTATTATAAATAGGGGGGTAAAATGAGAAGATAAAGGAAACATCTCTAAATGTGAAAAGAAAGAGCAAATGACCTAGACCAAGGACGTATGAATGTTAAAACAGTGATCGATAACAAGCGTAAAACCATAGAGAAATATTCCAGAGTGGGCTCTGCTGAAAGAGTGTTAAGATTGTACGAGGGCGGTAAAGGGTGCTATTTTTGCATGTCATAAAGACGACCCACTGAAAATGGTGGGCTAAGAGTTTCCACTCTAATGCAGTGGTTACTTTTTGACTCCAGGGCCAAATGTCCACAACAATACTGACAGTGTTAGTTCACCCAAAAAAAAGAAATTCTGTCATTAATTACTCACCTCATGTCGTTCCAAACCCGTAAAAACTTCGTTCATCTTCGGAACACAAATTAAAATATTTCTGATGAAATCCAAGAGCTTTCTGACCCCGCATAGACAGCAACGCAACTCACACGTTCAAGGCCCAGAAAGGTAGTAAGGGCAACATTAAAATAGTCCATGTGACATCCCATGTACACCTGATTTGGTTCTTGTAGCTTCATAAAATTATGGTTGAATCACTGATGTCACATGGACTATTTATTGATGTCCTTACTACCTTTCTGGGCCTTGAATGTGTCCGTTGCATTGCTGTCTATGGAGAGTCAGAAAGCTTTCAGATATCATCAAAAATATCTGTGTGTTCCAAAGATGAACAAAGGTCTTATGGGTTTGGAATGACATAGGGTGAGTAAATGATGACAGAATTAAAAAAAATTTTGAGTGAACTATCCCTTTAAAAATTAAGGGCTTCACGCTGCAAAGAGAACCTTTTTGTATAAATGGTTCCATAAAGAAACTTTAACATCTGAAGAACCTTTCTGTTTCTGTTTCACAAAGGGTTCTTTGTGGTGAAAGAAGTTTCTTCAGTTTACAAAAAGTAAGAAAGAGATGGTTCTTTAAAGAACCTTGACTGAATGGTTCTTTGTGGAACCAAAAATGGTTCTTCTATGGCATCGCTTGAAGAACCTTTTGAAGCACCTTTATTTTTAAGAGTGTATCCCTTTAAAGGTTTCATGACTTTTCTTGTTGTTTGTCAATTGCTGGATAAGAATTTTAAATATTTTAGAGTTTGACACATCTAAAAATATATATAGTATTAAGTATAAAAATGCCCATGGAGTTTTAAAATGTTACTAATTTCCATGACATCCCAAGGTCTAGATATCAAACTTTTATAATTCCCTCATATGGTTTTCCAAGACCATGGGAATCCTTGTTCTTCAATGGAATAAAACAGTTGTTAAGGGGGGTGATGAAAACAAGAAACATCTTGATGTTTTAATCAAATTTTAAATGTTTTTAAGTCACCTTTGAGGCCCTCAGGTTGATAACCACTACTCTATAGAATAAGCAGACCTTCAGTCCATATGACAATGAACACCAGAAGCAAGAACATGCTTGACATACTTAAACTGACGCCTAGATTTATGTTTTAACCTAAATTTGCTTTCCACTGCAATAAGTTGCTGAAGATGGAAAGAAAACATCCGGGCCAAATCATAAAAGGTTAATATATCATTCTATAAACAGCACACTGTAAATCACTAACTCCAAGTAGATGTTTTCGAGGCCTACGGCGTTCACATGACTGCTACTTTTGTGAACGTGCAGGTGGCCAGAGTACAACTGGCACTCTAGTCCAAAACCAAGCTCGCTCTTTACAGTTTACCGGGCTAATCTGTTAACAAACGGTGACTGTTTTCTTCCCGTCTTGGCGTAGTTCTGAAGGTAGTAGCAGCAGCTCGAAGCTCACTCAAGACAACTCCACAATTACCCTCCTAAAGCATTCTCGCAAAGATCACCACAGACAGAGTTGCACTTCGGTAAACAGCAGGCAATTTGTGTGGGAGTCAAAGATCAACTCAAAGCAGCGGCTCAGTAGGGGTAAACAGAGAGACTCCCTTCATCCAAAAGGCTGCTGGACACAAATTGGTGCTTGCAAACATTAAACAGTCCCAATGTTTCATTTTCCTCTCAAATCCTTAAATGCAACCCCCAACTGTTATCGATCAGCCAGACACAACATCAGGCATGGTAATATGTAAACAACATCTTTAAAAATCAATATTATTGCATTTGTAAGCAGGTAATTTAAGTGTGTCTGTGAGAGGTGGCCTTTATCTGCCCAGTTTCTCCCATCCAGAGCTGACAACATGTCTGAGTCTCCAGGCCATCGCGTTAACATCCTATGCTACATTAAACTCGCGTTTCTACAGCGTGCTGAGCTAGTGAATCATGCCGTCTTCTCTGTAAGACAGATCTTCCCTCCTGTTTTCCCTCTGCTGAGACCACAGGCCAGGACGTCTCCATTGAGCCCATAGAAATCCACCTAAAAAACACCGTTGTGAGAGCTCGGCATATGTAGAGCGCCGATGAAAAGCTGATATTTTTTAATCGCCGCTTTGTGTTCGAGGGTGCATAGAGGAAAAAGGTTGCACGATGTACTCAAAGCTGTTTTCCCTCCAAAATGTCAAAGTGCAGCTTTGGTCTAAAGGCCTCTGACACCGTGGAAAGTCTTGACCCGAGTTGTGCAGCAGCATTACAGCTACATGAAACCACATGTTGGGTCGTTTTTTTTCTTCCCAACACTGTACTATTTTTGCTTTATTTCTCCAGTCTCTCCTAAAAACTGAGTGTTAAGAACTGCTAACAATTACGAATGATACAGATGAACCTTGCCAATTAGAATGTTTCTGGATAACATTAAACGCAGAGCTTGTAGACACAAAAAACATTTATATAAAGGAAACATAATTAGTTCTCTTGGCATGGCAAAGATTTTACTCTTTAAATGTACAGTATTACTGACATGAGACTTAAAGGGATAGAAAAATTGGTTCACACATTAAAACATAACATACCCAGATAAATTAGGGTAGCTGACAGACATAATAAAACGGTAGAAACTTAAAAGGCACAATATGTCATTTTTCGCCACTAGAGGGCGCATATTCAAAATAAACAAACAAACAAAGGCGTAGTTTGATGACGAGTGGCCAGTGAAAGCGTTACTGTAATTTGAGTACTTTTTTAGTAACAGAGTAATTTACGCAATATAATTTCAAAATAGTAATAGAGTATCGTTAAAGTAGGGCTGTGCGATATGGACAAAAAAAAAAACTATCGCGATTTCTTTGATCAATTTTGCGATTTCGATTTTAATCACGATTTTGACACACACACATGCTTTACAGTCATTAATGCATTCAGTGTGAATTTGAAACATCTCCAAAAGAAAGCCAATTAGAGCTTTATCAAAAAGCTGTACATGTCTCTAGAACAGACATAAGGCAAAATAATCACCAAGTAAAGATGTAACAAAATGTCTCTAGAATAGACAATGCAGAAAAAAATAAAATAAATTTTTGCCATGCATTGGTCATAGAGCTCTTTGTGGCATTGCCTCAGATGTTGAACTAGATTTGTTGCGCCAAGTTCACACGTACTCCGTCTGCAGTGCATATACAGTATTTGTATGCAGTGCAGAAGCAGCACGGACTCACACAGGACGCGTTTGCAGTCCACTCCTTATCCGCGGCTGTTTACCACAAACACAAATTGATCAATGATTTGATTTCAAAAACCAAGGTTGTTTCTGAAAATGCTTTTTCAGCATTGTGATTCTCTTTTATCGCAGTACAGTAATACAATCTTTCATAGGCATATTCACGTTTAAACTCAATAAATTTAACTTTGTTTAACTACCACAATGAGTGCCATCTATTATTGCCTTGTTTATCTAAAAGTGCTCTTTTCCATTAAACCTAGCCCACAGGCCATATGTGTTGACTGTGAAAGACAGTGTACTTTAATTATATGCATTTATGGTGTTATTACTATATTTCCGTGTCAATCCATGTCAATTTTTACCGCGGATAATGCGCTGTCACTTTAATTCAGCGTGTATAGCACAGCAGAAATAGACTCCGAAACGATCGCAGCATGACTGCTGCAGACACACCACTCCTGGAACGCACTGCCGGACCGCAACCACGTGCAGTGTGAACGCTCTGATCCGTTAACATGGGCGCGGAAAAAATAAAATACGCACCACAGACTGAGTGTGTGAACCTGGCATAACGTTTGCATGCCCGCCCGGTCTGTTCTGTTCTCGGGCTCCATTTAGGCGCGCTGCATTCCTGATTGGTTCGGATAGCACACTGCGGGAAGTCGGGGGCACGGAAAATCGTGCTATAAATTAATTTAGAAATTGCGCAAACTCAAATCGCGATTTTATGACGATTTCGATTAATCGTACAGCCCTAGTTACAAGCCGAGGTCTCTATAAGTTACTGCCGCGCTACATTGCTGACAGAATTCAGTGTTTCATAATCTAGATATTGTAAAAAGGATGTAGCACACACACTGTCAAGTCAAGGGCCAGTAGATTAGAGAAGTGCTCCCGCGAGACCCGACGCAACAGAGTGCGGCGCGGGACAAGACTTGATAGGCGAGTGCAGAGACTCGTGTGTATGCGGGATGCGGGAGAATAAAATGATTCACGGGACTCCCGCAAAATAGAAATATCTAAACATAAAATATCAAAAACAAATACATTTTTATTCATCTATTGCACAAAAGCTACATTAACTAATATAAAATATAAACGACTAACAGGTGCATGCGTATGCAGAGTTTCTATTTAGGCTGTAACACGTGTTTGCAGTGTTGAGCAATGCAATGCTGAAACTTGCGTGCTCATGAATCCTCTCATTATAACACACAAATTGTAGACATTATGAACGATTCATTATGCATATATTTATTGTGTTATAACAGAGATTTGTGAGATTGCGATGAACTGATTTGTCTTTTAGAGATTATAAATGCAGCGCTCTTTGCTGGCATTCTGCTATGCCAAACCATGCACGTAGCAGCCGCTTGCTTTAGTTAAAAATAAAAGTGTTCTGTGAATGTTGATGCTTTAATAACAAATATTTATCAGGAGCGTGTATGCCGGGATTTAATAATTTTCATTGAGAAAAAAAAGTAACGTAACTAGTAATGTAACTAATTACTTTTGAAATAAAGTAATCATAACAGTAACGTGATTACTTTTAAAAGGAGAAATCAGTAATCAGTAATTTGATTACAATTTCAGAGTAACTTGCCCAACACTGGCCGGACTGAGTTGGACATAATGGGAGTTTGGTCTTCATCCCCACAGCCGATGCAATCCGATTGGACTCGGGCAGAAATCATGTTCATGATGAGCTAATGATTTATTAACGTAGTGAAGCAGGGTGAGGCTGAAAGCTGTTGAAGCGAAACGAGGTGCTGAACGAGCGTGACACACGGCTCAGAAGCAGTGGAGCTTTTATTATGCCACAGTCGGCCACTTCCGCTCCTTCCGGTCGTGTGTATATGGGGGAAAAATGTTTTATCATACTAGATACATTTGAAAATTCTGTTATAATGCTACTCTGTGCAGTCGTCACCTGTCTAATAAAACGCACAACATATTAAAGCGTCTGTGGTGTTTCCATGTTTTCTACAAAACAAAACAAAACCGGAAATCGAGGGGATATGACGTCATTGGCAGGCGACACAAAGACACTGTAGACACGGTCCGTGTCACTAGTTAAAAATTGCTTATTTCTCTGGATTGACAATTCGTCGAAACCTTTGGGATCTGTAAGGGAGCGCGATCCCGGATTCATATTGGGTATCGCTACGATAGTGCCATTTTTCTGGATCAGGAATCGGTCAGAGAGAAAGCGATCCAAACCGAATTTTTGTAATCGGAAATTAAACTAATAAGTCGCACAGATATAATAAAAGCAGTAATTTCTCTTCTTTGTGCTTTGCAGTTTGTTTTAACCACGAAGGCTACATGTGCGCACATGGTAAGCGCTTGGGTCTAGAAGGCAACCCTCTACATTGCGAGTAACTCACTCGCATATGCGACTAAATCGTCACTCTGGGGCGCCTAATTATGTGAAGAGTAGCAATGGCAATACATGCTCAGATTTTACTCGCCATGTGGGAGTTGGATGCTGGTATCTGATTAGCACGAATTTTTCACATAGCCATCTGACTGAGCGCTTCGCGTTTCTTCTCGTCCCGCGCTATGTGTCCGTTCATTGGCATGGCTGGCGGCCGTTGTGTATTGGCGTCGTGTAAGTCTCAGTCTTGCCTGGATTCCCACCCTCACCCGCCCGGGCATTGACTCATCGACGCGTGTCCTTTTTCGAACATTCCCAGCAGTCACCACCCTTTCTTGCGCCTATATAAAAGATTCCGCGCCGCCCACGCAGACGCTTATCCCTCGCCCTCCCAACGCACCAAGCAACTGGAATGCCGCCTACCGGAACACTCACTACCCACTACATCTGTTGATTTCACTGTTTGCAAAAAAATTAAAAAAAGGTCCTTGGAATTCTTCCGCTATTAGAATGCCGGGTTTTCTGTAGTCGGCGGCATCCTGCGCAACGCACATTCTCGCTGTCCCCCCGGTTTGATTCCGCGCGTAATCAGTTTCGCGCCAAGCACACAACCTGATGAATCATGAATCCAGTCGCCCCGGCCATTACTCCTTAGTGCGTTTCTCTTGTTCTTTCTTCGTCGATTTGTATTATACTCTCAGATTCATCCTTCTTCGTTCATTTTTGACTTTACAGGCCCCGGACTGCCCCACCCACACGCCCGCCCCCTCAGGTTCATGGTTCCCCCCCGTTTTACTTATTCCTACTCCCCTATATTATTCAATCAAGCCTTGATTATCAGATTATAATGCTGCCTGACTGCTATTACCGAGTGTACTTTCCGATATTCAACGCGTCCCTTTTACCACACATTATCTCTGTTTGTTCCAACGGCCCCATACACCTATATATCTTATATCGCTCTATTCGTTCGTATTCTCAGGTCTGGCGAAATACGAGTTTACTACGTAAAAAAATAATATAGCCAAACTCCTGGCATTCAAATTGCCACCGGTTGGTCCGGTAGAGGTGACTGTATAAAAACAGTTCTTGCTGCACTGTATTTGTTTTGTCCTATTGTATTTATCATATGTTGTTGCCTTATTTAAAAATATGCTATACATTTAAAATAAAAGTATTTTAATTTTATAGTATATACTTATATAAATTCATTCATGAATGTTTTTAATGAATGGATTTTATAATAATACAAATAGCAATGTGTAACATTTTACCATATTTAGTGCAAAACTTTTATTTGTTCCCCACAAAACATATTTTTTTCACTAAATGTTTGGATTTCTAAAACTATTGTGCACTTTTTTTTCTAGAATAACTTTTGCTGCCGAATAATCCACTAACCTAGTTTATGATAAATATTTGTCATAGATTATAAATATACATAAGCCTATATTTTTTCATATTTGTTTATTTTTCTTTATAATGAAGTAGTCTGTATCTAGTAGATTATGAAAGATTGATTATCAGTTCCACACACAGAGATATATAAATTCTACATTTATTTAAATGAGGGAAAAAAACTTCACTGGTATCGGATCGGAATCGGTATCGGCCAATACCGAACCCTAGGTATCGGAATCGGTATCGGAGGCAAAAAAGGCAGATCGGAGCGTCCCTAGTAAGTACACAAGTCAGCAAAATATAACACTCTTCTATTGGTTTTTGGATATTTTATTAAAAAAAATAAAAAAATAAAAAAAAACTTACATATTGTGCCTTTAATTGAAATCATCTCTATTGTGGTTATGCTCAATATGAAGCAAAATTAATATTATGCTTCATATGTTTTTAAACTGTGGTGCGACTTTAAAGTTTCAAGCGATCAGTATATGTTTTTTTTAATCCTAGTTAATGGGGTCCATTGTTGTTTTTCAAAATATCTCCTTTTGCACTTAACAGAAAAAAACATGAGGGTGAGTAAATAATAACAATTGTAATTTCTGGATGAACTACTACAAATACACAAGATATTAAACGTAAAAATTCTAAATTGAATGCAACATAATTTCGAAAACATTAAAGCTGAAAAACACAATGGTTTACTGACATCAGCTGAAAAAAATATAACGTGCACTGCTAAATCGTTGACAATAAGGCCAAGAACGTGTAAAAAGGGTCACGTTTGATTTCCTGTCGACGCTAAACCTCAGTGAAACAACTGGTCAATTCTGGCATTACGGCACACTTGGAGATTGCAAACTAAGCTCGGGCCACATGGGTAAAGCAACGTGGCAGAACATTAACTCAAACAAACGCACGTCTCCTCGGCGGGTCTGCATGTTATTGCATATTATAGAAGTGCACGGTATTCGACGGAAAATCTATTCGTTCGGTGCCAGTCAGTAAGGCGGATATTTCTCAGGTTTCTTCTTCTCAGCTCCACACCTCTGCTGATGATGCAAGTCTTATCACAGTGCCGATAGTACGCAGCCTTGCATTAGAGCCGTTTCCCGCTGCCTTTAAAGACCCCACCCTCAGAACAGAGCCCCAGGGTTATTTACAAGCAGTGCTACAGAAATCTAGGTTAGGCTGCAATTGAAGTGTGAACTATTGCACACTGCAGCAGACAGTGCCTCCAAAGACTGAAGCAGCTTACTGGAAAATAAACAAGAGATCTGCATGTGTATGCGTGCGCGAAAAAAGACATGCTCGTGGTAGGAGCAGCCAGCCACCGACTCGGGCTGCGGCGTCATCTCAAATCCAATCACCCTGCAAGATTACGTGTCTGATTACGAAAGCACGGGAGTTATGAGAGGTCCGGTGCATGACTCCACACAAGCTGGGAATTTTCTCCTGGGCACGCCTTTTCCGCATGGCCTTGCCTCACGGTCAGCACCGGTGTGCCGTAATCCAAGTTTAAGTCTTTATTTGTGCGGAGAGATTTGTGCAAAGCCCAAATAGGCACCTCGCGGACTTGACCGTGCAATCATCTACAATAAACTTTTAGGCACCTGCATGCCGGGGGGGCGGGGAGCACCTCATACTTTGTCTATTTTTAAAACCCCGACAACAACGGAGTCACGTGTGCTGGAAATAAATCAATACTGTCACCCTCCGCTAACGTTTTCTCAGAGCTCCTTCAGAAGGACTGCACCGTAAAAGGACGTTTTACAAGTTAGACCAGGAATAAATATCTCCGTGGACTGGTTAGCTCAAACAAATTAAGGCATAAATGAACATGCAATTACAGAGCCAAGAGAGTTCTGCTCAGGAGCAAGTGAATCAATAACACTTGACAAGTGCAACAGTACAACAGGCCAGAACATCTTCTGCAAGACGATCAGCCCAAAGGGTATTGCAATACCTGCAATCGCAATTAAATTAAAGGCACCTGAGAAAAAAGTGGACTAAATTAGTGTCCCACTACAGACTTTCAACAGAGATCCTGGTCTGAGCTAGTAACAATATGAAACTGAAACTCGCAGAACACGTAAAAAGGGCAGGACGGAAACTTATACCTGTCCTCTAATTTTCTCCCCCTTTACTCACTGGATTTTCCCTTGGGACGAAATGAGGGGGTTGCAGAAAATAGACTCAACTACATGCCAAGACAGAGATATGGCCTTATTCCAGAACAACTCACTTTAAACCTCGTTCATATGAGACATGTCGGTGACTAAACCACCAACCGACTCAACACTGAGAAAGTGATGTGGGTGTTTTTGTTTTTTAATCTGGCTTGGACAGACTGAACATGACTAAAAACTGGACGTGCAGTAATGTTCAGCTTCGGGTCAGATGGGATCATTCTTTAGTTAGCAGATCTTCAACATTGGTTCTACTGTCTCCTCAATGCTAAAGTAATTTACATATTGTGTTGACTGCATAAATTGCGCAAATGTTACACATCATCCATTAGTTTGCAAAAGCATAGCACTGCTACCAACGTTAACATTACGAACATGCAAGCAAAAATAAATCAAAACGACTTAGCATAAATATTATGACATATTATTATTAAGAACATTCATAATTCAGGTCATGTTTCTATGTTGGAAACTAATGATTGTCCGGTCGTTAGTAAAACTCATTTAAATAGCAGTACTTGTGTCCAAAACAATATTCGTTTTCTTTAGACTAAACACGGAAACATGCCATTCAAGAGTGTTTGGTTACTACAGATTCAGAATTCTTCAAATTAAAACCCTTGTAAACAACATTATAAACTATGCATAAGGTTTTTTTTCTTCACAAACCGGTCCACAATCTCACCACTGCCTTGTTTTGGAGTCAATCTTGCGTTTAGTTCAAACCGACTGCACATGGAGAGCATTTTCCTCTTCGCGAAGGAGCATAAGACGAAAAAGTCAAATATTGAAGGATAGCGTGGAAACCAAATGTCTGGCAAACTCATGGAGGTCTTCATGTCCCTTGACAAGAAGGGGGAAACAACCCTCACACAGCTGAAAGGTTTAAAAACGTCTCCATGGAGAGGCAGACGTGATGCACATGTTAAAAAGCCAAACAAGCCAATAAGTAACTGAAAAAATCCTCCTGGTTCATTAGTGCTACACACTGAGGTTACTTTGTTGGTATGTCTATATAAGGTTGAAGAGACAAAAAGAAATTCACAAACCCCATGAGAGAGCTACAGTTTGATTTAAACCTCTTTGATCAACATCTCCATACTAAAGCATCAGACACAGCAATACTATATTATTATAGTTCAAAGCCAAACCTGACACGCAAACACCATAAATGAGGCAGTGTACTAAAACAACACAATCTTCAAAAGCCCAAGTCGTTACGAACGCGCCAGAAAAGGTTATAAACAAAAGAAAAAAGCACTGGAAACCAAATTCAACGAGGACATTCAATTCGGCTGCAACATATTTACCATAACAATGTACAATAACAGATCTAACCCCGTTTCTGCTTGGGCTGGCGTTATTGATTATCTGTTGGTGATCGATAACATCTAAAACGACCCAATAAAGTCGTTTAAAATAGCAATAAGCGGACTAAATCGTCCCAGATATCGACAACAACGGGAATGCTACACCAGAAACGAGTTAACGTTATCTATATCGCTTTCTCAGCACATCATTTCAAAAGTCAGGGCATCGGTTTCAAATGATAACCAACTTGACACATTAATTAACCAATCAATCGTCTGAGACCTTCATTTAGCTAAACCAACACAAATAACAAGTGTTTGCTTTGTTTTTATTAACCGACGGACAACTACACCAAAACTGAGCTCGCTATACGGTTCGTTAAAGCGGCGTTGATTCGAATCTGAATCAAAATATGAGCGTTACAGCTTTTCTAGAAGCCCGGTTCACGACGCGACGCGAAAAACTAAACGGCGTACGACGCTTATTCGACTCCAAATGAAGCATTGTGGTTTATCGCGTCGCGTCGGCGCTCTGGGGGTCTTACACCTGTTTGCTTTAGGAGCGTCAGTCTCTCTGCAGCACAAACACAGCCAAGCCTAAACATATCGCTGTAATTCAGCCCGACTGTCTCCAGTGTCCTCTACGCTGTGTCTTACCTCGGTTGAAACAGATCGGCGTCACATCGCAGCTATTATAATGTCTGGCTGTCACGCTTATAAACGCATCCGAGCGCGAGGAGGAGAAGAAATCTCGCGCTTCTAGCTCTCTTCTCTCTCCATCTACACGAATCAATCTGCACACACACACACACACACACACTTTCACTGTCCAGCCTCGAGACCCGACCAGCCGAGCCCAGAGTCGCCTACATCGATTAAAAAAAAAATCACTGTGCAACCACGAGACGCGACCAGCCGAGCCCAGACTAACACACATCAATCTGCACAGCTTTTCACTGTCCACAAAAAATAAATAAATAATAATAACAATTAAATAAATAAAAATCAGAGTCTCATTTTATTGCATTTACAAAAAACCATGTTTTTTCTGAAAAACAAAATTACGTCATTAACCTTTTAATTTTTTTTTTATTCAATTGCTCAAAAAAAAATCATATTTTGGGCTACCTTTTGTAATGCTGATCTCACAATGTACTTAAAAACATTTTCAAACATCAAAATACAAAACAAGAAACTAATTTAAAAAAACAATAACAGTTTTAAAGGTATGCAACTGCCCAAATTTAGTTCTTATTTATTTACCGAATTCATTTGATTTTTTACATATATATTCACTTTGTATATTGATTGCTCTTCTTATTTTTGTTTTTCACGTATTCCGAACTGTACAGCTTTTTTTTTTCTTTGCCTTGAAATAAATACATTTAAGTGAAAATATCGGCCACCTTTATCAATTTTTGCTCTTGGAATTAAATGCATTGTTTATTGGTTTAGCAAAAAGGGGACTATTTTGTCTTCTATCTATCTATCTATATATATCTAATCTGTCTGACTATCTATATATCTATCTATCTATCTACCTACCTACCATCTATCTATCTATCTGTCTGTCTGTCTGTCTGTCTGTCTGTCCATCTATCTGTCTATCTGTCTGCCTGTCTGTCTGTCTGTCTGTCTATCATCTATCTGTGTCTGTCTGTCTGTCTGTCTGTCTATCATCTATCTATCTGTCTGTCTGTATGTCTGTCTGTCTGTCTGTCTGTCTGTCCATCTATCTGTCTATCTGTCTGCCTGTACGTCTATATTCTGTATGTGTGTCGTCTATCTATCTATCTATCTATCTTAATCTATCCTATCTATCTATCTATCTGTCCGTCTGTCTGTCTGTCGTACTGTCTGTCTGTCAGTCTGTATATCTGTCTGCCTGTTGTCTGTTATTCTGTCCATATCTCTTCTATTCTATTGTCCGTCTGTCTGTCTGTCTGTCCATCTATCTATCTATATATCTATCTGTTTGTCTGTCTGTCTGATCTGTCTGTCTTTCTGTCTGTCTGATCTATATGTCTGTCTGTCTGTCTATATATCTATATGTCTGTCTGTCTGTCTATCTATCTGTCTGTCTGTCCATCTATCTATTGTCTGTCTTTCTGTATGTATGTCCATCTGTCTATCGGTCTATGTCTGTCTGTCTGTCTATCTATTATATATCTATCTATCTATCTGTCTGTCTGTCGTCTGTCTGTCTTGTCTGTCCATCTATCTTCTATCGATCTGTATATCTGTCTGTCTGTCCATTATTCTATCATCTATCTATCTATCTATTATCTATCTATCTATCTATTATATATCTATCTATTGTTGTTGCTTGTCTGGTCCAGTATCTATCTGTATATCTGTCTGTCTTTTGGTCCCATTTTTTTTTTCTATCTATCTATCTGTCTGTCTGTCAATTTATCTGTCTGTCTATCTAGCTGTCTGTCTATCTATCTATCTATCTATCTATCTATCTATCTTATATCTGTCTGTCTGGTCTGTCTGTCTGTCCATCTATCTATCTCTCTATCTGTCTGTCTGTCCATCTATCTGTATATATGTCTGTCTGTAGATCTGTCTGTCGGTTCTATCTTCTACCCGCGCCTGTCGTCTATCGTATGTCCTGCTCTATCCATCTATCGTC